>CM059874.1:29726293-30194728 GCA_030490815.1 Acer saccharum | reverse complement strand
TTCTTACCGAAATTAAAATAAGGGATCCCTTATGAGAGACTCTCTCTCTATATATATATATATATATATATATATATATATATATATATATATCTTCATGAGTAATGACCAAGTTGAAACTAGTACTCAATCAAGTTTGGGAAAGGTACGTTGGAGGTGATAACTAAACATACTAATGGCTTTATACGGTGAAATTATATCCTCTTGTCCTTAAATTAATTAGCTAGTAACTAATTCTAAATTGAGTAATGCTATACAACCCAAATAATTAACTCAAATTTTAACCCAAATGATGTGGTAAGTGAGTTGTTATCACCACACACAACATGAGATGATGAGGTTAATGAAAAAACCACTTGCCATATTATTTGGGTTAAAATTTAAACTAAATTTTTAGGTTGTCTAGCATTAATGTTCTAAATTAGTCACCCCTGGAAGTTTTTATTTTCTTGTTAGTAAGGTCTAAGTTAACCAAAATGCCCCTAAATAACATGTATATTGACTGAGTTATTCATCTATTACTTTTTAAACATTTTCCCTCTTAAATAAAAGCTAAGCTTAGTTAATTTTTGGTTTCTCTCTCTAGGTTTCATGTTTCTCTATCTATTATTTTTGTTTCTCCCTCTACAGTTTTGCTACTCTCTCTACATTTTTGGTTTCTCTCTCGGCTAGAAATGAAAATTTACAAGTTAAGTTGAGATGTATGGGTTACTAAAGCCTGAGAGTATTTTTGGTTAAAAAAAAGGATTAAAAAATGGGGAGTCGATATTTTCGGATTTTCATTAATTTCAGGGCTATTTTAAAAGTTTGGCCTTTTATATATTAAAAAACGCTAGACGCATGGACTGTTATTCTACATTATCTCACATTTTATAATGAGTTCTCTTAACATGTTTGAGGATCCAAATGTTGTATATATCGTAAAATTAACAATAATTGTAAAGTGAGAGAATTGATCTATACAGAATTAATTTGTTAGTACTAACATTAAAGTCACACACGTGTATGAGTGTTTTATTTTTATTTTTATTTTTATTTTTATTGGATAAATAAGTATTTGTTTTAAGTTTATAATATATAATGAAATTTATTATTTAAAGGTGGAATTTTTTTTGTTTGATAAGCAGCAAAAAATCATGTTAATTACGTTTAGAGAAAGGGACGAAGCTATTGGTCGGCCCTGGATGAGCCATGGCCCATCCAACCTTTTGGAAAATTTATTTTTAATTAGTACTCATATTTTATCTAAATTTTTTATCTTTATTTCATAAAAAATGAAAATTTTACTGGTTTTCTCTTCAAAACTTGATTAAATTTGAAATTCTAATTTCGTCCCTATTTGGCAGTTTAATGAACTTGATTGGTCCTCAAATGACTTTGGACGTGTCTTATTATAATTAGATGTAAGGTATTTTTTTTTTTTTTTAAAAATCTACTAACTATGGTGCAGCGATTCGAATTTGAAACATTGACATACTAAATAGACACCCTTTACTATCGAGTCATATTGGGAGGCGGTTACATCTAAGCATTATTGAGTTGTAGGTTTTGAGGGAATGAAATACGATTTGAATACACAATCTCAATCATGTGGGTGTGAGAGGCTTATAATCATTAGCCATGATCTCAACTTTTGTCTGCACAATGTTATAACTTAGGTGCATAAATTTGAGATAATGATACTATTATATATGCTGAAATAAATGCAATTGAAAATAGACATACAACGATATATAATGATACTTGTGGTAGTGTGGTATGATATTATTATGTTATTGATTATTATTAAAAGGGGCTTATTAATTATCGTGTACTATACAAACACTTACTAAAAAATAAAGATAAAAAATAGAGCTTATTTTGACAATCCAATTTTTCTTTTTACACTTTTTTTCTAAAAAGACACCTCATTCTCAAAATTTAAATTTAAAAAAATTCTAAATACATTTCTTTTTGTTACAAGATTATCCTTTTTATCTTTTGGCTCCTATTCTAAAGACACACCATTTAAATATATATATATATATATATATATATATATATATATATATATCTAAAGACACTCCATTTTATTTTAATAAAAGTTCTGACGAACCATCGTAGCCTTTAGATTCATCCGATAAGTAATCTTTTTTGAATTAAATTATTAAAAAAAGAAATTATCTCTCATAAATCATTAGATTAAATATTACATATTAAATACTATCTCCTAGATTTTTAATTACCATATTAAACTCTTTCTCCTCCAATACATATCTCTAATTTTCTATCTCTATTCTTTCTCAAGTAAGACTTACATTTAAGAAAGAAAAAAAACTTATGAATAAGTTTGATTTTAAAAAACTGTACATATATTTATTAAAAAAAATAAAAAAAAAAGTACCCTTTTTTTTTTTATAAAAAAAATCGAAATATGAAAATGTTTTTTTTGTTACTTTTGTAGGTATGAGTTTAATTCTTTCATTAGTCTTAAAAATTATGAGTTTAATCGAATCTAGTTGCCATAAATCAAGTTTTCATTTATCTTTTTTTTTTTTTTTTTTTTTTTGAAAAACAAGGTATTTATATTGACTTTTTAATATATATATATATACAGTATTTCTATTATCAGTTCGAATTGACAAAAGTTATATCAGTTCCTTGTATATGGGCCGTTGGATTTAAATACTTTGACTGACAAGTGCATACAGCCAAGTCAAAGTATTTAAATCCAATGGCCCACATGCAAGGAACTGATATAACTTTTGTCAGTTCGAACTGATAATAGAATTTCTGTATATATATATTACTCAGATTGATGGAGAAATTATGGAGATAGGATTTTTTTTTTTTTTTTGAAAAATGGAGAGAGAGAGAGAGAGTAATTAGGAGAAACTAAAGAGTATTTAATACGGTAATAATAGATTTAAGAGAGAGAATTTATTTTTATAATAATTTAATTAGTTTGGATTGTCTTTAGAATTTTTTTTTTATCTTGGTTAGTAATTTTAATTCAAGTTAAAATTGTTATTAATAAAAAAAAATTAAATTAAAGTGTAAATAGATAATTTGTGGATTGTAAGGAGAAACTCTCGATAAATTTTTTTTTAATTTTTTTTATTTATTTATTTTTTTTTAAGTTGTACACTATGGGTGCCGATACTGCCACTAGAAGTTTACGAAAAAGGACAAATTAATTTAATTAAAAATAAATATACATTCATTAATTACACTCATATCTTCAACTATATCTCTTTATTATTAAAATAAATAAATAATAATGATAATAATAAAGGCTTATGACAAACCCTAACTTATGATGATAAACCCTAATTTTTTTGACAAACCCTAATTAAACTCTAATTTTATTTCAAGTATCAAACTTTCTCATCATCACCTGATTATCATATAACAAAGTAATGAAAATTTTTCAAAGGACTCTGATCAAACAGAGGTATGTATTTCTTTCCTTCTTTTTTTTTTTCTTTTTTTTTTTTTTTCCTTTTAGGTCTAGTTATGAACTCTATCAATAAATAACAAGTAATATAATAATTTTATTTTTTATAAATTGGATGTGTTGATAATTATTCAAGAGGGTTTATAAATAAAATGTATTAAAATGAATATATTTATTTCAATAAGGGTACTATTGGCATTAGAATTAGTGCTTATAGTAATAAATTATTTTTAAATTTTAGACATGGGTGTACTTATAAAAATGAGTGTATTAATTAGTTTATGGGCGGCAATATCGGCACTCTTACACTATTACATAAATTCGGGGTTTTTTTTGGGGAGAGGATGACTCGAATCCATAACCTCGTGGTGCAGGTGTGATTGGTTTACCACCAGACCAACCTCATCTTGTCGATAAAAACTTTGACTTATGAAAGTAATTTTATGAATATATATATATATATATATATATATATATATATATATATATATATATAATTGCATGTTCTTCATCTCAACGCATTGGATAAGTCAAATTTTTATCTAAATTTGGACCGATCTAAGGGGAAAAAACATCACAAAAGATCATAGGCTAAAAAACCCCTAAGCAGAAAATTACTTTACTTAATTAATTATTTGTGTGTGGATCTATATAATTTGATCCCTACAAATTTTAATAAACATTGTAATCACAAATAATGAATTAAATTTTCTATCTTTCATTGATATTCCTAGTAAGTAATCATGTCATTGTGTCAAATGTAAAGTGAATTTAGTTTATTTGAATTGACAGACTAATTTGACACAATGACATGTTTACTTACCAGGAATATTAATGAAAGGTAGAAAATTTAATTCATTATTTATGATTACAATGTTTATTAAAATATGTGGGGATCAGATTATATAGACCCACACACAAATCATTAATTAAGTTCTTGTCTCGAAATGAAACTTAATTCCCTCCTACCATCTAAAAAACTTAAATCTCTTTCTTATATTATGTTTCCTTCATCGAAACTTAATTTCCTTTCATTTTAATTTCCAATTAATTAGTAAAGGCATCCGTATATGTTATCTTAGGTTTTGACAAAGAAAAAAAATAGTATTATAAGTTCATGTAAGAATATCCAATTAATACACAATACAATTTAATTAATCAAAATGAATTAGCTAGATTCTTATATCTTATATATTACCATAGTACGGAGACTCGCAGTACCAATAAAATCCGATCAGCTAATAAACATGCATATACTAACGGTGCCCGTATCACCTCTTAGCATATGTGGTAATGCACATCTCTTCCACATGCATTAGTGTTAAGGGGTTTAAATCCCACCATTTGCATTTTACAAACGCGCATATGTGGGGAGTTTTCTTCCCGATTTATAGGAGTATATAGTTATCTCCCGTTATGTGAGTAAATATCCGGACCGCCAATAATAACTAGAAACTCTCTTAGAAATGCTAACTATGATTTCTAACTATTTCCACAAATAATATTAAAGCTCATTTAATTGTAAAATAAAAGAGGAGAGAGAGTAGAATAATTGTTTTATTATGGTTAGTCATAAAATGGATGTATATTTGACTTTAAATAATTGCATTGGAGATGTGAATATGCATTTCTCTAATTTTTTTTCAAAAGTGGTCCCATAATGAATAGAAACGATGATGTGGCACTAATTAGAAACTCAAAAATGCATATTTGCATTGGAGATGCTCTAAAGTTAGAAACCCAACTCCATATTCTCAAAAAAAAAAAGGTTTGCCGCATCACCCCCATAATCAAGTTAGGTAATTGCACTGAAGAGGTTTATTCTATCTCATTATCTAACTATCTTATGTGGCACTCAATTTTCTCCAAATGTATAATAGCATTGAAGATGCTCTTAAGCATCAAAATCTTTTCTTGTTTTCTTTTTCTTTTTCAAAATGTGTGTGAGAGAGAGAGAGACTTAGAAAACCAGTCAACTTCAATTCCCACCTCAAGTATCTGTATCCAACATATATAAAGAGAGGGAATTTTTCTGGTCAAAGAAACAGTGCAGAAATAGGAACAAATGCGCCGATTGAATAATATTCAATGAATATGCATAATGCCTGATGACCACCACGCTCCATTCGTAGAGCCAATAATTTATTTTCCTTTATAGAATCATCTCCATGACTCCATCGATGCTTACTTGTAAGTGTAACATGTGAAATTATATATGGACCACAATATCAAGGACAGAGTTGGGAATTTTTGTTTGAATGGGCCATTACGCTAAAAAAATAAAAAATAAAAAATTAGCGGTAAAGTGAGAATGTTTCAAAACTCAATGGTGAACTTAAAATTTTAAAGAAATTTGTTAATTTTTTTTAGGGAAGGAGGAGTACTCATGTCTCCAACCAAAACCTATCTCCGCCACTCGGTAAATATATATACACGTAGCCTCCAAGCTTTGAGTAGGAGAAAAACTTCAGCAGCCTTGGAAGTATACATTAAGGTAGCTAATATGAATTTGGATCCTCTGTTGATCTGATTTTTTTTCCTGACCTCACATAATCTCATAACACATAAACATTGCAATTAATGAATGGGTGGTTAAGATGTTATTAGTTTTTACAACCACTTTATCAACAACCAATCACATGCTTTAAAAAAGATCATATCAACAGAGGATCTATACTATATATGCTAATATTATATCGTATGATATGCATCTTTTATACGATTAAATACACATATAACACATAGTATGATTCAAGTGGGCAAAATATATACACCTGGCTCACTAAAGCATCCCTCGCAAACTAGAGATTGATTTTTCTAGATATAACAAAAATAAATAAATACGTACTGTTCTTCCTTCCTCCATATTAACGTCTAATTACAAATTAATGCACGTCTAAACCATAATATGGTTTAGCTAGGGAGTTATCAAACTATCATGCGATGGGTGTATCACATGATGGTATGTTTACTCAATGAAATCGTGCCACTTATAAGAGAGATGATCTAGAGAGAAAACTTGTTGACGTCGATCTGTTACAATGCATGTTTGACTTTTGAATCAATAGAGACGTTTTTGGAAGAAGATGAGGCTGGAAACCATGCATGGTGGTGGACCAGAATCAATGCGATCGAGAAAGAAACATGACCTTTTTCATCGTCTATAACTTTCTTCTGCATTGGGTATCTTCAAAGCCGAATGGAGAGAATCACTGCTGGGACCTCTTCTACATTCAACAGAAGAGTCATCATCAAAAGTCAAACCCCCCTCTCTCTCTCTATACATGATATATACTAATGAGATCGAGATCGAGATCGAAAACAGACAAACTAGAGAGATAAACTTGAGGTGCCATTACCAAGGTTGAAATTAAAATCTTATCTACTATACTTTTATATATGCGCCTCTGCCGAAAGTAAAGAGATATTAACCTTTGATGATATGAATTTTTACTGCTTTTTATCTCGCAGCCCACTCCCTTCCCATCGCATGCATTTGTTGACCATTAATATATATATATATAGTCACATCTCTCAACCAAGTTGCATGACACACTACGTTACAATTTTTCCCTTACATAGTATACTAATATATATCACCACACTTTTGATATGTGTATTATTATGATTGAAGTTATGTTGTTTACATGGCAAAAGTGTTGTGATATATATTAGTATAGTATAAATATGCATATAACGTGTGTCTATAAGAGAAAAATTGCTCTTTCTTATCCAAAAAAAACACAAAATTACAACTCTATATATATATATATATATATATATACAATATTTCAAACAGTACTCAGCCAGGTAACTTAGTTGGTGAATGGTTATACTCAAGAAAAATAAATTAAATAAACATAACAATCTCAGCTGGTAAAGTTGTTTACAGTTGCTCTGATTAAGCTGTGATATATTGATTATGCAATGTGTTACACTGGAATCTCTCTCGGCATATATTGATATCCTTGTCTATAGTTGAGTACACTAGCTAGAATCTCCTGAAATAATTAAATTAAAAACTAGACAAGCTAGGAAAATTATCGACACATTATTAAATATGCACAGTCTGTAACCAGTCACGGAGCAGAATTGTTATCAAGAGAGAAACAATACGTCATATGTGGAATATATGTATACATGAAACAGTCGTTAAAGCTATATATGACTCTATCATGCACAATTCACAGAGAGAAATATTCTGGTAAAACATAGTGGGCCCAAAGGAATACGTGGGATTACTACGAATGTGCTATATATGTTAAGAGGAAGGTAGAACCGGGGATATTGTACAAATATGTAAGAGCATCTCCAACAACCGCCCTTGAAGACATCCCTTAACTTAATTAAGGCAGTAGGTGTATTTTTACAGCTCCAACAGGTCTCTAAATGAATCCCTTAATTGTGTTCTGGTGGAATTTACTCCCTTAATTAAGGGTGCTTTCACTTTTTAGACCCCCTTAAAATGGGCTCCACCTATTTAAGATTATTTTAAAGTGAGCTCCACATATCATAATTAACAAACAATATCTAATATTTATTAAACATAATATCTAACATTTAAATAATAATAAAAAAATATTAAATGGGCCATTTAAGGGAATATTGTTGGAGCATGTACTCCCTTAATGGTTCTTTACAATAACATACACCCTTAAATAAAAGAGTCTTTAAGGGAGACTGTTGGAGATGCTCTAATAGAAAAATACAAAACTCAAGTAATTAATAGTCTCAGAGAATCATCCCTACATCAACTTGGAACCCATTGTCATCCTCTTTTACCTATATAAATACCTCCCAATACTCTCCTTATCCCCCAAGTTCCTTCTACTTCTTCTCCGGAGATCGCGTTCTATAGTTCAATTAACAACTTTCATGGACTATAGAATGGAGACTTCTGAAACCCTAAGGTACTCTATCTCTCTCTCTCTCATATTCTCGGGGCCAAATTCATGGTAGGAGGAAATTTATTATGTATAGAGTCTAATCCACTCACTCTAAACAAGTTTAGCTTTAAGAACATTTACTATTGTGTACAATAAATTTGTTTTTTTTTTTTAATTTTTGCAAATTTATATTCTTTTACGGAGGGAAACACACACACACAAACACACAAACCTCTCTCTCTCACTAACATATTCTCGGGCCCAACTTCATGGTAGGAGGAAATTTATTATGTATAGAGTCTAATCCACTCACTCTAAACAAGTTTAGCTTTAAGAACGTTTACTATTGTGTACAACAAATTTGTTTTTTTATTTTTAATTTTTAATTTTTGCAAATTTATATTCTTTTACGGAGGGAAACACGTACACACACACAAACCTCTCTCTCTCTCTCTCCCCCCGAAACCCTAAGGTATATATATATATATCTCTCTCTCTCTCTCATATTCTTGGGGCCAACTTCATGGCAGGAGGAAATTTATTATGTATAGAGTCTAATCCACTCACTCTAAACAAGTTTAGCTTTAAGAACATTTACTATTGTGTACAACAAATTTGTTTTTTTTATTTTTTATTTTTTATTTTTGCAAATTTATATTCTTTTACGGAGGGAAACACACACAAACATAAACCTCTCTCTCTCTCCTCCCGAAACCCTAAGGTATATATATATATATATATATATATATATATATATCATATTCTTGGGGCCAATTTCATGGTAGGAGGAAATTTATTATGTATAGAGTCTAATCCACTCACTCTAAACAAGTTTAGCTTTAAGAACATTTACTATTGTGTACAATAAATTTGTTTTTTTATTTTTTTATTTTAATTTTTGCAAATTTATATTCTTTTACGGAGGGAAACACACACACAAACATATATATATTAAGTCTCTCATAAGGGATCCCTTATTTTAATTTCGGTAAGAACCACCATGAAATCATATTGATTTGAATGAATTTTGATCTGAATTTTTTTGTGGATGATAAATTCATCGAAATTTATCTATGAATAAAATTTGAGAATTTTTCAAGCACTAAAACTGTTTTTCTTGAATTTTCCTATATTTTACCCATTTTTCCGATGCCTTCATGGTGATCCTTACCGAAATTAAAATAAGGGATCCCTATGAGAGACTCACTATATATATGTTTACAATTTAATAAAAATAATGTTGCTTTGGAAAGCAGGAACAAGTGTGCAGCATGCTTCAGGCAATTCAACAAAATAGAGCATCTAGTGGAGCACATGAGAACTTCATATCATTCGTTTCATGAACCCATGTGTGGAATTTGTAAGAAACATTGCAGATCTTTTGAATCTCTAAGGGAACATCTTATAGGTAATTAATCCATTATTAATTAATGTGTGCAACTTCCAATATTTTCTTAATTATCAGGACATATATGTGATTGATATTAATTAAATATACCTTTCATTGATCTAAAGGGCCACTGCCAAAACAAGAGTGCAAGAATATATTCAACCTCCGAGGTTGCAAATTCTGCTTAATCATCCTTGATAGCCCTAATGCCTGTAGGATTCATCAAGAACGATGCCAGTTCTCGAGCGTAAATGTTCGCATAATTCTTCTTTTTTTCTTTCATATTTTATATTTTATTTTTAGATCAAATAAAAGTTTGAAACTATGTTAATTATTGACGATCTTTTTGTTGCAGGGACTAATCGGTCGGTTTGCTAACCTAGGCTTTCGTGACAATTTGACAATGGATGGTTATACAAGAGAGCAACATGTAGTAGCACTTGCTTGCAAAATGGTTGGTGGGGGCAGTGATGGCTCTCTAGATCTCTGTGGAAAAGTTTGCATTATTGATGAACATGAAAATATTATCTTCCATACTTATGTCAAACCACAAATTCCAGTCACAAATTGCAGGTACACCAATATGCTCATGATGATCTATTGTTAATTACTTGGGTAGTACTATTAATCTGTACCCTCTAGATCACACGCAAAAACGTAAAGGATCTCTGAATCAATGAATATTGTTGAATATTTTAGGTATGAAACAACAGGAATTCGACCAGAATTCCTGAGGGATGCCATGCCATTGAAGCAAGTGCAAAAGAAGATTCAGGATTTTCTGTGCAATGGAGAACCAATGTGGAAGATTCGACCTAGAGCTGGGAGAGCCAGGATTCTTGTGGGCCATGGTTTGGATCATGACCTTGACCGTCTTCAAGTTGAATACCCAGCAATAATGATCAGGTAATTGAAGTTCTTCAACATCACTCATCATCATCAATATCACAATGACTAGATCAATAGTGTACAATATTATGTTAAATTAATGTAAATGTAACACTCTGATGGGTATATAGCAATTGTAATTACTATCTGCAGGGATACAGCCAAATATCCTCCATTGATGAAAACAAGCAAGCTGAGCAATTCACTGAAATACTTGACCCAAGCATATCTTGGGTATGACATTCAAACTGGTATACAAGACCCGTACGAGGATTGCGTGGCGACTATGAGGCTGTACAATAGAATGAGATCCCAAGTTCATAGGAGAGAGGACTGTCCATTGGCCTCCGACCCACAAAACAGAAATAACTTTGCATCATGGAGGCAAAATGAGCTTGAGAGGATGTCTCCACAAGAAATGATGGCCCTCTCCAGGTCCGATTATTACTGCTGGTGCTTCGACTAATTAATTAAGTAATTAACCATGGAATAATTAATATAGCCTATACCATGCATATGGCTGCCTTTTTATATATTATATGTACCAATAACATGCATATAGTTGCATGCTATAATTGTGTCTTTGATTAAAGTGAATTCATCTTATATAATTAAGCATTTAGTACTCTAGTTATATGTATTATGATTATAAGCTCTTCAATAAAAAGGTAATTTATAAGTACTGCATGTGTTGATTTTGTCGTCCAAGAAGTTACTTCCTTTTTGTTGTTTTTTTTAATTGGGTCTCTAATTTACATTCTCTAGCATTCTCTGCACTTTAAGTAGCATATTTATTAATTATTTAAGCCACTTGAAAGAAAAGCTAGCTGTACATAATTAGCTGTTTGAATATATATATTAGACCTGGCAATGGGTCGTGTTATTATGAATTCATGTTATTTCGTGTTTGGGTCGTGTTAAAATTGTCCCACCCGAACACGACCTGGTAGCTTAATGGGTTTAAATATAAAACCCGAAACCATTTGTTAAATTAATGGGTAACCTGATCCGACCCATTGTAAATTGTTATATTTGAAATTTATTAAAAAGTTGTAAATAAATAGTATTGAAGCATGGTCAAACTCATGCAATCAAGTCCACCATATGCTCCAACATTCTATCGAAAGCATATCATTTTAAGAAAAACAAAAATAAACAACTTGAAAAAATGAACTCTAACATGGCTTACATAAATTTTCATTATGTTGCGATTGTGAATCTCAATCCTCACTTATGCTTACAAATGTTAAATTGCTTGTGTTAGAAGATGATTACTTTTAGGGCTATGGTTAGAATATATTGATAGAATCGGTTTATAGTTTTAGAGTTTTTAATTTAATTTTTTTAATTAATTATTAAAATATGAATTTGGATCCTCTGCTGGAATGATCCGTATTCAGTTATTCTGATCTATATAAATCTGTCGACATGTGTAATCAATGATTGTCATTTGTCTCTTTTATTTATTTCATTTTCATTTTTTTTAAATGCAAAGTCTTATTCTCAAGTGCTTTAGATTAGGAAAAATATCAGCACAGCAGAGGATCATGATCCTTAAAATATATCCTAAATGTAATTATAGAGATTTTTTTATATATATAAATTCAACAACTTTAATAAATTTATTTACTATTGAGTCGGTAAATACAAAGATTTTTTTTTTAATAAATTTCATAAACATATATATATACATATATTTAAAATCCTTATATTAATGGGTTATAACGAATTAATGGTTTTTCAAAGGTAAACCCAAAACTGACCCATTATATTATGGGTTTTAATGGGTTAACCCATTAACAACCCGATCCGATAAACTGGGCCCATCAATCGCTATTTTCGAATGGGTTTGGGTCATGTGAAATTTTAGCAGGTCTATATATATATATATATATATATATATATATATATATATTCCAATATTAGACAATCAATTAAATTTATTCAATATTATATTTATTGATAATCTGATGAGAATATTACCTATTAATTAGTTGAGACAATGGTGCCCATATAGGCGTAGCTCGGCTGGTAGATGAACGAGCTTGAGGCTTAGACAAATTATTTTCAAGTCAGTGGCTCAAATCCTACAAATGGTAAAAAGTTTCAAAACAAAAAAATGATCTAGATAGATGAATAGTTAGATATTGTCAAACAAAATAAAAAATAAAAAATTGAGACAATAGTTAAATTGACATTCTAGCTATTTACTTTCTACCAGATTATAAGAAATAACTAATAGAATGCAAAGTCATAAACTTAATTAAAAACATTTTAAGTTAAAACATCATTCCCAATTAGTAAAGGGGTGCTAATATTGCCACCCATAAATATGATAAGTACACCCATATTTTAATAACAAATTTAATTACAAAAATATCCCAATAGAAATTTACCAATAAAGACAAATTAGTTTAATTAAAAACAAACCAAATACTATGTACACCAATCGATTACATCCATATCTTCAACTATATCTTTTTATTTAAGAAAAAAAAACCTAAACCCTAATTCTATTTCAAGTATCAAAATCTCCCATTATCATATAATAACGTAATTGAAAAAAAAAATTCAAAGGACTCTGATCATACAGAGGTTCGTATTTTTTTATTTTTTTTGGTTATGAACTCTATCAATAAACAAAAAGTAAGAAGTAATTTTTTTAAAAAAAAATAGTTGTACATATCGTTGTGTATCCAAGACATCAACAGTGGTATGATGATGTGAAATCTGTTATAATAGATATCAGCAACTTGACATAGTTGAATTCTCTCTGTTTTCATTTCCCTAAAGTAGAGCTTCTCAAATTGTTCCTACAAAAAAGCATAGCATGGAATTCCTAGCGTTTAATTGAGTTCAAATTTGTGATTGGTCATGATGTCAAGAGCATCACCTCTCATGCCCCAAACTTTGTGGAATGTGATTATTATCAATATGGACAATGCTTGATATTTGTATATGTTGAGAAGATATCTGATGCAGTTGTTGATGGCAAAGAACTTATTATGACTTTATTGTGTTTCTGAGCCTAGAGAACTTAAGAATTTATCATTTATGAAATTGGGTGTGTTAATAACTTAAGAGGGTTTATAAATAAATTGTATTAAAATGAATACATACATTTATTTAAATAAGGGTATTATTGGCATTAAGGTGGGTGCTTATAATAATGATTTAATTTTAAATTTTAGACATGAGTATACTTATAAATATGAGTCTGCTTATCATATTTATATAGGTGGCAATATCCGCATCCTTAGTAAAAATGCATAGAAATAACACTTTTTTTTTTAACTAATCTCGTTGAGTTAGTACTGGTTAACAACTTAAGTATACCGATATATATTAACCAACAAAAATACTCCCTAGACTTATCTCTTTAAGTAGACCATTTTAATTTCACATTTTTTATTGGGATAATTATCCCGGTGGCCACCCATTTGGTTGGGCACTACTAAAATGGCCAGTAGATGGGGATTTTGTTTCAAAATAACCATTTTTTATGAAGGGTGTAACAGTAATAGCCATTCCATTAACTTTGGTTAGAATTACCGTTAAATGGCTAGACATTTTGGTAAAAGTCTATCTTAGTTTATTGAAAGGAAAAACTTGGGTGCAACCAATGCACCACCCTAGAATTTGATAGTGGTACATTGGTTCCACTCAGTGAGTGACATGTGTCACTCACTTAAAGTTAAAAAAATTGTCATTTTTTTTTATTTTCCCTGTTCATCTTCTTCCTCACATCTCTGACATCAACTTGCCGAGAGTTCGTGACCGTCGTCGTTTCAGATCATCACCATTTTCTGTTAACCACAGTTTCATTTAGGTGATTATTGTATTAGTTTGTGTAAGTTCTTCATATTTTGATTGGCTTATTTCGTTGACAAACCACATTGGGATTATTTGTAATGGGTAGCTTAGGTTTCTTATGTGATTATCCATCAACAAGCTTTTGAGATCCTAAAGACCTTCAAGAAAGGTAGTTCATTTGTTCTTGATTTCTTGAAGAGACTAGTTGCGCACACACACATTCATGCATTTAGAATTTCTCATGCATTGTGCTCTTTCTTCTTAGTGTTGTGCATTCACTACACAAACACACTTGCCCTTCATTTCTAGCTCTAAGTGTGGTGTAATTTGTTTCTGTTTGTGTAATCGAAAACGTCCTCGCTCACACGGTGGCTTGTTTGTATAAGTGTGATGATCGATCGCTTGAGAAGTTGTCACTTCTCTTTGGTTCCTTCCTTCAGTGATCGATGGTCAAGGCCACCGTTTGGAAACCGCCGTTTGAAACCAAAAACCTCTGGTTACATTCTGCGGTTGATGATCGACGATCAGGACCACCATTTGAAACCAAGAATCTCTGGTTACATTCTGCGGTTAGTGGCTGTCGAACACAAATCGTTGTTCCATTCCAAAGATTTTCTGGAGCTGTTCGACGGTTGGCATTTAGCAGCCATGATCGCTGAATGGCCCGTTTTCTGGGAATTTTTGGTTTTTCACACCAACTTGTTTTTGGACCATATAAATACATCATCTTTTTTCTTTGGCTTTTTAAGAACTCACAAATACAAAACCCTAGAGTGTCTCTTTGAGTTCTATTGAGAGAGAGGTTCCAAGATTGGAATTTTAACTCTCCAAATCTTAAACCCACATGCATTCAAGCTTTAATTAGGCATGGTTCTTCATTGCATCTTGACTTGGTAAGTTAGATTCTTCACTCTCATCATCTAGTGTCTTATCTACCAAGATATCTCATTGATTGCATTTATTAATGGCAAAGTTATTGTTTTTATTTTATCTTGTGACAACATGTGTTGATTGAGATTTGTTTGATGACTAGGGTTTAGATTTGCATATCTTTATCTACTGGTTAGGCTTTTATGAATATTCATATAGACATATTGATATCTAGAATTGTTTGATTGCCATCATAAATCTCTAGATAAACATTTATTGTTGTCTAGCATTATTTGCATGTTTGAATATTGTTATATATTCACTTAAGTTGTTTATCTCTTTATTGAGTGTCAAGACTTGTGACTACGTGGTGTAGTACACAAGCAAGGTCTAGAATCATTATAAAAGGCTTGCGGGTAGTAATATTGTGTTATGTTCCGAGAAAGGTGTGACTAGAGGTCAACTTAGGTTGTAAGCAACATTACATATAGTGGATTTGAGGACTGGAGTGGCTAGGTGGCTAGCCCGTGAGTTTTGCCCAGTTTGAGAGTTTCTCACGTAAATCAACTCAACGTGTTTTTATTGTTTTCCGCACTTTAATTACGTTGATTGTATGTGGGTTGTATTTGATTGTATTGGGTTATTTTTGTAATCTTTACTAATCCGAAAAATTGGTAACTAATCGGATTAACAATTCATTCCTGTGTATTTTCAGTTTGTTTAATTATTTGAAAACAACGATTGGGAGGAAAAAAGACAAAGGGGTCTTCATAGAAGATTGGATCCTTTTTTTCTTTTTCCTTTTTTATTTGTACTGCTGATTTCTTCTAATGCATTACATAACAAACCAAACACAAACTAGGAATTTCTGCTCCTAAATCCATGCCTAAAATCAAAAGGCAAATCTTAAACAATTTTTGCTTTAATGTTTGCTCTTTTTGTTTCTTCATTTTTTGAACAAGTGAAAAAAAAAAAAAAAACACAAGGTCAATGGAAATCTCAAATTTACAGAATTTCAACATGTTTTATACCTCTCAAGCAATAAAATTTCAGAGTACTTTGTGTTTTAATGGAAGGGAATTTGGGGAAGAAAGTGTTGTCTGTGAATAACGGACGAAAGAGAAAAATAATAATAAAATAAACTGTTTTAAATTTTAGGGCGAATTGCACTAACTTACCCTAAGGTATGGATTTAAGGTTTAATGTTCAATTTTTGACGATAATTACAAAAATTTACCCTCACGTTAGTCAATGACTGTTACATTTAATTGTTGACCAGAGTTGTGGAGGGTAAAACCGTCAATTTATTAGCCAAATTTTTTTATTTCTGAGTAGGTCAATCAAATTGTTTTAAATCACTCTAAAATAATTAAATGTATAACATATAATGCTAACACAATAAATAATTAATTATTAAAAATTAAAAATTCATAAAAATATCAAATTTGGAGGACATATTCCGCCTCCATGGTTTAAGTTGAAGGCTAATGGAAGTCCATGAGAGGATGGCTCATGCCGGTCTTCAAGGTCTCATCCTCTCATCTTTACTTTTCTAATATTGTCATCCACTTCTACCAGATTTCAAGCTCTCAAAACTCTGACAGTGGTGGTGTTTGTTTTATTTGGGTGTTGATGTCTCAAACTTCAATGGTGTGGTGTTTGTTTGATTTGGGTATTGATTTAATTAATTGGTTTGGCTTTTGGTGTAATTGATTGATTTGGGTGAAAAAAAATTGTTCTTTTGTTGATTGATTTGGGTGGTGTGATTGTGCTTTTGTTTATCGATTTGGATTGGGTTTTGGTTTGAGATTGTAAATTGGATAGTTGCTCTAATATATGTTCTTGGTAGATTTATGGGTGATAAAACTGGAAATAAAAATTATGATATTGGTGCACTAAGAGTGTGAGACATGGAAACCAACCATTGCTAGTATGTTTGTTGTAGCTTTATGAGTTTACTGGTTCTGGGTTTATTGTTGCTTTCATGGTGAAATAAGTTTTTCCAAAAAAAAAAAAAACACTCTTCTTTTTTTTTTTTTTTTTTTTGAAATATCTTCTTCTTCATTTTTTTAGTAAGGTAAAATTCATCATTTTTTAGTTTGACTTTTATTATAATTTTTATATATTTATTTTAAACCAAAATCGATATTATTATTAATTTATTACTGTTTAATATTCTTAAATTGATTAGTTTAAGATTAATTTATTAGTCTTTGAAGTAAGTATGACTTTTTATTAATAAAGAGTTGGCGTATTATAGACCTTTAACCAGCCAAACTCAGTCAACCATTAAATCTAACGGTCGTTGACTGACATGAGGGTAAGTTTTTGTAATTAACATCAAAAGTTGAATATTAAGCCTTTATACCATACCCTAGAGCATGATTGTGCAATTTGCCCTAAATTTTAAAACGTGTCCACCCTAGTTTACATATATAATGGTCATTTTAATACCAATTAACGAAATGAATGGTCACTAGAGTAAGTAATTCTAGTGAAACTTAACAATGTGATGGAATGACTTTAATGTCACACTACTCACCAAAAATGATTATTTTGAAACGAAATTCACATTTAATGGCAGTTTTGATAGTGTCTAACTAAATGGGTGACCAACAAGGTAATTATCCCTTTTTTATTTTCTCCCTCTCTTGTCAGACAACACTCTCTCACCAATTGAAGAGTAAAAACACTCTCATTTCACTTGATCTCTCTATGAAATTGAATTCTACTCACCTTAAAAGAGTAGATTCACTTCTCAAACACAATAAACTCGTCTTTCTCACTCATCTCTCTCAAATTAATTTTTGTCTTTTTTAATGTGTTTTAGTTATTTAGATTTTAGGGTTGAATTGTGGTTTTTTAGCCCAAACTCCAATGTATTGCATTGTTTGTGATTGTTTTGTGAAAAAAATTGGGTTTTGTAACAATGAAAATAACAATTATAATAATAATAACAATAACAACAACAACAATAATAATAATAATATTATGAACCTCAAAAGATTGAGACTTCAGTAATACAGTTCAATATGACGTAACAAAGATGTCATTATGTAATTCCATTATAAAGACTCTTTTCCATTAGTTGACCATTAGTTGATTTTAATTATTCAAGTTATTTTATATATAATTGGAAGTAAAAATTAATGAAAAAAACACCAAAATATACTAAAGCGTTTTAGAAAATAATATATATATATATATATATATATATATATATAATTTCTTTTAATAAAAAACCTAAAATATATATTTAAAAATATAATATAACTACACAATAAAATCATAAAAAAAGAAAAAGAAAAAAGAAATTACTTTATATGGAGGAGATGCTCACAAATCTTCATAGTCTTTGTTTCTATATTAAATATTTTTTTGGTTTTATTCTTAATTTTTGTAGATTTTATTTTTTATTCATAATATATTTTATAACTTTTAAACAAGTTAATTTTATTATTATTATATTTTATTTTCTTATTCAATTTTATCTAAATATCTATATTCCATTAGAGTTCAATAAAGTCAATTAACGGTAAAATAACCGTAAAGGGTTTTTGCTGATTTGTCAAATCAAAAGATTTATTTGACATTCTCTAAAAAAAAAAAAAAAAAAAAAAAGTGTGAAAAGTTATGGTAGGAATCGACCAAAAAGGGATTGGAGGATTGTTAGTGTGGTATTAGAATTATGAGTAGGGATGTCAATTTGAGGCACCCTCCCAAACTCAACCCATGATGAACGGGCTTGGATCTTGCAAAACAAAACCCGAAGCAGAATTGGGTGCAAAACTTAAACCCAAGCGAGTTCAGGTGTGGGATTGAAAAAAATCTACACATGAACCAACGAAATCTTTAGAATTATGTAATATATGTTTTAAAAAATATGCAACTTTAAATTTTAAATGAATCTTGAAATTTTGAGGAAGAATTACATAATAATAATAAAAAAAATTGTGTTAACATGTGTCCAACCACTTTATTTCTATAAAAGGAAATAAAAACACGGGTCAATTAATGCATTTATTGTCTTGTTACAATTAATACAGTGCTTTTATTTCCTTTTATAGAAATAAAATAGTTGTTATCAAGGTCACATGTTAACACGACCCATAAAAAATGTAGTTCTCATTTTAAATTTGACTTTTATAATAGTAAATTCATAGGTCGTTTTATGGTTGAAACTCAGAACCTTTGCTTATCTTTTTAGATGTGAGATAAACATTTTATAAACACGGGTCAATTAATGCATTTATTGTCTTGTTACAATTAATACAGTGCTTTTATTTCCTTTTATAGAAATAAAGTAGTTGTTATCAAGGTCACATGTTAACACGACCCATAAAAAGTGTAGTTCTCATTTTGAATTTGACTTTTATAATAGTAAATTCATAGGTCGTTTTATGGTTGAAACTCAGAACCTTTGCTTATCTTTTTAGATGTGAGATAAACATTTTATAGCAGTTGTCTTACCAAGTTATTATTCACCGCTGAGGGATGGTAATTGGTCGGGTTCAGGTCGGATCCTACTAAACCCGGACCTAGACCTGCCAAATATTTTGGGACCTAGACCCAAATAAATTCGCGGGTTCAGGTTTGGGTCTAGACCCCCTGGATCTTAAAAAGACCTAGACCCACAAAATTACTCGGGTCCAGGTCTAGAATTGTGGACCCACAACCCAATCAACTTAATCATGTTTCTTTCCGGAATTTTACCTCTTCAATAGTCAAACCAACTTGTAAAATTGTCATTTAAATCAAAAAACAACAAGAAATAACGGTAATTTGGGTCAAAGGGGTTGTTTGTTTTTTTCACATAAAACTTAATGGGTTTGATTATAGACCTGGCAATGGGTCGTATTATTACAAATTCGTGTCGTTTCGTGTTTGGGTCGTGTTAAAATTGCTCCACTCAAACCCGACCCGTTAGCTTAATGAGTTGAAATATACAAACTCAAAACCATTTGTTAAATTAATGGGTAACCCGACCCGAACCGTTACATAATATTATATTTGATATTTATTAAAAAGTTGAAAATAAATAGCATTGAAGCATGATCAAACTCAGTGGCAGACCCAGGAATTTTAATTAGATGGGGCACTTGAACAAAATAACAATTATATATAAAAAAAATTAAAAATTAAAAATTTAAAAAATTTAAAAAAAAAACTGAAAAATTAAGGTAACTGTAAAATGAGTTTTTTTTTTTTTTTTTTTTATTTTTTTATTTTTTTTTACTAAAATTAGTTTATATATATACAGAAATTCTATTATCAGTTTGCACTTGTCAGTCAAAGTATTTAAATCCAGTGGCCCATATACAAGGAATTGATATAACTTTTGTCAGTTCGAACTGATAATAGAAAAACTGTATATATATATATATATATATATATATATAAATTGATGGTATAACGAAGTTTAGATAAAATAAAACAAATAGAACACATACTTAAGATGAACTAAATAATCTTACATTAAAATAAATAAATAAAAACAAGAAACGTGATATTAAAAAAATAACAAAAATAACAAAAAAAATTAAAATTTACAATATTTATTCCTAAAATAATAAATTACATTCTAATTTTATAATAAGATTTTATTTATTTATTTATTTATTTATTTATAATGAATTCACTTTAAATTTATACAAAATAATTTATTAATAAATATTACTAAACATATTTTTGATTTTTTTTAATTTTTCTAATTATTGGTAAATTATTGATTTATTGATTCTGAAAACATTAAAATTATAAAATAAAGAAAAATACTAAGGATAAAATAAAATAAATCATAATAATAGATGGACTATTTTAATACAATAAATTAACATTTGAGATTTTAGAGTGTATTGATTGGATGTGTTAGGTATGTCAAACTAAAATTATTAGAAATAATAAAAGTTTAAAATAATAATATATAATTTAATATAAAATAAAATTGAATTAAGTAGACACAAATTAAAAGTAGTTAAGAAGTTGTCAACGTAGAGAATGAGAAAGTGAATTATTTTGTTTTAGAAGGAGATGAAATTTGAGAAAAGAATCGAAAAATGTAAATGGTGGGAGTCTCACCAGCAACATAGAAAATGGACACAATACCAGTTGTGCTATCAGTCATCATCTGTATTAAGAGTTAATTAATATATATATATATATATATATATACAGAAATTCTATTATCAGTTCGAATTGACAAAAGTTATATCAGTTCTTTACATGTGGGCCACTGGATTTAAATACTTTGACTTGGCTGTATACACTTGTCAGTCAAAGTATTTAAATCCAGTGGCTCATATGCAAGAAACTGATATAACTTTTGTCAGTTCGAACTGATAATAGAATTTCTGTATATATATATATATATATATGAAAACTAAATCATTTTTTTTTTTAAATTGAGATAGGGCACGGGCCCCACTTGGCCTTAAGGTGGGTCCGTGGGTCCGCCCCTGATCAAACTCATGCAATCAAGTTCACTATCTACTTTTAGAGTTTTAGGGTTAGGGTTAGGGTTATAATATTGTGAAATAATTGATTTATAGTTTTAGAGTTTTTAATTTAGAAAATTTTCCTCAATCACATGTCCCTTACAAATAGTTTTGGCTTTTAAACTATTCAGGTCCGCGGGTTCAGGTTTTTATTTTTATTTTTATTTCTTCAAATCTAAACCTAGACCTGATACTGGTTGTTTGGTTTGTGCCCAGATCCGACCCGTGATTCGAATATTAAGACCCATACTTAACCTATGTGGTTCGTGTTCGTGTTCGGGTGAAATTGTCATCCCTATTCACCAGTGTGGGATAACCTTTTCAATTTTAAACTTTAAAATTGAACAGTTTTCTATTGATCACGGAAGTTCATCACCCAATTTCATTCATTATTGGTTAATCAATAATTTTGTTTCAATAAAGTTTCCTTCTTTACTTCTTGCTTCTCATAATATAATGGTATATGAAACATTAGTTTGTCCACATAACACAATAGAAAAGTTCGGTGGTGTTTGGATATGTTTTTAAAAACTGTTTTTTGTTTTTAAAAACAAAAAACAACTAGAATGTTGTTTGGTTGAATATTTTACAAAACTGTTTTTGAAAACAAAAAACAACTTTTTAAAAGTTATAATTAAAAAGTTAAAAACAATTTTTTATTGTTTTCTATTGTTTTCAAAATAAACCTTAACTTTTCCCTCCAAATAACTATTTCACTCATTTTAAAAACAACAACCAAACACTTTTATATCGTTTTCCGTTTCAAAAAATTACTTTTAAAAAACACTACCAAACACATTACATTTTTAAAAACATCATTTGCAAAACATAATTTCCATTTTTAAAAAAAGTTTTTCAAAAACACCATTTTAAAAATGATACCAAACGCGCCCTTAGTAATATTGCTCAACGGTTCAACAAACTTTAAGCAAACTTACCTAGATAAGATCAATGGGCTATATTAAAAAGGCCTAAGGGCCATGGCCTACGTTGTACAACTTAATTTTGTTTAGTAGTGATATTTACGCCCTTAAAATTTGTATCTGTACTTTAAATAAATATATTTTTTAAAATTCTAATATTATCCTTAAATAAAATTATTAAAACTATTAATATAAATATATATACCTTATACATAATATTAATAAAATATTTAATATTTTGAATATACAGATTAAAAAAAAAATGGTTTCTAGATCAGCGAATTGTGTATGTGGCTTATTGTGGCTGTCATGGTGAATACCTTCGCGGTATTACGCTTACGGAAGAGACCAAGTTATTCCAATAATCAAAAATAATATTATATATATTTTGAAGATTCTAACAAATATTATAATTAGTTACACTAATAAAAAATAACATCTAAACCCTTTTTTTTTTTTTTTTACAAATTTATTTTAACTATTTAATTTATAATATTAAAATAAAAATTAAAAAAAAAAAAAAAAAAAGAGAAATGTCATATTTAGTAATTTGTGGGGTGTGTTTACGAGTTGTAACATTTTGAAAATTTTTAATGGGGTGTACATACAAATAGAGGTGTACATACGGTTTTTTCAGGAGTGTAAATACCGTTACTCTTTTTTTAGTTATCAACTACTTACCATATGTTAATTTATAGACCAACATTACTACCTCTCCGCTTGTATTCTCTTTGTAATAACATTGATTTATAAATAAAAGCAATTCAACAATAAACGTTCAACTTAAATTTTTTGCAGTTCAAAATTTGTTACTCTAATCAAAATCTCTTTTCTTTTAAAGGTTTTTTTTTTTTTTTTTTTTTGTTTAGTGCAGGTTTGTGTGTGCGTCTCGCGAACATGCATAATTTCGCCGGTTCGCAAACTGAACAAGAGGAGACAGTGCACACTATTAAATAGATGCACAAAAAGAAGCAAATAGTCCTTCAAACTTGTAAGCCAGGAAAAGGAATTATTTTATCAGAAAAGGCAAATAAAAGTACTAAAATTGTTTCAAATTTGTGTACAATCCGTGGGATGACATTTTTCTGTACATCATTTCAAGCTATTCTTTTACATTAATTTTACATAACTGATATTGTGTAGGAAATGCAAATATGCATTGCAGGTAGTAGTGTGAAATGAACTACACAGATTTGAGAGAAGAGAGTGTATAACCAGATATGAGTGAGCTCAAGCCTAGGGACAAAAATGCCAGGAACGACAATCCCACGGATGCCTTTGCCATGTCCGGGAATTCATCTTTTCCCCAGTTGCATTGCCAGTCATCGATCCGGACAGCAGCAGAAGATGATGCCGATATCAGAAGATAAGTTAACATCTGCAGTGTAAATGTAAAACAACATGTTTAATGTTTCATTCCAGTAAATCAGCAGAAGAATTCGTATAATGGTCTCATTAGTCATTACAAAGTATGTAACAGGCCCCTGTGACCCAGTGACATTCTGCTCTACTGTTTATGGAGATTTCATGGACCTAAGCTTTTAAATATTAAACCTGAACAATTTGGGTTTCATAATCATCACTGTTGACTGAAAGACACGAGTATTTTGATTTATATTTTTTCATAATCCTCTGTTACTATTCCTATCACCAAGTTGTACAGCACTGCCAAAGGTTGCTCCAAAATTTATTGTAAAGAAAATAGAGTGAGATACATTGGAGGAAAGTCAGGATTCAATCCATCTTCTTAGTATTAGACCTATGATCACATAAAGTATTGAGCTCGTTGCATCTTTAAAAGTTCAAGTAAAGATTAGATCAACTGCTGATCTTAATTCCATAATTTGTTCTAACTATTAGGATGTGCAAGATTTTATAGCCTACTAGCTTTAGTTAGGTGCACCCGATAACCTACCAAATGATGGAAAAAATTGAAACATAAAGCATCTCTATGCTAGACTGCTAGTCAGTCAATAAAAGAAAAAAAGAAAAGAAAAAGAAAAGAAAAAGAAAAAAAACACGCTATCCATGTCGTGTAGTAGCTATATATCATAATTATCCGAAACTCACGTAAGAAATTTATTCAAGAATGATGCTTTTGCCTCGGAAGCTTCTTAATTCTCGATAAAATGTTTCAACACTATAAGCAACAAGCTTTAACTCTATCAAGTTAAGAGGTCTAACTAAAATTATGCCCTGTTCTATCTATGCCACTCCAATGAGGTGTGCCACCAGCTTGTATGTATTTTTCTACTTACTGCTTGAACATTAATCATATACATACACTCCAAAAGTGATAATTATAATTTGAAGATTCCTCACTTGTAAAAAGTAAGGAGAATAAACTTTTTCTTGACAATACAAAAAACACCCAATTTGAGAAAATCAAAACAGCATAATTATACAGAAAAAAGGAAGATAAAAAAGGTGTGGAAAAGTTTCTTTAGAACTACACAACACAAGTGTAAAATATTCTGACCCAAAGAATCATCCAATATATTCACCAATTGTGTTGCGAGTATTTTGCATACATTGCTATCAATCCACATACACCATTGGCATTATCCACCGACTTTAAAGGGAGTGGCCCCCAAGATGTTCACAACATCGCTAATCAAACACTTGGTGGACCTAAGTTAGGTATGTCAATTAATATTTAAATAATTATTGATTGTCCAAACAAAACAAGACCCACCTGATCCATGGAGAAATCCAAGTAACAGCGGAGATGATTCCTCGTCCGGCGTTTTCCGATTGTCAATTGATAGACTAGATCAAACGCCTGAAACCCACAATACACAAAAGCTATCACATTCACTGCCAAAGAATACCTGCAACACAATACTTATAATTAAATTTAATTACACAAACGTGTTTCTCACTTAACACCATGAAACGAATTTTTAAATTTTCAAAGAAAAAAAAAGGAACCTGAACTCCTTGTAACGGTAGAAAGAATCGAGTGCCCAACCGCGGTCCTTATCGGCGGCCAAGACGGAGAAGGAAATCAAGCTAAACACGAACCCACAAACCCTAAACCCAAGCAGAGCCCTTTTCAACATACTCTCTCTTTTCGATCTCTTCAATATCGACAGATTCGGCCTAAAGTTTCTCCTCCCGCTGCTACCTGTTGCAGGACTGCGCTCTTCGTCAACATGTTGTGGGGCTGCGGGTGGTGGTCCTCCGTTGATGGTAGCTGCCGCGACCGTATCCGCAGACGGAGGAGGAGTGGGAGGCTTGAATGGAGGTTGTTTGTCGTCTGCGTTTGGTTCTTGTTCTTGTGGTGGTGGGGAAAATAACGGCGGTGATTGTGGTTTGGGGGTGTGGTGGGGTTCAGGTGGTGGAGAGCGTGTAACGGGTGGTAGTGGGTTTGGGTTTGTATGTTCTAGTTCTTCTTCATCTTCTTCGTCTACTCTTGCTTGTTTTTCTTCATGTTCCTGTACTTGTTTTTCCATGGTTTAGTTGTCAGGTTCAAGTGTCTGATGAGAATGTTGAAGATATAACTTATAAATACGACAGAGAAATACTTTCTCTTCGACGATAACGAGCTGACAAGAGTCAATGCAACCTTTTTTTTGGGATATTATTATTTGGTCCCCTGAGGTATGCCCTATTGTTAAGACAAGGACAGGGTTTGGGTTTATTGGCCGTTCTTCCCCCTAAAATCAAACTTATGTTAACTGACCCCCTTCTGGCACACTTTTCAGCCGGTCCATGTATTTTATACCCCTTTGACTGTTAAATGGGAATGAAATAACCGTTTTATCCTTAAGTTAACCTTCAAAATATTAATTAAATAAAAAATATATTAAAAAAACAGAAAACAAAAAATAAAATAAAATAAACAAGTGAAAAAAAAAGATGGATCTCCACCGTCCATCTTTGAGATAGATGGTGGAGATTCTCTTTTTATTTTTATTTAATTTTAAAAATAAAAACAAAAAATAAAAAAATTTAAAAACAAATTTGTTTTTATCTCTTTATAAAAAAATTTCAAAAAAAATTCAAAATAAAAAAGAATATAAAAACACAAAAAAATAAAAAGAATTAAAAAAATAAGATCATCATCATCGTGATCATCATCTCCATCTTCTCCACTAGACCAACAAAAAAAATTTTAAAAAAAATTCTTCTGGTTCATTTTGTTACACAGATGTTTCATCAAGCAACCCAACAACATTTCATCATCATCATCAACAAACCAGATGCCACCACCACCTTAAAATCCAACCAAAATCAATTTAAAATCAAACCTAAATCAATTCGAAATCAAACCACCAAATGCCACCACCACCTTAAAATCCAACCAAAATCAATTTAAAATTAAACCTAAATCAATTCGAAATCAAACCGAAATCAATCACAAACACACCACCACCATCAACCACTTTTGAACCAAACCACGCACACCCATTGTTAATCACCAACACCAACCCAGAAACAAATCCACGCCACGAATGAGAAAGGGATGGATTCTGGGTTAAAGGAAAGAGAAACAGAAAAGAAGATCGGAGGCGAGAAGAGATGGTTTGGTTGACTTTGATTTGGATTTGGGTTTCGATCGGTGCCGATTTGGGTTTCAATTGGGGTTGGTGGTCGATTTTAATCGAATCTAGATCCGGTTCGAACGAGATGATGGTTTGGTGGTGGTGTGTGCGTGAGAGAGATGGTTGTGGTCTGAATACAGTGAGAGAGATGGTGGTGGTGGTATGTGAGACAAAGATGGTGGTGGTTGGGATGATTGAATGTGGTCGTGGACTTGGAGAGAGAAGAAGAATTGTGATATTGTTATTATTATTATTATTGTTGTTGTTGTTGTTATTATTAAATTTAAATAACAAAATAAAAAAGAGATGGTCAATGACGTTAATACCCTTCCATTTAATGGTCAAAGGGGGTATAAAATACATTGACCGGTGAAAAGTGTGTCAGAAGGGGGTCAGTTAACATAAGTTTGATTTAAGGGGGAAGAACGGCCAATAAGCTCAAACCCTGTCATCGTCTTAACAATAGGGTATACTTCAGGGGGGAAAATAATAATATCCCTTTTTTTTTTTTAATGGAAGACAATAAGTTTTTTTCTTTTAGAAAGTAAATTTAGGGGTAATTTCCTACTGGCCATTAACTTATGCCACCATTATCAAAATGACCATCAAATGAAGAATTAGTTTCAAAATGGCTATTTTTGACAAACACTGTTACACTAATGGTCATGTATATATATATATATATATATATATATATATATATATGTTTGAGATATGCTATACGTATATACACACTAAATATAATTATTTGTTTCAAAAAACAAAAGAAAAAAAATTGATTTTCAAACAATATCTAAAATAAATTAAGTCATCCTCTTATTTATCAAAATGCCACTCATTTGATGGAATTGGATGGAATAACCATTAGTGTAATAGTGTTTGCCAAAAATGGTTATTTGGAAACCAATTCCCTATCTGGTGGCCATTTTGATAGTTGTGACATAAGTTAAAGTATAATTTTGATCTTATTACTATTTAATTTAGCTAAAATGACAATTTTAACTTTTATTTTTATTGAAACAGACAATTTTAATATCAAATTGTAATGAGAAACAAAAACAAAAATTCAATAATAAAATCTTAAATAAACAAAAAATTATAATAATCAAACAACAAATCCATAACAACTTAAACATAATAATAATAATAATAAAATACAAAAAAAAATAATAATAATCCAAAAACCCCAGATAACAGGAAAAATAATTTGGAAAATCTAAAATCATCATATATTTCAATATTTAATGAATCTTTTAAAATGTATTTATTGTCCTTATGAAATCAAGATAAAATTATTTATACCTTTATTTTTTTTTATTTATAATAAAATTAAATATATAAAAACAATAAATTTCATTAAAATAAATTATGTATCGTTTTATTTTCAAAAGAAACTAGTCGGATGAGGCCTCTAGTGGAAATCAAAACCTACTCCGTCATTTGTAATTGGGAATAAATATTGTTTTAATTTTAATTAGATTCTTTATTAGGATATTTTAAAAATATGACTAAAAGAAAAGGAGGAGGTTTATGATGTTAAGAGATGTCAATATATCCATAACCTTTGGGTAATTTTAATTTATTTTAGATATATTTATTATTTTTATTAAATTTAGACACATATGTCATATAATCTAATTCGATTAAATTCAATTTACCCTTTTTTAGTTTAGATATTCTACTTAAATATTTATTTATTTGATTTGTATTATCATTGAAGAAAAAAAAAAAGTAGTGTTCTAAAATCATATCTATTTTAATTATTATAAGTTTGTAATCGATCTCAATACTTTTACAATAAAATTACAAAATTTATATGTACCACTTTTGAGTTTTGAGAAGCGTAATAGTTTAATAAGTACAATTATCAATTGATCAATAAGTACAATTGTCAATTGATCAATCGGACAGCTGATTATCTAACAAGGATTATTTTTAAAGTTATAATAATACAAAGTGGCCCCCAATCACCTCACTATAAATACTAACTACTGTCACAGTTCACTTATATTTCTTCTACAGACTAGAGTCTACCGAATTCAAAGATAAATTTTAGAACATCTATGTGTTTGCATCACATATCTTGCAAACCACGTAAAACTTTTACAAATAGAAGATTTTGCTTAGGACCTCGAGAAAAACTCCTGTGCTTCACGATACCGCTCCAAGACAACATTGTGAATGGGATTAATGGGTTCCAAAAGATTGGAATATGGACCCAAAACAGCCCTAGGCAATGGTGAAGAATCTTCATCTTTTGACCAGCAATGCTGACTCACAGAGAGCCCACTTAGACAATAACACGTGTGATAATGGTCTCTGCCCTTCCGAGGTTTGTCCTTGAGTCCACCCCCGGGATCCTGCATCAACAATGGGTGTGAATGATATAAACGCTAGCAAATGCAGATTGTAAAAAGGGAGAAATTCAAGTTAAAAGGGCAGCATCCCGGAAAGAAAAGGGGCAAGCAAACTAATTGAGTTAAATGCACGACAACAATAACAACCTCAAACAGCTTAAAACTGCCGGAGAATGCTCTTTAGGTTTAGTTTCGCTATAATAATACATTACAAACACATTCCCGCCAAATGTTTCATTCAATGCCAACCAAACATGAGACAAAGGCAGTCTCTACTGATACATTTCTTATATTCTTTTTTTCAAAATGGCACTAGCAAAAGCCAGCCATCATCCAAACATCAATAATCTTGTATGGGAAACATAGAGGAGAAAGTGAGTTGGCAGGGAACTGCAGAAGGCAGAGGATTCTGCAGAGGGGAGAAATTTCTGCCCTAAAAGACTTTACAAACACCTTTCCCAAACAAAAATTTAAAGCAATAGTCAAGCAGATGATGATTAGACATATAATCTGTCAAATCAGGCATACATTCATGAAATGTAAAATTATCTGAAGTCTGTACCTGTGAGCACAAAAGTATATATCTCTGCAAAGCAATGCTGTTAAAAAGTGGTTCCCTTTCTGCTCGCCTCTCAATGGGTTTACGATCAACATTGCCAAAGTTAACTGAACAAGTATTCATCAGAGATTTAAATGCATAAAAAGGGGAATTAAGAACAGATATCATAAAAATAACAGCACTAAGAGTTGAAGGTTTGACAATTTAACAAAGTAAGAACATCTTATACACACTTAGAAATTACCCTACCTCCTGGTTGAAAAAAGCAAGCCTCATCACCCTTAGAAATTATCCGACCTCCCTGTTGAATAACGCAAGCCTCATCACCTGAAGATGAAGTCCCATCTAAGCTTTCTTCCCCATCTGATATATCTGATTCTGCAGTAGTTTGGGGACTATCTGTACAGTTTGCTTGTCCAGCATCTAACAGCGTCATGCTTTCTCCAAAAATCGTATGAAACCTTTGCAATAATGCAAATATTCCTCCCTGATCACTTTGTTTTTAGGTTTTAGTATATTATAAATATAACTAACAAGGAAAACCTATAAAACAATGCAAAGTAGTCACCTGCCAGAATGAATAGCAACCATCAACCAGTTTATTGGTTCTCCCCTGAAATCCACCTTCCACCCCTTGTCGAAATACCACCCAATCCTACAAAAATCTCAACTTTTGTCATCTCACCCATTTTTAAAAAATACCCTTATTAAATTCCTCGTATGGAAAAAAGGCTTCTATGCCGTTCTAACCAAATGCAAATGAATTCTTTTTTATCCTTTCACGTTACAGTTTCTGCATGACCTTTACATAAGCTAAATAACCCAAATCATGGCTTTTACATGCACTGTAAATAAATTACGATTAGCATGTCTGCAGCAATCAATTTATCAAAATATGATAATAAATTAATACTTATCAACATTTAAAGTATGTTTCATGAGAATCCACAAAAGAGAAATAACAGGAACCAGGTAACATAACAACATGTAAAAATCAACATGTAGAACAGTAACATTGTCTTACAAGTAATGTAGCAAGATCTAAACGATCCACCTCGTTGATCAGAATCATTGTAGCCAACCCACAAAAGGTATACCTGATGAGCAAATAATTAAATCCACTTAAGACTTCGACAAGGGAGAAAGGACATGAACACACATGCATACAGACATTTGTATATGCCCATGAAAGAGAAATGAAAAGGGAAAAGTAAAAAATGTAACACAGAGCACATTACAATGACAATTAGCTAAACACACAATGGGAAGAAAGAGAGAGAATTCACAGGGAAACATACCCACCATGAGCTTCAGTACCAGGTTCCCCAGAGATACCACCTTCATAGGTCTGGCAGCTGCAGAAAGATGCCACAGGTACAGCTGTTATTTATTATGTAAATTAGAAAATCCTAAATAGATCACTTTAGCGGCAAATTCAAATTAACAGCCACTTGAAACTGACCTTAAGATGTAATTTCCAAGATCGCGGACCAGTTCATCATCCAATATGTTCAGAACACTAGCGACCTATTATAAGCAGAGATCAGACATTGCAAAGATTAAGCAAACACTGGAAAGTGTTATACAACATTACTACTAGGAAAATCATAGAACATATATGCAACCCATGAGAAAACCAAGGAAAAAATTTTGATCTAACAATCCAGATCAATGGAGACCCAATAACCTTGAGCCAATTTAGAAGTAAGAATATTAATTTTGGAGGTCCTATCCAAGCCAAATAAATAATTACATTTTTTAAGTTCATCCTCTTCACAGGACCACAACCAATCCTGCACGGGACAAACAAACATATTGATAATTCTACAGTAGTATCTGGTATGATATTCAAGTCATAATGAACTAACTTACTGAAATAGCAGTGTAGCACGCTCGAACGTCCATTTCTCCAGCATCATGCATCCTGAGTACAAGCAATTGAGATACTAAGAAGTGGCAGTTTGACAACATAAAAACTAAGATTTGAGACATCTGTATGAACTAGCTTCTCAATCCAAACAATCCACGATGATGTAAAACCTGAAGGCGCCATTTGGGTCTTTCATGGACAGCAAGAACCTGTAAATTTTATCCCTGAAAAGTATTTGCAAGACATCATGTCTCATAACCTCCAAGAGTAAAAAACAATTTATTTATTTATTTTCAAAACACTGATTATAAAGAAGCTTTAACCTCACCTATCAATAGACGACAAAGATTTTTCATCACCCAAAGTAATTAATGAATTAACAGCAGCATAAGTCGTTGCGAGATGGGGCATCTGACAGAATACATATGAATTAATGATTGAGAAAAAAACCCAAATGAACAATTATTTGTTTAACTTTTCTTTTTCAGAAAATCATACGAAAACCTTCTGCAACACTCATTCAGAAAGAAAACAAGGCACAAAAATTGTGCAGGTTTGCTCAAGAGATCCCCACACCAAAACAATGCACTACACTGGAAAACAATGGGAAACGAAAAGATAGCCACGTTAATACATGACTCAGCAAAACTACAGCCTCACAGATGCAACAAAACTAAGAAAGTTTAAAACCACCACGGGTCACTAATAACTTTGTCCCTAATATTTTATCATCCAATCAGAGGCAATTTGGTTCTCCAATGATGTGTTAAAGTTTAGAGGACAATATGAAACCAGTCGGAGACTAATGAAAGAGTAATTTTCAGTTGATATTTTAGAAACATAAATTAAAGTTATAGCATGTTGGAAGTATCTAAGAAAATAAACTCTCAATAATGACAAGTTATTATGCCAAGAGTGGGAAATATACTTGCCTGTCCAGGTCCACCACCATATCCACCATCTGGATCCTGCCAGTGCGAGAAACGAAAAAAATGGAATAAAAAGAGCTGAAGAGATACTGTTGAAGTTTACATTAAAAAGCAAAAAACTATGCCAAAAATCAACATCACATGTCATATAATTCAAGTAAATAAGAAAGCATGAGCAGTAAGCTTGAAAAGTTTGGCTGCTTTCGAAGGCCACAACCACAAATGGTTTGAGAACTTTTGAATTCTTCATGTATCGAGATTAACCAAAAATTTATGTGAAAGAAAAACACAGCAGGGACCATCTCTTGACTGTACCACAGCAACGTACAAAGCTACAAATTCTAAGACTGCTAAAGTTCACTTAATGTCAAAAATAGGCAAATCACAATCAAGAAACAGAATACAAAGAGAATAAAGAACAAAAACAAATTTGATATGACAAGGGCCCAAAGTAACTAACAATTTGAGTGCATGTCCACATTTGTATACAAAATACGTGCATTCATAGCAACCATATACTGATATACATATTTACACAAAAAGCTATATATTGATATCAAAATATAATCAGTACAAGCATCCATCATATACATTCTGGCATGCATAAAAACATTAACCAAAGAAAACTCAAGGTGGAAGATGGCCATTTCAATACACTGCAGACTAAGTATTTGAACAGAAATGCAACTCATAACATCCAACGATTAATAATTGTATTCATACAGTATTCTAGCGAAGCTGCAGACACCTACTAGGAATCTTCAAAATGAGTTTTTAAACCTTTTGAGTGAATGGGTCTAGAGCTTTTGATGAAAAGAAGTGATACAAATCTACTGGGATCTCAACATCAGGTCAATTTCTTAATATGAAAAAGGGGTAAGATGCTTCTTCTATTTCCTATTTTCAACTTTCAAGTTTCCATTAAAAAGGAAAAATGAGAGAGTAGAAGGGGAATAGAAAGAGTTGTGAACTATAAAAAATTAAAAATACACATAGTTAAAAGCCAAGTGATGCATGTGAAATTTAATTTGAATCTCATACCTGGCAACGACTCAAAAAGTCAATCGTTCTATCTTCCAGTCCAGCATCAATAGACTCCCCGAGTAAAGCAATTGAGTGAAGGATCCAGTAGCAAATCCAAGGTCGACTAGGCAAACAAAATCACACACACACCAGGCATAATTAAATATTCCACCAAAGAAAAAGAACATAAACCAAAAAATCATACATGTCATTTAAAAAAAAAGAAAAGAAAAGGGGATTCATGGGTTTTCTAGCTTTTAAGTCTTTATAATATGTTATATTTTGAGCATAAGAGCTTCTCTTTACTTGTATTCAAACTAAACTTTGTTGTCAAATATTAATTGAAGAAATAGTTTTGGATTTCATTAGATCGATTAAATTGTTGTATTCTTTCCTTGGCTATATAAGCAGTTGTCACTCAAATCGTATTGTGCTATAATCAAGCTTAGGAACAATATATATCATCTCAGTATAGCAGGAATAGCTGCCTTCAATCATAAATAATGAGACACGTGGTGCTCTACGGGAATCCAATCAACTGAAGTATTAACAAATATTTAATAATTTCAATCGCAAATGACCAATTCAATTCGCTGATATCTTCAAATGGCTTAATTGGCTAATTACGTATTAGTCTGGTCTAACATCAAATTACCAAACAAAACGACCATAAAAGATTCAACCTCTACTTAAATTTTAATTGCAAAAAGAAACAATGATTCAAGAATTCGTGTAAATTGTAAAAAATAAATAAATAAATAAATAAATAAAATAAACAATCACATTTCGAAGACTTACTTAGCATCCAAAACGCAGAAGGAAGGACCGAGTTGTTGTAGACCTCTAAGTAGGTACTCCATGTGATTGTCTCGATGAAGCTCCAGCCTATGAAACTCAAATCTCAAATCATGAAATACTGAAAATTTTGAATTATTGAAAGAAAAATAAAAAAGATGAAACCCTAATTTTTAGAATTGTTCGTACATGAGATGTTTAGTTTTGGGAGGAACATCGGCAAAGATGGTGTACATCAGTTTAACGTCTTCGAGAACCATCGATTGCTCTCGCTGAGTCACGGTTTCATTTGAGGAGGTCGACGCCATTTCTTCAATGCTTTTGCAGTGGCAGAGTTTAGATTATTATTCGCTCACTGATATCACTGTTGTATTGTTGCATTTTGATAACTCAAAAAAAAAAAAAAACAAAACAAAACAGAAAAAGCAAAAGCGGCGCGAATATTCAGAACAGAAAAATTGGGCTACCTTAATTATTGGCTTATGTGTAGTTGATGCAAACGAGTTGGATCAATTGGGCCGCAACATAGTTCAAGTATCAAATGGACAGTATCGGGTCAGGCCGGGTCAAACTGTAATATTTTATATTCAGGTTCAACCGAACTTAAGGGTCGAGTAACCTACGTTATTTTGTTAAGTCCAGCACTGCCCACAGGTCACAGTATCCAAGCTAGAGATGTACATTTGGGGAATAGAGATGGATATAGGTCCCTCCATCCCCATTCCTATTTTCCAAACCCTTCCCCCTTCCCCCCTCCCTATTTGGGAATTTTTTAGGGACCTATATCCATCACCATCCTTAATTCTTCATTTTTCCCCTTTTTTCTGGTTTTCCCTATTTTCCCGTTTCTCCCGTTCCCCCATTTCCCCATTAGACTAAAAAAAACAAACATTCCATTATAAATATAAAATAAAAGTCATTAGTGCATTTTATATAAAATGTGTATATATACTTAGAGAGTTAAGGTTTTCAAAGAATAAAAATATATATATATATATATATATATATATATATTATAATTATATTTATATATGTTTAGGGGAAATAGGGAAATGGGGATGGGGGACCTCCCCCCCTTCCCCCATCCTCATTCTCATTTCAATATAATTGTGGGGAAAATGAAAAAATGGGGATCAGGAGGGGTCCCTCCATCCCCATTTCCATTTCGATTTGGGGATAGGGACACGGGAAATTGGGACCTTAGGAAAAAATGTGCATCTCTAATCCAAGCACCTCCTGAGTCCTGATCATAGGAGCCGAGCCCTTAATTTGAGGGTCCAACGTGAAACGGGTTCTGGCCGACCAACTCATTTCACACCTCTAATTGCGCTAAACTTTTTTGATTTATTATTGTGCATTTGTGTCGTTCTAGAAAACATGCTAACATTTTTCAATTAAATATTTTTTTTATTATATTAAATCAATGTTTACATTTTGAAATAAACAATTTATGGTTTTATTTTGTCTCGAGAAAAAAAAAATGTGACCTTTTATTAATTTAAATTACACCTTTTATTAATTATTAATCTCCTGTTCTAATTATAAAAAATTAAGATTTATGATTTGGAGATGAGACATTTTAAGGCAAAGCATTAAAAATTTTACCAACTCGAATGGATCCAAATCCAGAGCTCAAAATGAAAGAGATAGAGTTCGTATGGAATTTTCCATTTTTTTCTTTTTGAATTCAACTCAAATGAGTGTCAACCGTCACGAATAGCTCGGCTTGGGGACCAAGACCCGTGAAAATTGAAATAAACAATTTCATCGTGTAATTATACAGATGATGATGATAATGATTGAGATTCAAAAAACAAAATGAATAAGTATACACGAGTCGATAGCAAACAGGCTAGATGCTATTATTATCATTTTTTCTGGTGAAAGAGATATCTTATGGAAATGGAACTAATTGCAACAAGCTACAGATAGCTACTTCCCCAGATATTACTAGTTCTGGTCTCTATTGGTTCCAGTTGCTATAACTCAACTCTTGACTTGTACATTTTTAGTAGTCAACTCTAACACGTCTATCGCAACCCAAGACAATGGGTTCCATACTTCCATTCCAACTTGGGTATTTGGATTGGATTTTTTTTTTTTTTTTCTTTATTTGGAGAAGGGAATTAGAACTTGAGACCTCTGACTCCTTCATTTGAAGGTGTGTACATGCATTGGATTCCTTGAACAAATTAGACTACAAAGTCCACATAATTATTTTATTTGTTATTGCATTTAAACAAAACTCATATCACCACGTTATTATATTTCGTTAAGATTATCACTTAGATAGAGATAAGGTTAGGTAGGACCATCCATCAATACTGGGATTTTTGTTCAAAATTGTATTGATTTTCAAATAAAAAGGATAATTTACTTATAATCCCAACTCTGAAAGGATTAAGATCCTCTTATTGGTTTATTTTTCCTTAATTTTTCATAATTCAATGACACCTAAGCAAAATATAAAATATATGATCAAGATTGGTTCACTTTTTTCTCTCTCATACAACTTGATATTTGAATTACACTTGAAGAATGCTAAGGAAAAATAAGGACCAAGGAGGGGATCCTAACTTATGCGAAAAACCGTGAAAATTGGTGTAGAGAAGAACAATTTGTTTTACCAAAAAGGAAAAAGAGAAGAACAAATTGGAATTTGCCACGTGACAGAAATAGCCGCCATCACGGGCCATCCATTTTAATATATATATATTTTAACATACTAACATGCATTATTGCATTGTCTGGCGGGTGTGTTGGAAAATAATCGCAGGAGTAGCGCGTAATGCACACGTGCTAATCATACGAACCATAGCTGTAAAGAACTCAAATTAGTTGTAAAAAAAATAATGTTTCGGTTTGTATTTAACCAACTAAATTGAGACATGTGTCTATATTTATTTAAATATAAATTAACTAATCAAATTAAGACAAAAACAAATTGAAAAACCTTTTTTTGACGGCTGATTTAATCCGGTTGCAAAAGAGGTAAAAACGTTTATGACTTTCCAGTTTGGCCACTATAAAGAGACTTAGAGTAGGGAGAAAAAAAATCAGTCACAACACAAACTTCAAAAAAAATCAAAATCAGAGATGGCCATGAAGAGAGTAGCTACTTCTGCAATTGATGCTCTTGCTTCTTCACCAGGATCCTCAGCTTTGATCAGACCATTGCATGTAAGCAATTTCATTTCTTCTTTAATTTCTCTGAACTACGCACAGCCTTTGTTAGTTCTTGATTGACGACTATCATCGGAAACCGATAAATCCGTCACATCTGCAGAATTCTGATTTTTTTTTTTTTTTCCAGTGGCGATTTAATTAGGTTTGAAGAAGATAGTTCTGTTGAAATGAAAAACTGAGATTAACAAAAAAAAAAAAAAAAGTGTTTTGTTGCATGCATCCGATCTTATCGGTTGATGAATCATGAATGATGATGATGATGATATAGGTGGATGACGTGTCAAACCAAGGCGTTTTGAATGGGTAGATTTCCACGTGACTGTGTATATCATGCCACTCTCGTGACCCCACTCAACTCTGCTACTGTTACACTAATCAGATAGCATTTTCTCAAAAAAAATTAACACTAATTTCGAATTTGATTGATAATAAAAAATTGTTTTTAAAATCCTCCTGTCACTTTTTAATTGATTCCTGTCACCAATTTTTTATAATTAGTTCACAAATCATTATTGTTACACTCACACTGTCACACAGTCACACACACACTGTGAATTCTAATAGTCATTTAACTAATATCACTGCATATAGAAAATCTTCACAGATTTACAGAATATATCATATATGTAACAATTGCATTGTTAATTGCACAAATGCTAAATTAGCAAAAACAATATCTAATATGAAAACCCCCTCCCCTGTTCTATAATGAATTGTGTGTTCATGTTTCTATGTCTGATTGCAAACAGGCTTCTCCTGGAAGCAAAAAGATTGTTGGAGTGTTTTACAAGGCCAACGAATATGCTTCGATGAATCCCAACTTCGTGGGCTGTGTGGAGGGAGCCTTGGGAATCCGTGATTGGCTTACATCGCAAGGCCACGAGTACATTGTCACTGACGACAAAGAAGGACCTCATTCTGGTTAGTATATAGGCATCAAACTCCTATATGATATATGCATTTTGAAATTATCATTGTAAGTAAGCTTTTTAATGGATGTCACCGTGTTAATGTAGTTCATTCTGGCTAAGATTATTCCATCATTGAGGTTTAGATTTGTTATCTGCTCTGAGAGGCTGCTTGTTTGAATTTAATTACCGAATTGAAGTTTCGGAAGGATAAGGTGCCATGACAATGTTGTTACAGAGAGATGATAGAAGCACTTTTGTTTCATCACTTATGAGAAAAATACAGAGTTTGCTCTTATGGAATATAAAAGAAATCGCGTCAACTAACATGACTATAAACTTTAAGTGCTCCCACACTACTTTTGAGAAATATAATTAGATAAATTTATTTTGCTTTTCAATTTGGTTTTTGTTTTAAGAATACTGCTGACAGTGTTGGTTACCGAGTTGCATATTGGTTACGTTGTGTGGCTTTCTGTCATGGGAATGGTAGCTTCAAGATGATGATAATCTTCAAAATGACAATTGTACAGGTTGATGCATTGATGTTTATTTAAAAACTGCAAATCCTTGGATAAGTTTACTGGTTGGGATAACTAGAATTTTTTGTTTTGTGTTGGGTTATTACATGGTCAAATAGTTGATACTTGAAAACTTCCAAATATGAAAAATTTATTTGATATGCTTGTGTGTTGTTTTATTGCAGAACTTGAGAAACATATTCCTGATCTCCATGTCCTCATATCTACCCCCTTCCACCCTGCCTATGTTACGGCAGAAAGGATCAAGAAGGCCAAGAATTTGCAACTGCTTCTTACTGCTGGAATTGGCTCTGACCATATTGATCTGAATGCTGCTGCTGCTGCTGGTTTAACTGTAGCAGAGGTCACTGGAAGCAATGTAGTCTCAGTTGCAGAAGACGAGCTAATGAGAATCCTTATTCTTGTCCGTAATTTCTTGCCTGGATACCATCAAGCTGTCACTGGGGATTGGAATGTTGCAGGTATTGCTTATAGAGCTTATGATCTTGAAGGGAAGACTGTGGGAACTGTTGGTGCTGGACGTATTGGCAAGCTTTTACTCCAACGGCTGAAACCTTTCAATTGTAATCTCCTCTATCATGACCGGCTGAAGATGGATCCTGAGTTGGAGAATCAGATAGGGGCAAAGTTTGAGGAGGATCTTGACAAAATGCTTCCCAAATGTGATATCATTGTCATCAACATGCCTCTCACGGATAAGACAAGGTATAACTAATAGATCATATCTGATCTTTTAACATTTAAGTAGCTAAATTTAATAATTGTTATGGATCCTTGCATTTTGAATGATTTTAAGATTATTGATATGATTGAGTAAAATGTTTGATTAGTACACATCACTTCTTCACCCTTTCAAGTTAGGAGTGTAACAGTTCTTGTATCAAAACTGCCAGTTTTTCTCTCATGAGCACACACTTTGAGCATAATAATACACATCACCACACTTTTGCCATGTAAGCAACAAAACGTCAATCATAATAATACACATGGCAAAAGTGTGGTGAATGGTTATTATGCTCATAGTGTGTGCTCATGATAGAAAAATTTTCAAAACTGCACAAGTAAAGCCTACTAAGCATAGAATAGTATGGAATTTTTTCCTCTTTCCCTTAAAGAATAGCATAAAGTTTTATGGTCAATTTTTAAAAATTGAAGCCTACATATATTTTATAAAGTATGTCCATGTTCCACGCCAATGCACGAAAATACTTCAAAATGCTAAATCAAATATTCTAAACCAAATATTTGTAATCCTAAATGACGCACTCTTTTCTTTTTTAACTACTAGTTGATTTTGTTATGGTATCTCTGCCAAAAAAAGGTTTCACTGTCTTACCATTGGCATCACTTTGGAGCTTGGTTGCTTGAATTCATTCATTAGCAGATAGTTATCTCTTGGTTACAGAGGTTAATGTAGTTATAATTTAATATAGTATTTTTATGATTTAATTGGTCTGTTTTATGCCCAAGTCCAACTTATCAGATTTTTGAATGTGTCACAGAGGAATGTTTGACAAAGAAAAGATTTCCAAGCTGAAGAAGGGGGTCCTAATTGTTAATAATGCTCGAGGAGCAATCATGGACACACAAGCAGTTGCTGATGCTTGCTCTAGTGGACACATTGCAGGTAACTTAGGAGCAGTTCCTTATAAATGAAAGATAAAATGAAAGAAAATTATAAATGGTTGGCAGAAGTTCAACTTCTCTCCGTCTAAAAAATAGTACCTGGACATCTATTACATCTAATGAGAATTCTTGTTATTATGCCATCTTTATTGATTTTCGTTTTTCTTTTCTTTTTTTCCAATCGGATTTTAGGTTATAGTGGTGATGTCTGGTATCCACAACCAGCTCCAAAGGACCACCCCTGGCGTTACATGCCAAATCATGCCATGACTCCTCATATTTCGGGTACCACAATTGATGCACAGGTATTTAGTCCTTATAATTTCTGTCATCTTATTCGGAATTCACACTACTTCCTTTCATTTTTTGCTAACTAGTCAAATCCTGTAACACAATTTTTGCAGTTACGATATGCTGCTGGGGTTAAGGACATGCTTGAGAGGTACTTCAAGGGAGAAGAGTTTCCTCAGCAACACTACATAGTCAAAGAGGGTAAACTAGCAAGCCAGTATCAATAAGTTCATGCAGTCAGCTGAGTTTGAGTATGTCCTTCCCTCCCTTTCAAGGAGGTCCTGAAATAAATGCCTTTGTAGAGGTCTGTAATTTCTTTCTTGTAACAATAAACAGCTGTAATGAGTGAACTTGTGAAGGTAATGAATGATTGATTAATTATGCGTGAAATTTTAAGCTCATCTTAACGAATTTCCATCTTAACGACAACTGATACCGCTTGATATGCAATGCTATCTTATCAAATGTTGGGCAAAAATGAGTCCTTTCTGGTACTTACATATATATTCCAGTCCACTCTAGCAATTGAATAGTGTTTCCAGTAGAAATCTATTTTCCATGTTAATACTATACATGAATAATGAGAACTTTGAAGACCCCTTTTTGCGGATCCGTTTCTGGTACCACTTCCTTAAATAATAAACAAAATTTCATCAAGTTTTCATCAGGAACTTTTAATCATGCATTAACAAACAAGTCAGTACAATTGGCTTAATCCTCTCTATTCTGTTGAAGGAATTGAAGGTCCTTCATTTGCATTTCTGCAGCTTCTTTTGGAAGGGACTTCAGTTCTGGAACACTGTTCTCATCAGTACCTTCTGCTACTTTCTTTGCCTTGTCTTTTACAATCCTTACTATCTCTGTCTGCTTAACTGATGGGAATACAGCACCAAGTATGGTATTCAGTAACCTCTCATCTTCTTCTTCTATCGGTTCCCTGCCAAAGCAACAAACGTAGATAGCTTCAAGAGCCTTCTCCGCACGAATCTCCATTGGGATGCTCGGAGTGGCAGCATTCATCTTTGCTCGTCTCTACAGTATACATATAACTTTTGTTAAAAGTATATACCGGAATATCCCAAGTATAAATCAGAATTTAGAAAATATTATCACATCAAAAGAAACCAGATATACATAGAAACCCCTAAATGCAAAAACACATGAACGATCATCATGCATATATCTTCTTCAATGCAACTTCTTGCCTATTGACCATTAATGCTCAAACGCTGACCCTTGCAAAGCAGAATGATGGGAAGCAGTAAAATTATCCCAAGGCTACAATATACCAAGTTATACACATTGGAGCCTATAACGTCAACCGAATCAAACAAGTCTTTCATGGCACCCTATAACTCACTAGAATAAGATAAATATTTTGTGTACTGTACACATTAAAGGCCACTCTTAAACTTAACACCTTCAAAATTTTGCTATCAAGTTGGAAATATACCATAGGTATCCCAACCCTCAAATTATTTCTTGCCAATTAACTCGATATTCAGGGGCTAGATTGAATTACAAATGTTGAACAAAGTAGACAGAAATCAAATTGGATACAAGAGAATGACCAACCTCTCTGGCCTCATTCATCAAAGCAATAAACTTCTGCTCTTCAAACTCAACATCATTTGAAATGCTAAGCCTTGATGCCCCCTCCAGAATCTCCTCAGATTTTAGTAGACCAGCACCAACAGCTGTCAGCCAACAGCACATCAAAACATACAAAGGATCCCCTGCCTGCCCAAATTCAATACCACCCAATTCAACAAACTTATTTACTTGAGAAAAACATACAAACAACCCATGTAATCAAGAATTCAAGTAATCACAAGTATGAAATCCCCAAGATTGTTGAAGAATTGAAATAAATCCAATGTCAATTTCAAAATCATCATTACACATTTCAACTGTGTAGCAGCACTTTGTCTCAAACCAAAACCAAGATCACAGCTTTTACCAATAAAAATCAAAACTTTAAGTATCATACAAAATACCCAAATGTAATAACAGCCTAACAAATAAAATTAAGTGGAAAAATCCAAGTACAAGTAAAGTACCCGTCCATGCCGTTCTTGAAAATCATAGAAAGCTTTAGAGTCATTAATACCACATTTCTTGCCTACTCTTCGTCGAAACTCTGCAAAGTCAATCATATCACTGCCAACACCACCTTCATCGCTGATTATTCTGGCTACAAGACCAATAACAGGCAATGAACCGATGACTTTGCTTGCGAAACTAGAGAAAGAGTTTTGGTTCTCAATGTAAGCTTTAACAGACAAGACACCAGGAGAAGGGTTTGGGACCTTTTTTGATGGGTTGTGTCTTGTGGGTTTGCTGCTTTGGATTTGATGGAAAAGAAGAAGTGAAGGTGAAATCTGCTTGCAAGAAGAGAAGATTTGAGAGTGGAGATTTGTCACAACCATGGTGGTTGTGTAAAATCTAGTTGTTGCTTTGTTAACTTATCATGGTTGCCTCTCATTTATATATGTTATCCACTGAATAAATTATTCTGTGCTTTTGGTGTATGGTAAGAATAAATTACACCAGCTTTTTTTTTCTTTTTTTTTTGGGTAAAAATAAAACAATACTTAACCAAAATACCAAATCTTCCAAAAAATATTCAAAAATAACCAAAATACCCTTGAGGTTATTTTCCATCACTTTCCCTCCTCGTAATTCACTTTCTCCCGCTTCTTTCTCTCTCTCTCTCTTCTGTTTTTCTCTCTGTTCATAATTTACCGTGGAGTTTGTTTTGTAAAAAATCATCACTGAACTCACATCTACATCCATTTACATCCCATTTGCTCTTCTCTTTCATTATTCTTCACTTTGTCTTTCTTGTTTCTCTCCCTTTCTTCTTTTTATATTTGCTTTTTTCTTTGTCTACCATCAAACAATGATAGCATTTGACCTTAACATCATTCGTAATAGTGTAAATTTTATGGGTTTTTTGATTCATTGCTTCATTATTATGAGCATCAATTTTGAAATTTCTTAAATTTATAAATTTTTTGACGAACATTACACGATATGATGTCACGTAAAATATTTTTAATTTAGAGTAATGCTAGAGGACCCAAAAAACCAACCCAAATTTTGGACCCAAACCCATGTGGCACACATCAAGCACAACATGGCCCCACTTCACTCTTTCCAATACCCCATGTGATGTGTGCCACATGGTTTGGGTCCAAAATTTGGGTTGGATTTTTGGGTCCTCTAGCATTACTCTTTAATTTATCATATAACATTTGTTTGTCATGTAATTTATTGGTCTTATAACGAACATTAAATGATGTGATGTCGTGTAATTTTTTTAGTTCATCATATAATGTGTTTATCATGTGATAAATTTATGGGTTTTCTGATGAATATTATGTGATATAATGCCATTTGATATATTTTTTTTAATTCATCATGTAACGTGTGTTTGTCATGCAATAAATTTTTGGGTTTCCTGATGAATATTACATGATATGATGTTGTGTGAAATTTTTTTAGTTCATTATGTAATGTGTCTACTATGTAATAAATTTATGAGTTTTCTAATGAACATTTCTGTGTATTTGAGTTTTAAGTTTCATTAAGGGTATTTGAGTCTTTCTCTCAAAGGTTGGTTAATTTTGGATTTTTCCAAAGGGGTGCTTAGTTTTGAAAATTTTGAATTTGTTTTGGTTAAATATATATATATATAAGTTCCTTGTATGTGGGCCATTAGATTTAAATATTTTGACTGACAAGTGCATACAGCCAAGTCAAAATATTTAAATCCAGTGGCCCACATGCAAGGAACTGATATAACTTTTGTCAGTTCGAGCTGATAATAGAATTTCTGTATATATATATTAAAATGTATATTATAAATTAGAATGGTCTAAATCAACCATTACAAATACATTTCAAATAGAGGTACAGATATTGACACCCATAAAACTTATTAGTACATCCATTTTTATAAGTACACTCATGTCTAAAATTTAAAAAATAAATATTATTATAGGCACCCATCCTAATGCCAGTAGTACCCTCATTGAAATAAATATATTCATTTTAATACCTATTATTTATAAACACTCTTAAATTATTATCACACCCAATTTATATATATATATATATATATATATATATATATATATATATATATCATATTTTTTTGGAATCAAATCATTTTTTAATGATGATCCAATTTACTTTGGGAAATATATCGAATGTAGGAGCCTTGTAAAAGGGAATATGTGGAACAGTATATGGGGTCCATAAATTTTCAATATGGAATTATCTTATTTATATAGTTATCTTAATATATATATATATATATATATATATATATAGTCTTTCTATTATCAGTTCGAACTGACAAAAGTTATATCAGTTCCTTGTAAATGGGCCACTGGATTTAAATACTTTGACTGACAAGTGCATACAGCCAAGTCAAAGTATTTAAATCCAGTGGCCCACATGCAAGGAACTGATATAACTTTTGTCAGTTCGAACTAACAATAGAATTTCTGTATATATATATATATATATATATATATATATAAACTTGTTGATATCTAAAGCTATCATTAAAATATATATTTTTTGTTTATTGATAGGGTTCATAACTATATATAAAAGAAAGACAAAAACAATATGGTAATCATGTGATGATGAGAAAGTTTGATATTTAAAATAAAATTAGAGTTTAATTAGGGTTTATCATAAGTTTTTTTTTTTAATAAATAAATATTTGAAGATATGGGTGTAATTAATAAGTATATATAGTATTTGTTTTTTATAATTAAAGTAACTTGTCCTTATTTGTAAATTTCTATTGAGATATTTTTATAATTAAATTTTTAAATAAAATATGAGTGTACTAATAAGTTTTACGAGCGTCAATATCAGCACCCTTCAAATAGTGGAAATGTCACTCTTTTTTATATTGAATTTTGAGACTATCACCAAATTAATAAATTAAGTTTAAATGGCACCAATGGACTAAAATACCCTTATCCCCTTCTTTTATTACACTTGTGCTAGTTTTATGTTTGTTTTTTTTTTTTTCAAAAACCTCCATTGTTGGAGGACCAATGGAGGTCCTCCATCAATGGAGATGAAAGACCGCCATTAGAGGTCTCAATGAAGAAGATGACAAAAAAGAATTGAAAATTTTCATTTTTGCCTAATAAGTCACGAAAATTTCAAATATACCTAATATGTATCGGAAAATATCCAAAAAGTCTCGAAACTTACCTGAAAGGTCTCGGAAATTAGAAAATAGGTCACGGAAATACAAAATACGTCTCATAAACACAAAAATAAGTGTCGGAAACACAAAAAACGCGAGACTTATTTTTGTGAGTGTGTTTTAAGGGTATTTTTGTCAGATCCACACTTTAGATTCTATTAAAAGTTAAGTTATTAAAACTCAATCTTTACATAGTGCTATTAAATTTTTGAACCCTTTCAAATATATACTTCCACTTTTTCCAACACATAACTTGGGAGGTTTTTCCAACAATACATGGGAGGTCTTCCCACACTGTGGGGAGAAGGTGAGATATGTACAAACAACCATTTACTCATTCAGTATATTTATTTAAGGACCATGTAAATTATTTTTATTTTATTTGATAGGAAAAAAATATGTTACATCGACTAATATGAGTTAAAGATGCTCACATTCAAGTCTCATCATGCACAAAAACAACATGTGTAAAGAGTTTTTAATTTTTTAAATTTTCGTATTTACGGTGTAGATATCTAGACCACTTATGCATTACTTAATTTTGGCTCTAACCTATTCAATATTAGAATTTTTATTATTATTATTTTTTATAAAAAAAAGAGTGGAAGACACACTTAGTATGTATTATGGATGTTATATTTATCTCTGATGTCGTGAGGGTAAAATGTCCAAGCTTCTCAATCCCATAGACCCTTCAGCGGATTAGTTTTTGAAATATTACAATAATTTGCGATTTGGGGAAAAGAAGAGACTCGAATCCACAATCTTTTGGTGTAAGTATGATGGACATACCACCGAACTAACCTCATTTTATTCCAAAAAAAATTATTCTTAAAAAAAAAAAAAAAAAACTAAATGAATAATAAATATGTGTCATCTTTACAGCTTAACTTTGACAAGAGGACCCCAAAATATATACTAATTAAGTGAAGGACTAATTGCACAAATGTCCCCTGAGTTTAGGTATAATTGCATGTATATGGAATTTTTACCCATAATTGTACAAACATCCCCTGTAATTAGTTGACTTCGTTAAATCTAACCATTGTCCACAATTTTAACCAAAAATGACTAAAGTGCCCCTAGTTACCTATTTTATTATTAATTATATATACTTTATTTTTTTGACAATTTATATATATACTTAAAATAATAATAATTTTATACAATACTTAATTTATTTATTTAACAATTTTTATAATCCATTTTTTACATTTTTATAATCCATTTTTTTAAATAAATAAATTAAGTATTATATATAATTATTATTTTTGAGTATATATATAATTATTTAAAAATATATATATATATAATTATTTTTTTAAGTATATATATAATTATTTTTTTAAGTATATATATAAATTGTCAAAAAAAAAAAGAGAGTATATATATAATTAATTATAAAATAGGTAACTAGGGGCACTTTAGTCATTTTTTGATTAAAATTGTGGTCAATGGTTAGATTTAACGAAGTCAACTAATTACAGGGAATGTTTGTGCAATTATGGGTAAAAATTCCATATACATGCAATTATGCCTAAACTCAGGGGACGTTTGTGCAATTAGTCCTTAAGTGAAATGGTAAAGAAGTTCTTAAACTCGAGGAAAAGAAAAAGAAAAAATGAAAAAGAAAAAACAATGTGGCAAACGTGTTTCTTTAAAAAAGAAAAAGAAAAAGTAACAGACGTGTATATTATACTATCTTAATTACTTCCTAAGGTGCTTTTAGGAGAAGATATAAAATTTTCTCATTAGGAAGAAGTAAAAAATGACCAAAAATGAATAAGGTATTTAGTAAAATCCTATGAAAGTGCTTTTGGTCCTAAATGATAAAATGAGAAGCTACGTTTCCTCTAAAAGCACTTCAGGAAGGATTGTGTACATGCAGTAAAGTAATACTAAAATATTATAAGTATAAAATGGATATTATTAGTTCCCGCTTCTTTTGCGGCCACAACAATAACACTCTCACAGTAGTCTCACCTCATAATAATAAAATCCCTAAATATTTCGGAGCTGCCACTTTATACACAAATTTAGGTTTTCAGTTTTCACTGAATCCTAACGAACACATTACAAATGGGCGCTTTTTGTAAGGAAGATGCTTGCTTCTCTTCGCTTGACGCCGGTTTCACTTCGTCGCAACAACTCAGATTCTCTAAACACGTTCACGACAACGTCCACGGCAACATTTATCTCGATTCGGTCATATATTTTTTATTTCCTCTTTTCCTTTCTTTGTTATCTTTAATCCAAGAAATAACTTAGGAGCTTTAGAATGTTGTTGTTTTGATAGTGGAATTTATAGTTGTTGATGTTTTTGTCTGCTTTGCAGCTCTCTTTGAAGTTTATTGATACGGAGCAGTTTCAAAGGTAAGTTGTTTCTTTTCTTTTTCTCTTTTTGGGATTAGTAAGTGTTTCCTTTTTTTTAGTGCCATTTACTCTGATGTTGTTAATGATGTTATTGTTATTTACAGGCTCCGTGACCTGAAACAACTTGGTGAGTTTGATGCCGTTTTCTGTTCAATATATTGTCAATTAAATATGTAATTGGAATGTTTCTGTAATTTTGACTGTTACTCAAGTGTTTTTGGTAAATCATTACAAACAAAATATAGTATGTGTAATGTAAATATGACGAAACTCTTCATACACCCAAGAATCTAACCTCATTTGTGGGATAGTCTAATGATTGGATGAATAATGATGGTCAATATTTATATACTTAATACATTTGAATTTGTGTCTTTGCTCTTTATTTCTTTCTACTTTGCAGTTTGCATCATAGAAAGACTCTTTTCGTGCATTAAGGTTTTCTTATTTATCTGTGTTGGGCTCAATGTCAGCAGCAAGTTATATGCTGAATTTCCATTACAAGCTGGAACTTTGTTAATTAAACAGACTTTTCACATGTTTTAGGTATGACACACATGGTCTATCCAGGGGCTACACATTCCAGATTTGAACATTCTCTTGGAGTGTATTGGCTTGCTGGCGAAGCTGTTCAAAAGCTCAAAAATTACCAAGTACAGGATTGTTGTTTATGCTTTTAGATTGTTTGTAATCTCATTAATTACTGCATCTCAAGGTGTTTATGTAAATCATACAATCCTTGTAGGGTCTGGAGCTTGGTATTGATGCCTTTGACATACAAACCGTGAAAATTGCAGGTAACTAACTGTGATTCTTAAGATTCGCTATTCCTAGTTAACTGCTTCCTTACCTTTTTTTTGTTCATTTAATCTGTAGGACTTCTACATGATGTGGGCCATGGGCCTTTCAGTCACTTGTTTGAACGCGAGTTCCTTCCCCGTGTCCGTAGTGGTTCCAAATGGTACTCGATACATAATTTTGTATGATGCATTTATCTTGCCTTCCTGCTGATAATGAGGGAATTGCAATTCACTTTGTTAATACATGTTTTTGCTTGAAAAATACCGTGTTTCCTGAGAAACTATGTTTGATTCTTTCTAGTAAGTGTAAGCACCTTGACTTATTAGTCAAGCAGTGATCTCTTATAGTCTTATGTATTCTGCCAATAGAAATATGAGATGTGTGTGTGCTGCAGCAGTGCTTGTTTTGGGAATTATGTGTAATAGTGAGGTTTTTTCCTTGTATGCTTTGTTTCCTTTAATTTTTTATTACTTTTTTAATTTAAATTAATTTTTTTAAATTCTGAATCAGAGTGCTCATAAGTTACTTAATCCTTTTGTAGCTTTAGTTTCGAGGATAAACATAAAATGACATAAACTGAAATTTTCTACACAAAAGGAAGTTAACAATCAATTTAGAATGCTTTGGTGCACTTGATGGAGAGAAGTTACAGCAATATTACTTTGGTTTTGTTTCGAAAATCTTTTGAGTGTTGTTTGTGTCTGGATGCATGTTTGAAAATTTAATTTCTATTTACTAACCAGTAAGTCTCAGTGTTATTAGTTTGGTTAGATTGGTTCCTTGGAAATGTAATCAGTGGTTCTTTCTCAGAAGCTTATTCTGGTAAGAACAAGGACTGGATCCCCTGTTGGAGCCCACTCAGGTTACTCTGTGTATCCCTTGTAATTGAGTACTGCTAGGGATATGATAATTTTTAAATCAAGGTTGTTTAGTCTTCATGTAATCATCTCTAGTTCATTTGTGTAGGGTAACTTTGATATTGGAGGACCTATTTTGAAATTTTGCCCCTGAAGAATTATGTGTTATGTATACCATAGGGCTCTTGGTCATTTTGCTTTACTTTTATTGTTCAGGGGAAGGCCTCTTCCTCTTTTATGCAGACCTATTATAATGACATCTCCCCATTGATAAAAAAATTTCAATGTCCAAGTCTATTTTTTTGCAAGTTCTAATGTTTCTCTCTTTCTATACCCCACTCAACTGCTTTTGAGACAAAACTTTCTTGTGCTTTATGTGATACTTGTAATTTCTAGGTCTCATGAGGAAATGTCAGTAAAGATGGTTGATCATATCGTGGATGAGCACCATATTGACGTTGACTCTGAAATGATTAAAAAAGTAAAGGTAAACTCATCTTACTAGTAATCCTCTGTTTCCAAAATTCTGTCAGAATTACCAAATATATGTAATACTTTTTCTCACAACTTAATGTGTTCGGCTCTGTATTGTAATGGAATTTTTTGTGTGATACTTAAGACGGAAGCTAAAAATGCCATGAAAACAAGTTTCATGATGAACTGGTTCTGCATTTGATAAGGAAATATTTTCAGGTTATTTATTTATTTTTTAATTTTTTAATTGTGGCAGGAGATGATACTAGCTAGCTCTGAGTTTTCCATTAAAAAAGTAAGGTTTTTTGTGATACTTCATTTTATAGGCCCGTTTATGTTTATGCTCGGGATCTTATTATTGTTTTCTTTTGGCAAATATGTATGCTTTATTTGTAGGCCTCAAAAGAGAAGCATTTCCTGTATGATATTGTTGCAAATGGTCGAAATGGAATTGATGTGGACAAGTAAGTGAGGCTTATTATTTATCCACCAAATTTATATCTTTTCCTTAAGTTTCATATACACAAATACTTATTTTATTGTTGCAAAATTTTTAATTATAGTATAAATCTGATATGTAGGTTTGATTACATTGTCCGAGATTGCCGAGCTTGTGGTCTAGGATGCAACTTCGAGTTTCAAAGGTTAATTTTAATTTAGTCAATACAAACACATCCATGTTCATGCAAACACCGGCTTACTCACACCCATATGGCTTACTGGCTCCATGATATTGATTTTATAACTAGTGTAGTAAGCCAACATGAATTTTCTTTTAAAACGAAACTTTTTACCTGAATTATGCAATTTTGATAATTTGCAGGTTGATGGAGACAATGAGGGTTTTGGATGATGAGATTTGTTATCGTGCTAAGGACTGTTAGTATCTTCTATTTAATTCCATTCTACAGCCATGTATAATTTTTATAATGCCCTGCTAATATTGAATAATATCTTGCTAGATCTTACCATCCATAAGCTATTTTCCACTCGTGCTGATCTGTATAGAACAGTGTATACACATCCAAAAGTAAAGGTATGCAACATAATCATTTATTCTATATCAGAGTCTTCATCTGCATTTTCTGTTCTCACTTTGTTTAATTATTTTTTATTCCTTATGCTATACTTTTTTAAATCATCTTTGATGTTCTCTGTAAAGTAGTGTTTGAAGTCCCAGTATCCCTCATCTCACTGTATCATAAATGCAGGCAATAGAGCTTATGGTGGCAGATGCCCTGTTGGAAGCAAATGATTTTCTAGAGATTTCATCCTCCATTGAAGATCCTTCTGATTACTGGAAGGTTTTAAAGTTGCTTACTTTGTTTAGAATAAAAAAGCTTCTATTGCCTGTATGTTGTAGAATGTGATGTTAACTGTGGTTCTTTAAATTTTAGTTAGATGACACAATAATCAAAGCTATTGAGATAGCTCCTAACCAAGAACTCAAGAAAGCGAGGGATTTGATTTTACGCATCCACAGGAGGAATTTGTACCAGGTACAGAAGCTTTGTTGATTATTTCGGTTTTGCCCCTAAGTAACAGAATACAACATCATGTGGAAGGATACTAACTTATAGATCCCTTCTGCTTTGATAATGTGCGCTCTGCTAATAAGCCTGTTATCATCCAATGATATTTTACAAAGCTAAAAATATAAATTTCTTTTCTGTGGCAGTTTTGTAATGAATATGCTGTTCCAAAGGACAAATTAGAAAATTATAAAGATGTTACTGCAAAAGATATTGTTTGTTCCCAGGTAAATGCACAGTATATACTGCATACATGTCTGCATGTGGGCTCTTTGAAAAATAGAGTAGAGTAGAGTTTCTAATATCCGTCTGTATTTTCATTTACAGAAAAATGGTGGAGTGATATTGAGAGAAGAGGATGTTTCTGTTAGCAGTGTCAGGATTGATTTGACTCGTGGAAGGCATAATCCTCTTGAAAGGTATCAGAAGAAGTATGACGCATTTATGCTTAATTTAAATAAGCATAATTTTTTTTGCCTATATTTTTGTTGCAACCACTAATTTTTGTTATTGATTTCTTTTGGTGCATGTCCTCTCCAGCATTAACTTTTTCAAGGTACTCAAAATTAATATATAGCTTGAATATCGTTATTTTTCATTTTATGATACGTGATCCTTAATTGATTTAACTTGGGTCATTGTTGTATCCTTTACTTATTACTTGTTTATTTTTCCCAATTTGTTGACAATGAGGATAGCTGTGAATACCTAAGAGTGTTTGTGGGCATGTAAGGTAGCCCAGTTATCAAATTGAGTACGATCTGCTTAGAATTGTTCTATGCCCTTGGAATAATACAGGAACAAAATGAAATAATTGCAAGCTCTCTTTTTCCTTTGTCTTTTTTCTACACAGGTGATATCACCTAGTTTATAATTACCTGACCAATTCACTCTCTAATCTCGACCTTAACTTGGCAAAATGCTTCTAAGTTGGAGTTTCACTGATGACTCGGGCAATGTACGGTTGTCCAAGTGAATCTTTTGAAGTTATATAATTTTTGGTTTGAAATCTTTGTAATACAGACTTAATTTGTTTCGGTAGATTTTGCAAAAATACAGTGCAACTACATGACATATTGTAGGTTTAAGCAAAAACTTTTCAATTTGATTAGGATTTTTTTCTTTTTTTCACATTTGTATGAGACACTGTATTAGAATTCAAAACAGGACTCAATGCCCTTTATCTGTTACCACGTGCAGAAAAAAGTTGCTATGTTTGTCCTGATAAATGTTCCTAATTCAGTATCATGTCTTCAAGTTCCAGTAGCTTTCTTATTTTAATAGTTTAGGGTTTTAACATGCTTGATTCTTTTTCCAGGATTATGAGAGTGACGAGAAATTCTCTATACCTGATGAACGCGTTAGTCACTTGCTGCCTTCGTATTGTCAGGATATGATAGTGAGGGTGTACTCCAAAAAACCTGAGCTGGTCTGTCAATTTTATTTAGTTAGCATTTTTGTCTTCTATGGTTTGATCAAAATGTCTTTGTACCCATTTCTGTTCCTTGTGACATCAACTTTTCTATATACTATGAAACAGGTTGGAGCAATCTCTGAGGCTTTTGAGAACTTTCAATTAAAAACGTATGGGATTAAAGCACAAGTACATGCAACACCAGAGAAGAAGAAACGGCGCTTATGAGGTCAATATTTTGTTGATTCTCTCTTCCGGACATCTTGTTTATAAACATATCCGGTTGCTGGTCAGCACCTGAATACAGTTCAGATATCATTCATCACATTGAAGCATTGTTAATTGAGTTTCTTTGGTCAGCACATGCATACGGTTCAGATATCATAAACACATAGAAGCAATGTTATTTGAGTTTTTACACGTTCGGCTTTCCATTCACGTAAATTGATTTGTATAGTTGAGGCCACATTTTTCCATCTATCAACTTGTTAAACTGATATGATTAGAACAATGGATTTTTGAAGCTGGTACTACAAGGTACAGACTACAGAGTTGTAATGAGTTTATTGATGTTCACAAGGTGTGATCGGAGCTCTCTCTCTCTCTCTGTCGTTTTATCCTGGCTTCAAGATGAGGTTAGTTCATTTCATAATGTTACATCAGATATATGCATAATTGTAAGAGTAATTGAAAATTTTATTATTTGATATAATTGGGCGTGTGGAAACGCCAATGTGTCCTCCTGGACGTGATCATACCCAGTCATTCCATAGATGTTGAAGATATTGTCACGGCCAAAAAGGAAAAGAATATGCAAGGCAATTTGTTTTCATGTCAAAGATATCGCGAGATTGGTTTGTTTTGTTCTAGTTTAAATTATACGTTTAAAGGTTGTTAATTTGAGTGGTGACATTGAGAGTTAAAAATCACGGGAGGTAAGAGGTGGGCAGCAAATGTGCAATCTGTTTTGTTTGCCGGAGGGGATATATCTCGGTGATTCGGTGGTGGCCCCGTGAACCCTAACCCTAATAGGATCTCATAAAGTCAAAAAGGTTGAGCTTTCACGTGCATGGTTAGGTTAGGTTATGTGGTGGTGCTACAATATTAGTGTTAATTCATGGGAAACACAATCCTTGGATAAGGTCCCATTCTTTAACCACCTTTTTGACTCAAATTGAATGAAGAATTACATTTCCAAGGCCTCACTTTGGACAGTTTGACAACCCGACGATGCCTATAACATAAAAGCAGCTACCGTAAAAAGACTCGCTGAATCAATAATTGCGCAGGAAAAACTAGGGGTAGCCGCGTAATTGCATTGTTTTTCTGCTATTAGTATTGGGACAATGTTTGAGTACTAACCAACCAATGAGATTTTATCTCGTGGCCAGTTTGTGAAAAATGTAAAAGACTAAAAGAAAAAAGTCATATGGCAACACCCCATTGATGGGGTCAGTACCCAAGCCATTTCCTTAGTATTGACCAAACAACATCTTCTAATGGGAGAAAATTAACAATGGATGATTTGCAATCGGATAACATAAAAGCAGTTAAGTTACTGTAAAAAGACCCACTAGTGCAGGCGTGCTGCCTCCTCCTTGGTAATATCCGTGAAACAATAATTGCTCAGGGAACTAGGGGCATACATACGCATATATAGCTATTCAGTGTTGACAAGCATCTTCGTATGGAAGACAAAATCTTTGTGCACCATCCACTAGGGTATATTAATTATGAGAAATACAGTTTAGTTTGTTTAAAACTTTATTTTAAATGATGTGATAGATGATAGTTTATATATGAATATGGTATAAATTATGAGATGATATGGTTAATAACGTGGTATATCACCTATCATATCATTTGTTATATCATTTCAGATGGATTTTGGATTATTTTTTTAAATTAATAAATAACATACTAACTATTAGAAATATTTAAGTTTTTTCTTTTTAATTAATTATTGATTTAATAAAAAGAGCTCAAGATGCTACTATTATGTAACAGATGATCCGATTATTTAAGAGTCGTATCTTGATCCAGGGACAAGGTACATTGTAGTAATTGGTTCCAATAAATCTCAGATCTGATCGATGTCAAACAAAAAAAAAAAAAAAAAAACAAAAAAAATGGTCTATATGCCTACAAGTGTGGAGTGGCTATTTCTCACTAGTAAAAGCATCTCCAGCAGTCGTTCTTCGAGACCCGCTAAGGGATATTTTACTTTGTAATTATTATTGTAAAACAAATTACTCATTAGATAATAAAAGAGCCGTTGGAATTTAAAAGTTAAATATCTAGTGTTTTTTTTAAAAAAATAAGATATGTGGAGCCCACCTAAGGGGGTTGAAGCCACCTCTCAATTAAGGAAGTGAGTTCCACCAAAACACATTTAAGGGGGTTTTTAAGGGAACTGTCGGAGCTGTAAATATATATATATTTTTTCTTTTGAAATAAACTCATATAAAGTTGAAATAAAGAGATGATGATTGTGAATTAGGAATTAAGTAGCCATATGTTCCCTTTATTGTAAACCGTGTTATAAATTAAGTTGACAATTTGTAATGTATTATGTATGGTGTACGTATTATATATTTATAAATTATAATACATTATAATTTATACATATATTATTATGCCATGCAAGCAATGTAACTGTATTTGGCAAATGGGACAATCCAACTATTAATATCAGTTCCTTGCATGTGGACCATTATATTTAAAAGATGTTTTGACAAGTGTATATAGTCAACTTAAAGTATTTAAATCCAATGACCCTATATATATATACAATTTTTCTATTATCAGTTCCTTGCATGTGGGTCATTGGATTTAAATACTTTGATTTGGCTATATGCACTTGTCAAAGCATCTTTTAAATCCAATGGTCCACATGCAAGTTTATATCAGTTCGAACTGATAATAAAAAGACTATATATATATATATATATATAACAAACTTAAAAAACTAAGAGATGAGCCAATTATGACATGCCACATGGGAAACCCATATCATGCAGAACCAAGATATATTGTCATGTGGCCGGCTCACTTATGCATTATCTATAATAAAAATAAATAAGAATAACATAGTGGAAACTAAGATATGATTATACCACACCAAAAATGAATGTCAATTTTTTTCAAAAAAAAAAAAAAAAAAAAAAACCACCTTAAATGTCAATTATTTCAAAAAAAAAAAAAAAAAGAAAGCCAATTAAAGTTCCATGTTAACAATGAACGGATGTCAATTTCCCTCCAAATTCCCACATCCCTATTCCCGACTCCCAAATGATGTTATTGTATTGTATCGAATAGAAAAGACACAATTATATGTTTAAAGGTTGTATGTTCCCAAATGGTATTATTATATCGTATCGAATAGAAAAGACACAATTATATAATTAAAAGTTGCATCTTTTCATGAATGAGTGTTAAGCAACAAATCTTATCCGGGTACAAATAATGTCTTAAAAAAAAGAGTCATTAATAACGTGACTTGAGGCATATGACATAATGTTTTAACGGTTATAAAAGATATTTTTAGAAACAGTGGATATAGATGATTTTTACAAAACTATGATTTTTTTTAATTTTTTTTTATTTTTCCCCAAAAACGGCAAGTAAAAGTTACAACTTACATGTTACAAGTTAAAGACTTAAAGAGTATGAACTACATCAAGGAAAGGCTTAATTAATTAAGTAGTTTGAAAGAGAAAGGTTGGAGAAAAAGAGTAAAAGAAAAGGTACATTGACCGTGAATCCCATAAAAGAACAATCAACGAGCACGAGAGAGCAGAGAGATGTTACTCCTGACTCCTCTTTCAACTTATATAATCATAAAAAAGAAAAAAAAAAAGAAAAAAGAAAAGAAGAGGCTGAGAAGAGACCGAGGTGGTGGGTCACTGTTCAGAACACAGTCACACACGTCGTCTTCATCGAAAATCCATGTGCCCACATGCCTCATTGTTGTTACACATACTTATGAATATCAATTATCATACACAGACTCTGAAATCTGAATCACTCTCAGAGACAAATATATATATTATTATGTAACTGCTACTACTACTGCTACTACAAGTAGTAATAAACATTTGCACCATTTTTAGATTGCAACAACAGCAACAACATATATTTTTCAGTTACTCAGCTCTCAGAAAATGAAGGAGAAGAACGAAAGCGGTGGTGGGTATGTGAGAGCAGATCAGATAGATCTGAAGAGCTTGGATGAGCAGTTGCAGAGGCATCTAAGTAAAGCATGGACTATGGAAAAGAACAAGAACAGGAATGACAATGAAGATCACAGACCCATCATCATCAACAACCCTCCTAATACTCGACGTGTGACCAGACAAGAGTGGGAGATTGACCCTTCTAAGCTTATTATCAAAGGAGCCATAGCTCGTGGCACTTTTGGCACTGTTCACCGTGGCATCTATGATGGTCAAGATGTTGCTGGTATTCATCTCTCTCTCTCTCTCTCTCTCTCTCAATCGATTTCTGTGTTGTAACTTGTAGTAGCAATTTTGTTGTGTTCAGAGTTACAAAGCTTGAATAACGTTATTGGTGGTACGTGCTTATACATATAGGGTGTCATTATTTTTTTCCATTTCTAGCAAATAAGTTTATAAAGTGGAGTTTCATTTTTGGAGGGACTCTGAGCCCTTTCGATTAGGAAATTAAAACATATATACATGATCAGGTTGAGTTTCTATGGTTTAGTTTTTTAATTAACAGAAACTGGGTTGATTATATACCTCTTAAAGCTAAGTCCTTCTGCAGATTTAGACCAAATAGTACCCAAAAAATATAGTCTTTTTTTTTTTTTTTTTGGAGCTTTTATATGGCTTGGTGGATTAAGGGATCTTGCTTAATTATCTGCCTCAAAATTCATATAAAATGTTTTTGAGTTTTAATTAGTTGTGGCCTGAGACAATAACAGTTTCTATTGTTATGTATAATTTCTATCTGGGTTATGTTTTGTTTGTTTGATATGATTCAGTGGCCAAACAGAGGGAAATATGTTTTGCTTCTTTTAGCAAAAGATTTTCCTGTGATAGATCCTTGTAGAAGATCTATCTCTCTTGTTTCAAAATCCGTGATTCACGAGATTGATTGTTTTGGTAGTTAGCCACAGTAACTTCCATGTCCTTATATTCTTTTTTCCTGAACTTTCTTTCATGTGTGCTCATGATCACATGTGTGTCCTCCTGGCTAGTTCTAAAGTTAATTACCAAATGGGTGCTCATGATCATCATCAACTCACAAGTCACAACATAAAAGCACATCTCTATTGTTTTGGACTGCTAAATGAATATGTAATTGTCATTTGTGAAGCTAATCTCTAATTAGAAATTATGTTTTATTTAATTGATTTCTTTTATGATGTGCAGTTTCTTTAACTATCAAACTATGAGGCTTGTTTATCTCCCTAATGAAACTTAAATGTTTCGAAACCATAGAGACCTTCTTCTCATATTTCAAAATCTTTTAACTTCCCTTCCTTTCTTAAGCTCAGTTAAACTTCTTGACTGGGGGGAAGAAGGCCACAGGTCCGATGCTGAAATAGCTTCACTTAGAGCCGCTTTTACCCAAGAAGTTGCTGTTTGGCACAAGCTCGATCATCCTAACGTAACTAAGGTTACATTCTCGACTCTTCCCTTTTATTTTCTGTTCACCGTCCCCTGTAATTATAACGGAATGGAAGCAGTGAGATATAGCCTGGTATCTGAATAATTGTTATCTTGCTGCTATCTGATAAAAATGGATTGAACAATTGCATCAGTGATCAAAATGGGTGGGTTAGCTGTTGTTCTTTGTTACAGAGTTTAATTTAGACACGTGAACCTTATCGAAACATGCTAAATTCCTTGTGCAGTTTATAGGGGCGACAATGGGATCATCGGAGCTACACATACAAACAGAGAATGGTCAAATTGGCATGCCGAGTAACGTTTGTTGTGTCGTTGTTGAATACTGTCCCGGGGGTGCACTTAAATCTTATCTCATAAAGAACCGGAGAAGGAAGCTAGCTTTTAAAGTAGTTATTCAACTGGCATTAGATCTTGCACGAGGGTAAAATTCTTAATGCCTTATCCTTTTAATGTTTTCTATGTATTGTTTAGACCTACTGCATTCGACACCTTTTACTTTCACGGATGTTGCTGAAGTATTGGGCATGAAAGTTAAGTGTGTAATTTGGATAGACTGAAGTTACTTCAGAAAACTGTATTTTAGCTGACATTCTCCATGGCATAGGTTGAGCTATCTTCACTCTGAGAAAATCGTACACAGAGATGTTAAAACAGAAAACATGCTTCTGGACAAGACACGTACTGTGAAGATTGCTGACTTTGGAGTTGCTCGCCTAGAAGCTTCAAATCCTCATGACATGACCGGAGAGACTGGAACCCTTGGTTACATGGCCCCGGAGGTATACAATTCAGTATCTTTAACCAAACTTTGCAATGGAGTCTTTTAAAATTACATCTTGATCAATGTAGTTAACGCTATACGGATTCTTCAGCTCCTAAACTTTTGTGTCTAACCTATTATCAATGGATTTTGGAATGTGACAGGTACTCAATGGCAACCCCTATAATAGAAAGTGTGATGTCTACAGTTTTGGTATATGCTTGTGGGAGATATACTGCTGCGACATGCCATATCCCGATCTCAGCTTCTCGGAAGTGACATCGGCTGTTGTCCGCCAGGTAGATGAAATATCTCAGATGCATTTTTGTTTCGTTTTAGAAAAAGCTATAAACTTAAGGGATATAGATATAAAATGATGTTATGTGTTCTTTATAGACATTTTTTACATCTATTTGTTAGATTACAAGGTAAAAGAGAAACATTAACTTGTAACTTGTAAGTGAAACTACAGAATTTGAGGCCGGAAATACCTCGCTGCTGCCCAAGCTCTCTTGCCAATGTAATGAAGCGATGCTGGGATGCCAACCCCGACAGACGGCCTGAGATGGATGAGGCTGTAACCATGTTGGAGGCCATCGACACATCCAAGGGCGGAGGCATGCTCCCCATTGATCAGCCTCAGAGTTGTCTCTGTTTTCGCAGACACCGGGGACCTTGAAAGACTGATCGAGTTGTGGACATCAAGTTGAGAAATCCAAGTTGTATTAATTGAAAGAATGGTATGTAAGAGCCTGATGATGATACAATACAAAACTGAGGAGGGCTATGTAGGCTAGGAGGAAATCTGTAATTGGATAATGCCACTCTCTGTAAAGCTTCTCGCTCTTTTCTTTTTTCCTTTTTTCTTGTTCTTAGTCTACGAAAAAAAAAAAAAAAAAAACCAAACAGTTACGACATGGATTAGCTGGACACTTGTTTTCGTTTGTATACTTGAAAGATTATATATTTTTGTTTCATATTTGCTGACATATATAGCTCAAAACTATCAAGTTGGTCATGGATTGAATACAAGTGCTAGCAACTCTTACTCTCCCTACCAGGATTTTCCCACAACATTTCGATTGCACAGAGCTCTTTAGCAAGCAAGGTAAAAACTAAAAAGCACCAATTTCTCGTCTTCTTTGTATGATATTTGATCAAATACTTGATAGGGTAGCGTTAGCGCTCTTAGGTTAAGAACACAAAAGTTACTATAAAAGCAAAGTCAACCGCCGAATTTATTGTATTGTTACAATAAATACAATGATTGAGTTTCCCATAAAAGAAACTTTTATGTTCTTAACCTTTACCCTTCGGACATAGATTAACACTATCAAGTGTTGACAGTGGGACACTGGCGACATGTAAGTTGTAGTGGCCTTACTGTCTGTTTCCTTCTCTCATAATCATCATCATCATCATATCATTGACCTTAAAAAATTTAAGTGCCAAAACTATTTATTACAAATAAATCAATTTTAAGTGCTCATATTAAATATTTTTGTAAAATTGATAATTGTACGAACATCCATTGATTGACTTAAAGCTTAAGTTTTACAAAGCTAAAATGGTCTTAGTATGTGAGATAATAAATGAACTCTGTTGACTATTTTTTATTTTGGTGGCTAGTTCCTGAGACATTGCCTCAAAGAATTTGCACACTCGCTTGATATTTTCAGATACTCTCAAGGTGTGTATGTTTGTTCATTCAATTGGGATTTTTTTATTTTTTTTTATTTTTGTTTATTAGTACACCTTTTTTTTTTTTCTTGGAATTTGATTTCAGGATTTGAAGAACTTGAGGAAACAATTGTACTCAGCGGCTGAATTCTTTGAAGTTTCTTACATAAAACAAGACCAGAAACAAATGTGAGTTTACTCTTCAAAATTCCTACTTAAAACTTCAGTTTTAAAGGGGGAAAAAAAAAAAAAAAGGAAAATGCTGACCACCCAATGGGGTGTTGCTGCGTGACCAAAACTCTTTCACTTTTTACATTTTTCTCCTTGCTTTGGGTTACGTGGCAACCAACTATTGGATTGGTCAGTACCTTGGGTACTGACCAGTCAGCACCCAAGTGTTGTCCGAAAAAAAATGATCTTTTAGTATGTGATAATAAATGAAGTAAATAAAAATTGAAATTTTAAATGGTGCTATTAGCACTGAACTATTTATACCTCATTTTTAAAATTATTTAGTATTTTTTCCCCTTTATCAAATTACTTAAAAAACATGCAATTTTTATTAAAAAAAAATATTGTACAAAGTAAAACTAATAAAACCCCACTTTCCTTATTTCAAAACCCTAATGATATAGATTATTTCAAAATTGAAATCGCTAAATGTTTACTATTTTTTGTTTATATTTTCTTTTAGATCTCGATCTCCTATTTCCCATTTTTAGTATTTATTAATTTTATTGTTTCACATGTTTGTTTTGTTTTTCTTTTAAAATTTCAGATCCATGTTTGCTATTTTTTTTTCTCTCGGTTTATTTTCTTTCAGATTTTCCAGGCATTATATGATTTGTATCAATTCTTTTGTAAATGTTATTCTGAATCTTACAAAGTTTAATGTTATTTAACAAAAAAAAAAAAAAAACAATGAAATCGCACCAAGAATCACAACCAAAAAAACATAGTCCCTGACAAAACGAAACCACACCAAAACCCTAACTCAATCGCTCAAAAAAAAAAAAAAAAAAAATCATCAGATGATCAATATTATATTCACACTCTACCACAAACAATCCAATCGAGTATAAAAATAAAATAAAAATCATATCTAATAAGGATGGTTTCACCATTAAATAAGAAAAAAAAAAACAAGTCCTGCGAATGAATGTGAGAAAAATGTATATAAAGATTAGATATGAAGTGTATATTTATTTTTATTTTTTTTAAAAGATATGAGGTGTATTAAATTTGAAAAATATGTAAAAGGATAATCCTGGAAATAAATCAAAAATACTAATAAAACCATTTAATTTTATATAATTAAATCAAAATTTTAAAAAGTGGGACATACATGGTTCATCAGTGGGGTGCCAATGGCAGTATGGCACCAATCATTAAATCTCATCATATCAATATATCACTTCTCTACAAATTTCAAAACTAATTTATATAAAAGTAAATTAAAAACCTAAATAAATATTGTTTTTTAAAATAATAACAAACAAAAAAAGCAACAAAGCCACCATGGTGGCATAGTTTGTGCCAAACCTTCTCCGGATACTGATCTCCCCCACGTGTGGTGGAGATCCCACGATCTCCTTCCGGTCGTGGAGGAGTTCACTGATCTCCTCCGATGCGTAGATTGTTGGCGGAGTTTGATCTCTTCCCATTCCCATGCCTAGGAAGAGACGGGTCCTCCACGGCTCCACCGCCACCGGAGGTTCTTTTTTCAATTTTTTTTATATATAAATGTTCTAAATTTATGAAAATAATTGTCAGTCAAGTCAATCAACACAAAGGTCAATAGAATCCAAAGGGTGTCGGTGTAATTAATGAATTAATTACCCAAGGGTCCCTAAATATTAACGGAAGATCCCTTCAAACATTGTTACCCATAAAATCATAATAGGGTAGTGTTAACGTGATACAAGATAACAACCACTTTATTTCCATAAAAGGAAATAAAAACTCAGGTCAATTAGTGCATTTATTGTCTTGTTACAATAAATACAATACATTAATTTCCTTTTATGAAAATAAAGCAGTTGTTATAACGGCACAAGTTAACACTACAAAACCTCAAAAGATGATAAATGGATAAATGGAGAATCAATTTTGTTTATACAATCATTAACTCTCATTCTAGAAGGATATCTGCATTCACTGTTAATTAAGCACTAACACACCCCCTCAAGGTCTCATGTGCCCAGCCAACGGGCTTGGCACGTGGACCCAAGACTTTGATACTATGTTAGTAACCAACATATACTAAAAGCTTAAGTTGAAAGGAAATAGTACAACAATAGTATTTAAACACTAACACCGCACATATATAGTTCAATCTCATGTAACTATTTAACTATCTTCGATTTCCTTGCAAAGAAAAAGAACTCTGTCCCCAATTTTGTAAGAAGATAAATTTCTCCGATCAAAGCAAATCTTGTTAAAACAAAATGAAAATGGTAATGTTTATAAATGAAACGAATCTGATGATGATACAAGTGATGTTCAAAAGAATAGATACTCGATTTCAGTACTACAATTCTCCCAAAAGTGAACACTACAGAATTATTGAACAATATATTTGAAGATTTGAACCACACAAAGGAAACGGTATTCGTAAATAAATTGGTCAAAAGTGGCCGATAAACTCACACATGTTTCAAACGCAGATGACAGGAAGGGCTAGCCTGCGATCTTGTAGCTTGGATTGACTAGATTATCCAGGCCAGACACTACTTGAATCGACTCTATCACGTCGCCGACCTTGAGATCTGCCAAAAAGTCTTCATTTTGCGTCACATAACCAAACACTGCATATCGGCCATCTAAAATATTGGCATTACTGGGAGTTAATTCACTTTCTTTCAGTAGCCAGAATACTTGGCTTGATCCAGAATTATTCTCAAACTCCTGATAAGCAAACAATTCAGGGCAATTTCTAGTTAGCTATCCAACTAGAAATCATATGCATAGACGATGAAAAGTATGAGAATTCATATTCTTACATCTCTGGCCATGGCCATTGTTCCAAATGCATTAAATGGAAGCTTTGTTTGAGCCTTGTAGAGACCAAGATCCTGCCCAAATACATGTTATCGAACTTCAGAAACGAAAAGTGTAAACATGAGTTCTCAAGGTAAATAGAACAACTTCTAATTGAAAATAAATGAGGCGTTTTGAAGACCGTTCAAAAGGAAAGGGAACAGAAACAAGAATAACATGCTCTGATGTCTATTCTTCCAGAAATACAGATAGTTTAGTGGTCAATAATTGTGACTTATAATTGATCCTTAAAGAATCTGATAAAAAAACATTGAGCTTTGAACACTTTTGGCACATTATATTATTGAAATTCAGATTAATTTTGAGAAACTTACTTCCAAAGTCTCTCCATAAACAGGTGCTTTCTCCCCTTTTACCATTATCTCTAATGGTATTGTCCGGGTTTTTTCTGTACTAGGATCAATGAAACCCTCTGCAGGGCCTTCAGGATCTCCAGTTTGAACAACAAAACCATCCGCTGCAGCAAAATCAAAGGAATTATTAAGTTAGTACATTGATAAACATTAGATTTGTGTCTTGGAGACCGTGTTTCTTAAAGCAATTAGAAATACATAAAGTTTAGCAACCAGAACAGATACCGCCACTATTTTCTTGTTCAAACAGTAAAATAAACCAGATATCTGACTATGTTACTTTACTCTTTAGCAAATGACAAACACCTGGAATGAAAATATCAACCTAATAATAGGGTGTTCATGATAATTGAAAAGTAAAATTTTCCTCCCCTAAGGCAACCGTCAAACCTAATATGCCCTTTTAAAAGGAAAAACGAAGAAACATTTGAACAGAAGAATGATACAGACTTGAATTAAGTTGTCATACCTCTTTGGATTTCCATGCCATCATAGAAGTGTCTTTCGACCAAGTCAACAAAATTCCCGGCGGTTACCGGAGCATTGTAACCATCTAGAACTATACGGAATACACACTCATCTACATTAGGGTTGTCCTTGACTTTGACCTTCATATCGACAGTTGCTCTCCCCTTCAACAGAGGCATGCTTTGGTATTCTTCAGGCACTTCATAGGGAAAGCCATCCACCATATCCTCTTCAACACTGCAGAAACCCAATGCCCCAGGAAGATCTCAGCTGCAGTCAATGACAAGGTATATATGAGAATTGTTTACTTTACAAGGACTAACTTCTCTATAAGTCCTTCCTGGAAGTAAAATATTGCCGGAGATATTCCTTTTCCATAGGAAAGACCTCTACAACATGGATGTTTTAGTTTTGCGGTTTTTACTGTACTAACCACTGCTTGGTACTGGAGACGCTGAGGCATAATTCATTTAAGGCTTCCATAATGATACCCGCAGATTTAGCTTGAAAACCAACATAAGTTATTGCCTTCCAACAAGGGAGAAACCCCAAGGGATCATACACCAACTCATTTGACAACTGAAAAGCTTACTAATTCAACCAATATATATATAATGGGAAGCTGAAATTAAGCATTTTAGAATTTAGAGCCAAATATGAATTTCCAGGTTTTGAAATGAACTTATAGATGCAATAAGTTTGCACTACTGCTTTTGAGGAAGGTGAGGAATGATGATCTGAACTTATCTTCAAGTACAGCCTTTAAGGCTATAAAAACATTTAGTGATTAATGTGGATTATAAGAATAAATAAAAAAAATTGAAAACACCCAACTACTGAACTACATCATGTCATTGTGAATGATTTATAATGAAAAGGCGGTACTCACCCGCCAACATAATTAAGTAGCTCCTTTTGCTTAGGTGCAACCTCTTCTCTCTTCTTGTCCTCCACAATCTGTTGTAACTCATCCATTCCAGCTTCCAACTTGTCAAGCAGCTCCAGTCCATGCTCCTTCTTGGATTCGGCCAATCCCGACACAATCAAACTCTTACCTTGCTTAAGTGCCCGTGATGCCTGCCTCACATTCTACACATTTGACATAAAAACAACCACCTTAAGTCACTATAAACTATTAAAATGTAAGAAACGATGCGACAAAAAAAGCCAAAAGGAGCTTACTCTCTCTACAGAATCAAGTGCTTTAACCCCAGCAATCTTGAGACTTTCAGTAATGTCTTCAAGGGGCTTTTGAACTTCCCTCACTGCTTTGTTGTCAATAGGCAAAGCATATCTCAGCAATGCACCCGGGTCCTTAATTGGTGGCCCCGATATCAACACAGACAAATCAGGCAATGCCCAGTTATACGAATTCAAATTCACATAAGCATCAGCATACGAAGGCATCCCTGTTATCAACCCCACCGCTAATGCTATAGAAATGGCGCATTCCTTCAGTTTCTGCTCAAAATGTAGTTTCAATTCAGACCTTATTTATCTAACTCAACAACTTGATTTACTTTTACTACATACTTCAACTAGTAAACAATTCAATCAAATTGGAAAAAAAAAATACATATGTAATATAAAGGGAGTGTACCTGACATGGGTTGGCATTCTTGGAACATTTGGGCACAAAGCGCTTGGTCAACCAAGAATTGTTGTTCTGAGTTGTAGCAAAACGAATACCGTTGTTGGGTATTCTTGGACTGATTAAATTGCAGGAAATAATAGATGCCATTACGTAATTTACACGAGTTTAAAGAATTTTAGGAAAACAAAATAGTAATTAACAGAAAGAAAAAAAAAAAGAAAAAAAAAAAAGTGAGCTCTTGAGTTTTGAGAGAAATTGACAGAGAGAAATGGAGATAAGGTATTGATCAGTGGATATGGTACAAATAAAAAAGAGAGAGTCGTCTTCAGTCCTCACGCTTTGGATAAGATAACAGACATTGGGATTTTGGGATAACTCGAACAAAGTCGAGTCTTTTTAGTGGATGCTGATTGCTACGATGCTGGATCGTGTGCTTTTGGAGGTATGGCTTATGGGCCTTTTCCATTCAAGGCGAAGGCGCAAAGTTGGTACAGGCCTTATTTGTTTAAAAGGAGTAAACAAAACGGAAGGTCTCTCACTTCCCATATGTATTATATATTCCCTCACCGATTAACACCTAACAAGTTGGGATGGAAATGCGATGTCTAACATTATTATCAAACAAGTAGTCAAATACATGTGACTGCCCGGATATTTATTTCCATAAGCGGTTTCAAATAGAGCTGTTTGAAATTTTAAATATTTAGAATATGTATGAATTAAATAATTATTTATATTTTATGATAAATTTATTGAAAATATAATAAATATTCTTATATCGAACAAAAAATGTTGTAAAAATAAAAAGCATAACATAATAATAAAAATTCTATATTTACACCAGATATAATTTTATAAGTTTTTTTTGTTGAAAAGAATTTTATAAGCATTTGCAACATGCAATCATATATATATATATATATATATATATATATATATATACAATGGTTCTCTCATAAGGGATCCCTTATTTTAATTTCGGTAAGGACCACCATGAAATCATATCGATTTGAATGAATTTTAATCTGAATTTTTTTGTGAATGATAAGTTCGTTGAAATCTACCTATGAATAAAATTTGAGAATTTTTCAAGCACGAAAACTATTTTTCTTGAATTTCCTATATTTCGCCTATTTTTCTAATGCCTTCGTATATAAAAAAAAATCAGTAAAAATTGTTTTCGTGCTTGAAAAATTCTCAAATTTTATTCATAGGTAGATTTCAACGAACTTATCATTCACAAAAAATTCAGATTAAAATTCATTCAAATTGATATGATTTCATGGTGGTCCTTACCGAAATTAAAATAAGGGATCCCTTATGAGAGAACCACTGTATATATATATAGTCTTTTTATTATCAGTTCGAACTGATATAACTTTGACTGGATTTAAATACTTTGACTGACAAGTGCATACAGCCAAGTCAAAGTATTTAAATCCAGTGGCCCACATACAAGGAACTAATATAACTTTTGTCAATTCGAACTGATAATAGAAAGACTGTATATATATATATAATAATAATAATAATAAAAAACTTAAACTCCAAATTATATTAGTTTAAACATAATACTAATAATAATCATACGGTATACACAAGAAATCTAATATTTATATATAACTATAGAATTTGCATAAATATATTCAATTACAAATATAACACAAACCAGAGGAGAAAAAAAGCTTAGATGGGAAAAAAGATTATAAATTAATAAATATAGCACTTTTGGAGACTTGAAATTAAATGGGAAAATGGAAAGTTGAAATCTAAAAGCTAAAGGAGGGAAAAAAAAAAAAAAAACAGCTTAGATGATGTAGAGTTTTTTCTTAGAAAATGGATTACATCTTATAGCAGAGATTTGGTTTTTTTGGAAAGTGGTAGAGGAAAGAAGATGACAACAGCAGATGCAATACCATGCAGATGTAATACATAGTATACACACTCTTACCACATAGTATATTAGATTAGTTATTATGGATTAGCTAGTACAATACCCAAACCACTGCCAAACACATGTAATGGATTATTTAATACAAAATGGACTCCTTATCTAATACAATACAACAAAACAAACATGCCCTAAAGTCGTTGGAGATGGGTTTACAATGTATTAAGTGTGTGTTTGGTATGGTTTTTGTAAGGATTAAAAGCGTTTTTTTTTTTTCATGTATTTTTAATAAATGAATTGTCTAAACTACCCTTTATAAGCTATTTTATGTCTACTAGGAGAAACATAAAATTTGGGCTTTCCCAAAAAGCTTTTTTTTAGCTTTTTTAAAACCTATAAATTGTCTCAACTACTCTTTATAAATTTTAGATATTTCATCATACAATTCTTTCATTATAAATAGATTGTCAACACATTTTTTGTAATTTATACAACCAAAAGCTTTTTTTAAAAAAAAAAATACATTGTCAACACATTTTTTTGTAATTTATATAACCAAAAGCTTTTTTTTTTTTTTTTTTTGTTAGAAGCTCTACTAAAAAAAGATCAATTCTAGGAGTTCTGCTTGAAAAGCCATACCAAACACACCCTAACTTTGCTGTTGACTTCTACTTTCTCTAATACAATTCTCCACTTTCCAAAAAAAAAAAAAATGTAACCTTTTCTTATTTTAGTAACACTTTTTTTATTTGTAATAAGATTTTTTATTAAATTTTCAATAATTCTTAATAAGTTTTATAAATAATTATTAAATTTATATGTATTAAATTTTTTTGAATTTCAAACATTTTTATTCAATTTAATATTATAATTAAGGAAAGATAACTACAGTATTTATGGTATTGTTACAATAGATATAGTGACTGAGTTTCTTATAAAATAAACTTTTATGTTGTTAGATGAAGGCACGTATTAACACTACCATTGATAAATACCGGTCAAAGTATTAGAAGAAAATGACACTTTAGAAACCCTGATCAAACCTTAGACCGATAAAGACAAATTATAAATACAAAATCCAAAGAACTATCTCGAACTATACTACATAGTTAGCAAAACGTAAGTTATGAACTCTTCCATAATGAATGTTGTTGAGACAAAAAATAGGGACTTCCGAGTGCATTTGTCTAAATTTTCTAGAATCTCCCGCTCATCCATTCTCTTCATTCTTCATTTTAAAGGGGGGTTTTATAGAGTTTATTATGCATGAGTTGGCAAGACATGTTATCATGCATTTATCTTTGCATGTTCTTTGAGTGACATGTGTATTGTTGTGTGTTATGTCATCCGAATATGTATATTCCACCGATTACGTCCTCCAAATGTGGTAATGTTGAGACCAAAAACGAGGGATTTCTGAGTGCATTTAGCTAAATTTCTGGAATCTCTCTCTCATCCATTATCTTCATTTCAAAGGGGATTTATAGAGTTTATTATACATGAGTTGGCATGACGTGTGTTATCATCCATTCTCTTCAGACATGCTGCGATGTAAGCATACGGTTGGAACTCCTCCATTGATTTCTTCTTAATGATGCGCCAAAATGTTGGACTGTATGTCAACAGTAATTTTAAAATTAAATTAATATATTATGTCAGTTAAATCGACCGTTTAATTATCTCAATTTTTTTTTTTTTATACTTTTAGTATTCTATAGCAAAATAAAAAATAAAAAATAAAAATACTACAGATACAATTAAGATCAAATAGATTACCGATTACTAATAAAGTACGTTGTAAAAGAAAATAAGATCAAGACAATATGATAGAGAGAAACTGAGATAGAGATCGTTATGATGGCGAGAGGAAGAGACCAAAGGAAATGACGTTCCCTACACAAACACACATAACAAACCAAATCATTCCGGACCGTTCTTGTAGAATCTGATTAATTTCACGGGATCATGACAGTAGTTGTATTTCAAAAAAAATAAATAAATAAAGTAATCAACCTCTACAAATAGATCACAACATTAATCGCCATTATTAGTGAAACAGATATCATCATTACTACGAAAACATCGCAATCTAATACGTGTGTGTATATATATATATACAGGGGCGAAGGCAAAGGAGGGCCCATAGGGGCCATGGCCTTATTATGATAGTGCTTGATGAATATGATAATTACAACTTGGCCCTCCATTTTATTAATGATATAAATTTCTACCGTATCATTTTTTGTCAAGACAAAATCAATCACTTTTAGTATTTTAATTTCTTTTGATTCCATACAATATTTCCTAATGTAGTCTATATTTGGGTTTAACTACTACGTAGTTATTGTATGTTACAAGGTTAATTTTCAATCATTGGATTTTAATCCAAAGGTCTACAAAAATCAAAGATTTGAAAATTTATAAGAAATTAAAACTAAAAAGAAATAACCTCCTCTCGTAATTACCCTCGCAACTATACATGAAATGTATGTATTTTTATTTTTATTAGGTACTCACTAGAACAATTAAATATATTAATGGTACACTGAAATTTTAAATATTTTATATGAATTATAAATATTTTTTAATTAGGAATTATTGAAAGAGAAATTTCATCTATGTAACAAGATAAAAATCTTTTTTTTTTTTTTTTCACAAATTCTTTGATTATGCATATTGAAATGGAAATCGTAACGAAATTTAAATAAATTTGATTATAGAGTCAAGTTCCATTTTAATTCTCGGAGTTAGTGTCAGTATTATTATTACTATTATTATTATTATTATTTTGCATCATTATCTTAAAGGCTAAACGTCATTACATTTTGGTATATTAATATATTTTTCTTGAGTGACCTTTAATATTAGTTTTTGTTTTGGCCCCCCCAAAACTAAAATCCTAGCTTCGCCGCTGTATATATATATGGTGAAATTTAAAAGTAAGAATAAAATTAGTGGATTTATTGTTTTTACCCGAGGTTAGTATTTTTATTATTTCTAAAAAAAAGGGATATTATCATTTTCGTCCATATGTTTTGTCCGATGATGACTTTTTTAACTGTCTTTCTCATTTTCGCTAATTGGTCCCTATGTTTTGAAAAACCACTCAATTTGATCCCTCTGACTAGATTTTTGATGGTCAACCGTTATTGAAAAAGCAAAATGACACTTTTACCCTTAACTTAAAAATCAAAATAAAATAAAGGGGTATTAACTTTAAAATCCAAATTAAAGTTGACTAATGGTTGATCCATATATTACAAAATAAAATAAATATTTATTTCAAACATTATTTATTTCAAACATTATAAAATAAAATAAAGGGGTATTAACTTTAGATACCATTTGGGCAACATGTATAGATACAAATAACATTAAATATTTTGTTTCAAACATTTTTGCTAATTTTTGGATCTGGGTCATCTGGTAATCTCCTCTTCCTTGTAATGGTGTAAGCAAAATCTGTTCATTTTTTATTTTGTGTTTGTCATTTTTGTGTGCCTCTTCTCAGTGTTTTCTTGTTCATTTTTCAGTATCGTTTGTTTTAAAAAAAATGGCATTTTTTGACATTTTTTAATAGTGACACACATATCTGATCTGGGTGTTTTTGTTTTCCAAAAAGTTTGATGCATTCTGGTGTTTGATATTGATTAATGTGATAGTTTATTCAGATTCATTGATGATTTGCTTACGATTATGTGGTGGTTCCATGTTCCAAGTTTTAATTTTGTACCGATATTGAGTGTTCTGATGTTGATATATCCAGTCATTTAATTGTTTCCATGAAATTGAATTGTCAAAAATAAATTATTACTAGTGGAATTTAATCTGCCCTCAAATGGATTTTCTGGGTTGTGTTGCTTAAAAGTCACTGATATGAATAGCATTTGTGTTGCTCCAGCCATTTTGTGTTGTATGAATAGCATGTGTGTTTAATCGGATAGTACTGGTGTGTTTAATTGGGTGATACTGTGTGTGTTTAATCGGGTAGGAAATATGTGTGTTTAATTTGGTAGCAATGGTGTGTTTAATTGAGTTGGAAATAGGTGTGTTTAATCGGGTAGGAAATAAGTATGTGTTTAATCGGATAGTTCCGGTGTGTTTAATCGGGTAGGAAATAGGTGTGTGTTTAATTGGGTTCGAAATAGGTGTATGGGTTCGAAGTAGGTGTGTGTTTAATTGGTATGAACTGTTGTGTTTAATTCATTGAACCCAAGTTATTTTAATTGGGCTGATGGAAACTATCGATTATGACCGATATTTTAAGGTAAAAATGAATAATTGGAATCAAGAAGCATTAATCAACGTGGTATGTTTAATACAAAATAGATATGTTTAATTGATGAATCACGGTGTGTTTAATTGTTCATAGCTGGATTGTTCAATTGTTCAACACTGGCGCGTTAATCCATAACACACTAGCACTACAGACTAGAGCGATGTAATAACCAGCCTCTCATCTATTTAATCAACGGAATCAAGAGGAGGTAATGGCCAGCTGACTGCATGTGAAGTACTACTCTATTCTATGCTGTCCTAGATTAACTAAACACTTCCATGTAAAGAGATATACCATGCATTTCTATTATGATTTTATCGTCTGATAAAACGTCGAGACGTGGCAGTGGCAAAATCACAAGGAGGGATGTATGTACATCCTGTAGCATCAAGATCTTATCATGAATTACATATTTTAGAATATGAATTCTTTAGATTTTTTTTCTAAAAACTCAAATATTTTCATCAACGTAAAATGTGGCAAAACACAAAAGTAATCAAGATGGATCAGAGTCCATGTATAAATCAAGGATCCAAGTTCAAAAATATTGCTAACAATAATGACATTTCATGAGTCAAACTTCACTGGTATAAGAACTTATCAATATCTTTTAAAATCAATTGAAAATTTTCAGAAACTTATGAAGACTTAAAAAAATGTGCATCTCGATCCATACTTGATACTCATTAAAAGAGCATGATGTTTCTTCATTCTTACATGTAATAGAAAAAAAGAAAAAAATCAATGAGAAACCAAGGTCTCAAAAGAATTCAACCCATCAAATTGTCGAGCTAATGCTGGGAGTTGAGTGTTGTTAATCTTCTCATCTTTCTTTACTTTTCCTAGTAAACCTCCAATAGATACCGGAAAGACCCCTCTGCATTCCTGTAATTAAACACACCAGTGCAACCCAATTATACACACCAGGGTAAATCAATTAAACACACTAGGACAACCCAATTAAACACACTAATACAAATCAATTAAACACAGCAATGCATCCTATTAAACACACCGGGCAACACCAGGTGTAAATCAATTAAACATACCATGGCAACCCAATTAAACATACCACGACAAATCAATTAAACAAACCAGTACTACCGAATTAAACACACCTATTTTCAACTCAATTAAACACACCAATACTACCCAATTAAACACACACCTATTTCCAACTAAATTAAACACAACAGGGCAAACCAAATTAAACACACCTATTTCCAACTAAATTAAACACATCAGGGTAAACTAAATTAAACACATCAGGGTAAACCAAATTAAACACACCAGGTGTGACACAATTAAACACACCAGGGAAAATCAATTAAACACATCACTGCAAATCAATTAAACACACCACAAACTATCTTCTTCAACCTAAATTCATCATTAAATCTGCAAATGAAACAAATTAAAATAGGGTTTCAAATGCATACCTCGAGAAGAAAGACCAGAACCATCTCGATTCATTATGAAATTTGATGCCAAATCCGTGAATACGAACTCAAATCCGTGAAATATGAAGCAAAATCTATGAAATAAGATGCCAAATTTGTGAATATGAACCCAAATCCACGAAAAACAAAGCCAAATCCGAAGCTCTTATATGGGTTTTGTATGGATTACAGATAAAATGAAATGGGTTTAAAAATGAGAAAAATGAGAGAGAAAGATGGTGATAAAAAATAGGGATGTCAAAAATCCCCATGGGTACAGGGCCCCGCGGGGACCAACCCGGTTTGGGACGGGTTTGGTACATGTTAATTGGGGTATGAGGCGGGGATGAGATTTGATTTTAAAACCCAATTAATTTTGGGGTGAGGAATGGTGTTTTGCTCCTCGCCCTGTCCCCGCCCCATACCCCAATTAACATGTTGCATGGATGATTAAGAAACAAGAAACACAATTATGTTACAATTTTTTTCTTTAATTTACTTTCAAAATATAATTGGGAAGAAACCTTTTTCTTTTAAACAATTCAAATGTAATGTTTATTTTTTATTTTTTGATACAATTATACATGGAGATGGAAGATGCATGGTCACATTTTTGTCATTAGCACTTGTTCTTAGACAAGTATCAGGAGTTAAACTTTCAATCTTTATTTTCTTTTGGCATATTTAATTATGATGATTTTGTATTTCAATTTCATTTTTATTGAAAAAGAACAGCGTAATATTCATACGTTTAGTAATTTAGTTTGCGATAGACTTACTATGAATTAGAGTTTATTCACTTTTTTAACTAATTTTTTTCTTCAGTCATTTAATATTCGTAAAGTCTGATTGACACTTGTGATTGTGGCTTAAAATATAAAGTATATAATTATTAATATTGTTTTAATCAAACGGGATTGGGCAAGGTGGGGCGGGTACCGGGAGCCCTCTCCCCAAACGTAGATTCCCCGTCCCCGCCCCAAGTGGGGAATGGGGCAGAGACGGGAATTCTAGTTATATTTGGGTTTGGAGAATGGGGATGGTATCCCCACCTCGTACCTGCCCTATTGACATCCCTAATAAAAAATGAGAGACAATGAATAGAGATGACAAGCTTGAGAAAAATATGGTGTTTAAGATAAAAATGACAGAGAAATGAGTAGAGATGATAACAGGCGTGAGAAAAAAAAAGAAAAAAAAAAAAGAAAAAAAAAACGGTGCATGGAAGAGGAGAGAGAAGAGATGTGGAAGAAGTGAGAGAAGACTGAAGAGATAAGTTTAAGTTTCAGATAAAAAGAAAAAAAAAATGAAAAATAGGAAAATGAGGGGTATTTCAGTCTCTACAGTCAATTATAGTTTAAAAACAATAAATTTACTAAATCTGGGTAAAAATAATAAACCTCCTAAATTTTTGACTAAATACCACCCCCCCCGTTTTTTTTACCAGTATTGATGATTCTTAGTATTATGTAATTAATTATTGGGAGAACTTTAAAACTATCCATAAAATTAGTGGGTTTATTGTTTTTACCCAAGATTATTATTTTTATTGTTTTTACTAAAATATCAACTTTTTGGACAAAATTGCCCTTCTTTATAAAAAATAATTCTCTAAAAAAAAAAAAAATTCTCTATTTTTTTTTTCTTTTTCTTTTTCTTCTTCTTCTTCCTAGACCTCCATCTTCTTCTTCTTCTTCCCGGATGTGTTTAATTGTGTTTCTTGGTGTGTTTAATTTGGTCTTACTCTGGTGTGTTTAATTGATTTTCCATGGTGTGTTTATTTGAGTTGTCTTGGTGTGTTCAATTGGATTACCCTGGTGTGTTCAATTGATTTACACCTAGTGTGTTTAATTGGGTTGTCGTGGTGTGTTTAATTGGTTGTCCTAGTGTGTTTAATTGATTTACACCTGGTGTGTTTAATTGGAGTGTCATGGTGTGTTTAATTGATTTACACCTGGTGTGTTTAATTGATCAGTTGCCGTGGTGTGTTTAATTGATTTACACCTTACTATGATCAACCCAATTTTAAGGTGGAGTTTAGAAAATACATCTTATAATGATCAACCAAAAAATACATTTCTTTTCCAATTTTTTTTTTTTTGGTATTATTATTTTATAAAAACCAATTTAATAATTGATTGTAAATCAAATGGTTTCTTAGTTAAAGAATAAATTAAGTTATATTTCCTCGTCATTTTTGTTTAAATCCGTATATATAAACCCAAATCTAAAGTTATTGGGTTCATAAATTTGGATGGATGTTGAAACATGAGATTGCTAGATTTAATTATCTAAAAATAGAATGCCATAAATTTCACTGTTTGTCTGTTTCATTATTTTAGGAAATATTTTTTTTTTATTAAATTAAATTCGAAAATGTATGTCCATTGTTTTGATAGAGAAAGTGACTTTGTTTTCATTATGGACCTTTATGATCTTTAAGATTTCACAAAATATAACGTGCACTTTAAAAAAAAAAAAAGATTCATTTCTTGAAATGGAAAATTTTATCCAATAATTGTTGTTTGAAAGTTGATATGATCTTTACTTCCAAAAACATGAAAAAAAAAAGTTGAAATTTTTGTGATGATTTGTTCAAGCATGCACGATTGTTGAATAAATTATTGCTTACGTACACTTTTTATTTTTCTATCAATATTATACATTAATTTAGCTTGCTAATTAGTTAGCATATTATATATTAATTTAGCTTCACATCCCAAAATGTAACTCTCATTCAAAGAGCAGAGTTTCCCCGCACTTTATGGTTTAATTACAATATTAGGATTTGAACTCTGTCAGTATAGTTTCATTTTGAAGTCTTCAACCACCAAGATAATGAACTATTGGTTTTTAGGATTATTTTAACAAAAAATAAATAAATAAAATTAATAAAGATAAGAAACCAAGAAAAGTATTTGATCGCAAATCACTTCCTAACAAAGATGATAGTGCATTTGAGGACATGCATTGTCTGATCTTAAAAGAAAAATGATTTTCTTTCTATAAAAAAAAAAAACAAGAAATTCAAAAATTAATTATTTATTTGTTATTTAGGGTGATGCTACTATAAGGAATCTAATAACTATAGAGAGTGATTTTATTATTATTATTATTATTATTGAAAATAACTATAGAGAGTGATTGATATGCAACGGTTCAAATAAATAATAAATTAATAAGTTTTAAAAATAAACACTAGTAAAGTTGAAAAATTAACAAATAACTATGGTGTATGCTTAAAGTTCTTGAATACTAACTCAAATGTAATTCATTATAAGCCGATAGGGGTGTAGCTCAGCTGGTAAATGGATAAGCTTGGGGCTTAGGCAAATAATTTCCAGGTCAGTGGCTCGAATCTTACCAATAACGAAAACTTTCAAAAAAATACCCAATCCCACATTAATAATATTGTTAAAAGAAAAAAAAAAAATTGTAATTCATTATAATGTATTTTCAAATACTCAAATTAGCACTTTCAAATAACCCAAATGAAATATTTTGATAGTATATTTTTACCCTCGATAATGAAACACATTTATTGAAAAACCACTGTTACCCACCTAACTTTCATCAAATCGAAAGGACAACATATAAATTCAAGTGTTAGATCTTCAAAACCTCAAATAATTATGAGTTTTTATCGATGATATTGATCATGAATTCATGATCATCATCATAAACCCTAAAAAACCAATAATATTAACCTACTCAACATGTATAAGAGGACATAACATTTATCCAAATCAAACCCCACTCATAACATTTTCTTTCTATAAATTAGCACTTTCAAATAACCCAAATGAAATATTTTGATAGTATACTTTTACCCTCGATAATGAAACACATTTATTGAAAAACCACTGCTACCCACCTAACTTTCATCAAATCGAAAGGACAACATATAAATCCACGTGTTAGATCTTCAAAACCTCAAATAATTGTGAGTTTTTGTTGATTATATTGATCATGGATTCATGATCATCATCAGAAACCCTAAAAAACCAACAATATGTATCAACTTCCCCAACATGTGTAAGAAGACATAACACTTATCAAAATCAAACAAATTCTTACATTATTATAAGAGTAGTATTGGCTTTGAAATCATGTCAAATTCTAACATTATTTTAAACTCAAAATATAGTTAAAACTTATTATAAGTAAGAGATTATAGATAATAGTATTAATTAAACCCTAAAATATATCGTCAGATTTTTAATTAGGATATCTTCCTGATTTTAATTTCATTTGAATTCGATTATTCTAATTGTTTTGGGATCTTGGTCATGCTCGGTATTGTATTGTTTAGATTCCAATTCCAAAGAAAATAATAAAGATCGATTTTTACAAAATTTGATAAAGTTCTAGTATTATCTTTTGTAACGAAATTAGTAGATGGCAATATTCAATAATGACACGGATTATAAATTTTGTTAAAATCAAAACACCCATCAAGATATAAATTATTACAAGAGAATCAGTGATTGCATTATATAACAAATTTTGCTCTCACACAAGAAACAGAGTGAAGTAAACACACCACTCTCTCTCTCTCTCTCACTGTCCACTTTACAAAAAAGGCCAATCCAATCCCCGGTCAACACAAACCTACATGTCAAATCTTAAAATCCTCAAATAATTTGTGTTTTCTCCATCACAAAAAAAAAACCCATTTAACAAAAAGTAAAAAACTTCCTCAAAATGTGGAAGTACCATTTTCACAAGGATTCCACTCTTTCCCATATTTAGACACCAAACTCCAACTTTTTCCCGCCATGCTCACAGCTCACATGTGGTCTCTTTCTGTGTCACCAATAATATGTGCACTCTTACTCACTCACTCACTCACTCTCTCTCTCAAAAAAAAAAAAAAAAAAAAAAAAAAAAAAAAAAAACTGTGTATAAATAGCTTTCAAATTTCCCATCTTGAATACACCACCAACAACAACGATTTTCTCCCAACTCACTTTCTTCTTCTTCTTCTCTGTTTTTCAAGTTTCAAAATACTTCATAAAGTTTCTTTCTTGCCCTTCTTCTTCCTCTGTTTTTCTATCTAACTTTCATGCTCTGTTTTCTGTTTCTTTTTTATAATTTTTCTTTTCACTGAAACAGAATCAAACGTGTTCAATTTTTTTATTACCACAGAGAAAGGAAAAAAAAAAAAAAGAAGCACAGTTGAGACCCATTAGAATAATAATAAATACGAAACTATATAATAGCGAGCGGATGAGGATGGTGGAGGCGTTCAAGAACGAAGACATTGACGAAAACAGCAGAGTCATAGGTGACTTTCTGGTGAAGAGAAAGCACGGCAAGACTCGTAGAAACCCTCTGCTTCTCGGTGTGTGTTCAATCAGAGCCCTGGCAGGGTTCATCGGAATCGTGAGCAAGAAAAGATCCGGGGTCTTCCCGGAAGAGCTTTCCGGGTTGAAGGTTGTCTCTCTGGACATTCCGATATTCAAATACACATGCCACGGAGGGAGTACTGAAGAGCTATTGGAAGAGAAATTCAAGGAGGTGGAGATCACGGTGGAGCAGTACTGCCTCTCGGAGCCTGGAGTCGTGGTGAATTTCGGTGAATTGAGAGCCTTCGTAGATTTTCGAGTGTCTGTTCATGCTATGAACTTCGTGGTGTCGAAATTGTCGAGGCTTTTCGAGATCAAGAAGGGAAATTTCTGGTTGATGGGGACTTGTTTGTACTACGAGACCTATTTGAAGTTTCAGGAAATGTTTCCGACTGTAGAGCAGGATTGGGATCTGCATTTGCTTCCTGTCTCCCCCAAATCCAGGTCTGTGTTTTTTTTTATATCATTGTCAAGATGAATCAGCGCGTGGTGAATTGTTAATTGTTGAATGAATTACGAATCATATGTACCTGTAATTGCAGCTTCATGAAGTCGTTTGTTCCACCTACTGGTTTCTTCCCTTGGTCGAATGCCAGGAATCAGCAACATCCTCCCAGCAGTACTTGCTACCTTCGCACCGAGAAGCACGAGCAAGAGCTTCAAGATCTACTCAATCACCAGCCATCCACTTCAGCTGCTGGTGGTGAGCTCCGGGAGAATTTACCTTCTTGGTTACGGATAGGAGAGCTCGAAAAAAGCAAGGGCAATGGAGCAGAAATGGTGTGTTAGTTAGTCCTTTCGAATTTTGATTGATTGATTCGATCTGGGGAAATTATTTATGTTTAAATGTTGCTTCCACCGTTGATTGCAGGGCGAGGATGATGGAAGGGCGTGGTTGAATGCTAACGTTTTGAAGTTACAGAAGAAATGGATGGACATTTGCAATTGTTATTCGTTCACAGAATCAGAGATTTCTCAGATGAAGAGGGCCTTTGCATCACCACCTATCATAATCGTTCAACATTCAACGAAGGTAAGCAGCAGCAGCAACAACAACAGCGAAGATCCGATCTCGTTCAAAATTCAATGTGCAACTCATCAAATAGAAGATGAGAGACCTTCCTGTCCATCCCACACCAATGATGTAACCACAGATTTGGCATTGGGAACTATCTATGAATCAGCAGCGGCTGTGCAGGACGCTGCTGATCTCCCCAAATCAAATGACCATCAGGAAGATCATCTTCGAAACACCTCAGGCTCCACGGAGAGTTTCACTCCTGATGTAAAAGATTTCAAGGCACTCAGAAGAGTATTTGCCGAAAAGGTTAGCTATCAAGACGATGCCATTTGCACAATCAGTGAGGCTGTATCGCGTTGTAGAAATGGCTCGAAAAGTAGAGGAGACATTTGGCTTAATTTCCTTGGACCTGACAAAATTGGGAAGAAAAAAATTGCTTCTGCTCTTGCTGAGATAATGTTTGGCAACAAGGAAAATGTAATCTCTGTGGATTTCAGCTCCAGAGACAGGTTTTGCCATTCAAATTCAATCTTCGGTTGCCAGGAATCGAATGATTTTAACCTGAAGTTTGGCAAGAGGAATGATGCTTATTATGTTGCTTGGGAGTTGAGAAAGAAACCATGTTCAATTATCTTCCTCGAAAACGTGGATAAGGCTGATAATTTGCTCCAAAGTAACTTGTCCCATGCTATTAAGACTGGTAAATTTCCTAACCCGTATGGTGATATCAGCATCGCCAATATGATTTTCGTGACAACGTTGACAAGCACCGGAGGTGATGGTAATGCAGTTTCAGTTTCTAAGAGGAAGCCTGATACATTTTCTGAGGAAATCATACTTGGTGCCAGAAGATGGCAGATGCAAATCCTAGTAAGTGAATTTCCAAACCTGGAGCACTTGAAAAAGAGAAGATTGATTCAAGGCTGCGACTCTACGACCATAGAATCGCCTAAACGAGGTCACAAGTCGTTGAGATGCTGCCTAGACCTTAACCTTCCTACGGGCGACGAAAATGTAGGAGTGGATCTTAACTCTGGAGACTACTACGACACTGACCTCCAAATAAGGTTCGCCGATTGGTTGGAAGGATTTTGTGCTCAGGTTGATGAAACAGTGGTTTTCAAGCCATTCAATTTCGATGCTGTTGCCGAGAAAGTGATGAAGGAAATCGAACTACAGTTTAGGAGGACATTCAAATTAGGAGTTATCCTCAAGGTTGATCATGAAGTTATAGTACAAGTCCTCGCAGCTGCTTGGATATCGGGCAGGAATGAGGTGATTGAAGATTGGGTTGCGAAGGTTCTCAGCAGAAGCTTTTCAGATGTTCAGGAAAAGTACCACCCCACTGCTAGGTCTGTTTTGAAACTAACTGTTTGTGAAGATCCTCTTGTTGAAGAGTTTGTTCCAGGATTGTGCCTTCCAGGACAAGTTATTGTGTAATATTGTGTTTGTTGTTGTTGTACTTTTTGCTTCTTGTAGTTAAAAATGTAATATAGGTCTTAGCCCGAAGCTTGTAGAATCTGTGCCTTAAAATCCTGTAATTTTTCAGCATATCTTTTTGTGTTTAATGTTGTTTAAATCAATGAAAATATATTAGGTTTCCCCTTGTATATTTGTTTCTTGGATCGATATAATTGATATGTTTATGAAAAAAAAAAATACTCAATACAATTATAAAGTTTTTCACTGATTGGGTCGATCCTGAAAAATTAAATTCAGAACACCTATGATAGAAGAAGAAGAAGCATTTCCGGGAAAGCTAAAAGCTTGAATTTTGGGTTATATACATCAAGAATTAAGTTCGACATCTCTTAAAATACTACTTTTTTTTTAACACTATCTTTTGCTAAAATCTTGGTATTAGATTCTTGATACTTTTTTAGTGTGAAAAATAGGAATTGTTAATGTTGACATGTAGAGCAAAAATTCACAGTAGATCCTGTCTCCAACACAATCTCTCTCACATACCACAAAGTTATAGGTTAAAATGAGAAATTTGAGAATTGGACATGGAATCATAGAATTTCCATTAATTCTAAAAGCAAATCAATCACACACAACTAAGTGCCATCAAACCAATGGCTTGCTTTTTACTACTACTACTACTACTTGTACTGAAGATGTGAGTGAACACGAACATTTTCAAATCATTAAACATATTCAACGGTCCTTGACATGCTTAGACTTATTCTTCTTTGGTTTGGCATCCTTAGCTCCTACAATGGTGTTGTTGGTGGTGTGCACTTCTTCCTCCTCCACCAATTCCTTCTGTGGTTGCTGGTTGTCATCTGTGGTTGCTGCAATGGAGTTGCTGTTCTCTTCCAATTCCTTCTTGCATGCTTCCATTGCTTCAGCGGCTTTCGCGTTCCACACTTGCTTCTCTTCCTCACTCAGTTCCTATATAAAAAAATCCCACCAATTAAAAACATGAACCCAACACATTACATAACAAGAATGGCAGAATACACATAAATTTATTATTATACCTTCCATTTCACAGACATCAGAGCAGTAATGGTGAAGCTGTTGGTGCCTGGCCTCTCCTCCAACAAAGCCTCTTGCCTCTTTGCTGCAAATAACACAAAACAAAGCACAACAACAACTAAGCAATGCTGCTCTACATTGGAACAAATTGTTCACAGGAGAGACACACTTTGGTGTTTATTAGATTGAGTTATTTTTACCTGAAAAGGAAATATGATCCTGCTGGCTTCTTAGGCGTCTTCTTAGGAAGTTCCATCAACAGTTCAACACAAATCGAATCCGGGTTTGTGTATAGAATCATATCTGCTCCACAGAAAACAAAACAAACCTTTAGACATTACAACTAATGAGCTACCATTATTTGCTCCTGATATTGCACTAATGTAGTAATTTTTCTCCCACTGTTCCATTATCCATTCCTTCAAAAGAATACCAAAATTCACATAACTAATTTGTTGAAATATACATAAAACAAATGCTATAGTACAAGTAAAACGACCTAATTGCTTGGAATGCAGTATGCATTATGCCACACTGCAGATTTCTAATAACAAACATGTAAATGGAACAGAAACACGAACAAGAAATTACACAGAATTTTCAATTCAATTAAAAACCTCATTTTACACAAATAAGAAATTACTCAGAATTTTCAATTCAATTGAAATCCTCATTTACACAAATAAGAATTTACTCAGACAAGAACACTACACTACATTTACACAAATAAGAACCTTACAGAAAAATTTTCAATTCAATTGAAATCCTCATTTTACACAAATAAGAATTTACTCAGACAAGAACCATGCAGATAAGAATTCACACAAATAAGAACCCAAGAAACAAAAGGACATTGAAAAGCTAGCAATTACTGAATCAGTGAATCCCAAATCAACCACACTTCTTATTCAATACCACAAACGAAAACTTGATTAAATTTGTCTTTTTAGTGCAATTATCGGTTTTTTTTTTTTTTTACTTCTTCTTCAATACACATAACCCAGAAACCCAGTACTCAGAACCTAACCTGCTATATCTGTATCAATAGAAGCTCTCGGAGAGATTGAGACGGTGAGGAAGTTGACGAGGTTTAGATGGTGAGGAGGTTGACGAGGTCTGGATTCGGAGGTTGACGACTCTTCACGGTGGCAGCAATGATCCTTGCGGCAAGCAGATAGGGAGTTGATTACGTGATGGAGAGAGATGAGAGAAATTGGGGAAGAACATCTGTGGAAAAGGGTAAAATTGGCAATATAAAAATTTAATTTAATTGTACATTTGGCTTATATATATATATATATATATATATATTATCAGGTCTTATTTAAAAAAAATAAAATAAAATAATTATTATCAGGTGTTGGAGATCCAATCTATTTGATATTTTCTTCAAATTGGTTCTGTGTGCGCAACATGGTCAATACAAAACGCAAACCAACCACCCCAGTACCCCACCCTTTCTTTTGAATTATTATTAATTTCTTTGTTAATATAAATATCCATTCCATTCCTCTCGTTTGTGAGAAAATCTTCAATGCACTGGGTGCATAAGCTGAGTGTTGCACCCAACCATTCAAATGGTGACACATCGGCATATATCAGTTAAACTAATAATAATAAATTTGATGGGATGAAAGAGAAAGGAATAAAATATAAAAACTAAACAAAAAAGCTGACACATGCCAAGGTGTCACCATCTGAGTGGTCGGGTGCAACACTCAGCTCATGCACCCGGTGTACCAAAGATTTTAGTCTCCACAATCAATTATAGGCTAAAAATAAATAAATTTACTATATCAGGGTAAAAACAATAAACCCCCTAAATTTTTGACTATTTCCTCTATATTATATATATATGTGTGTGTGTGTGTACGCGCGTTTTTCAAAAGCACATTGTGCAAAAACAACTAATATGTATGAGATCCATGAGGGTGCGTTTGGTACACGGACGAGACAGGACAAGACGGGACGGGACAGGACAGGATGGGATATGACTTATTGTTCTATAGGACAATGGTAAACATCCAACCATTTTTGTCTAACTTTTTGTCCAACCCCTGATGTGTCAGTTGGTGAGTGGATGCACATTAATAATGATTTAACCATATATCCACTCACCAACTGACACACCAGGGGTTGGACAAAAAGGTTGGATGTGTAACATTATCCTTGTTCTATATTGTGTTTGGAATGCTTGGAATCGAATAGTGGTTCCGGCGTAAAATACTTTCTGAATGGGGTAAAAGAACTTGGGATCGTCGATCTCTTCCTTAAAGATTGGGATGAGTCGATGTCGGTCGATGGTGTGAAAACACTTCCTGATGTCGAATTGTACTGTTATGTGTTTGGTATGGCTGAGATAGGACGGACAAGAGGTTCAAATGACCAGAGTGCCCCTATTGTCTTGTCTAATGTTTGTTACAAAAATAATAATATTGTGATTGACAAATATTCTTAATTAATAATTTTACATGATTATTTTTTACAATTTCTTCATCTTTGATTAAGATGGATGGTTGGGATCAAGTTCTCTTTGCAAAAAATTAAAAAAATTTAAAAAATTTAAAAAAAAAAAAAAACTTTTTTTCATAATGGATTTCTAACCGTCCATCTTTGTGATGAACGGTTTAGATTAAGAATTGAATTTTAAAAAAAAATAAAAAAAGAAAACAAGGAAAAAAAAATTAAGATATTCAAAAATTTAAAAACAATGCAATTTAAAAAACTGAAAAAAAATATATATTTTATTTTAAAAATTTTATATAGAATTTAACCCCAAAAAAATAATTAAAAAATTAAAAATTTAAAAAAAAAAAAACAAAACAAAACAAATATATATATATATATATATATATATTGGAGATCATGGTGAAGATCCAATCTGGAGATTGGTCTCCACCAAGATCTCCAATTCTCCATCCTGTGTTCACACCACCAGGTTTCATGAAGAAAAAAAAAACCCAATCAACTCAATTATTTCAATAAATATTACAAATCAATTAATATATATATATATAAATTAACAATCAAGTCAAATCTCCAAGATTACGATCGAAATTATCAATCAAAATGGAAATCAAATCAAATCAAATTATCATCTCTACCATCTTCACTTCATCTCAAATAGAAACGAACCCTAGAACAACCTAAAACCGAGTGATGCGGCAGAGTGAGGGAGGTGACCAGGGTGATGCGGCGGTGTGTGGGAGGCAAACGGTTGATGAGGCGGCAAAGGTGGCGGTGGAAATCGATGATCTAGAGGTTAAAGGGAGGATTTGGGTGGTTTTGATTTTGAAACAGAGCTGAGATTCAGCGGTGGGAGAGGTAACACAGAGAGAGAGAGAGAGAGAGAGAGAGAGAGAGAGAGAGAGAGAGAGAGGATTCTGGTTGTGTATATATATAGTTTGTAATTTTTTAGAAATAAGAAGGGTAAAACCGTCTTTTCGACGCTTGTCCCATGTCAAAGGACAACTTGACCAAGGTTCTGGGGTGGGACAATTTTTTGAGAATTTTATCCCACCTTGTCCCACACTAATGTCACGCCAAACGTGGGATAAGAACAAACTGTCTTACGTTGTCCTGTCCCATCCCACGTACCAAACGCACCCTGAAAGATCGGTTTCTTGTATGCAAATGATATATAATCGACAGCACACATGCAAATTAAATTACCAATGACACTGGACGACATTGCAAGCAGCCTCAGCGCTAACCATTTTTAAGAGGTTGAAGTGAAAAAGTGAGATGAGAGGATTGAGAGAGTGAGGAGTAGTGAATTATGTACGGCTTAATTAAATAAGCACGAGTTGCAGATGGACTCTTTTCTAACTTGGTTTTGGTTTGGAGTTTGTTAGAGCATCTCCAATGCAAATATGCATTTTTGAGTTTCTAAATAGTGCCACATCAGCATTTCTATTTATTATGGGCCCACTTTTGAAAAAAAAAATTAGAGAAATGCATATTCACATCTCCAATGCAATTATCTAAAATCAAATATACATCCATTTTATGTCCAATCATAATAAAACAATTATTGCACTCTCTCTCCTCTTTTATTTTACAATTAAATGAGGTTTTATCTTATTGGTGGAAAGAGTTGAAAGCTTTAATCTTATTGGTGGAAATAGTTAGAAATCCTAGTTAGCATTTCTAGGAGAGTTTCTAGAATTAGAAACCCAACTCCATATTCTCTAACTTTTTTTGACTACATCATCTTCATATTCAACCTAGATAATAGCATTAGAGAGAGTTTTTCTAACTTTTTTTATATTTATCCTAGGTGGCACTCCATTTTCTCCAAATGCATAATAGCATTGGAGATGCTCTTATATGTAAGGAGTGGTGGTTATTATTTAACAGTGAGTAATACTATATAACTTTTGAAGGAGTTGTGTAAAATTCTAATTAACCGATTTATTAATTTGATTTTACGACTCTTTCTGAATTGGCTTTGGTTAGGGCTTAGGTGTGGTGTTAGGTACGTACATGTTATTATTTAACAATGAGTAATGCTAAATAATTTTTAAGGATTTGGATTCTCAACTAATTTGATGGTATAAAATTCTAATTAGCTGATTTAATTTGATTTTACCACTCTTTCTGAATTGGTTCGTCATTGGGGGTAGAGTCACTAGAGATATATTAACCTTTTGGTTCACCAATTCACCAAGGCGGCAAGGCCTAGAATGATGTCATACTCAATGTATTGGGTACACGAGCTGAGTATGTGGTACACCTAGCCGATACGATAACACGTAAACATGTGTAAAGTAAAAATAAAAAATAAAAAATACATTTCACATTTTCCCAACCATTTTTTTTTCTCTTTCTCTTTCATCTTATTGAATTTTATTTTATTTTTTTAATCTAACAAATACTTACGTGTCATCGCATTAGGGCCAGGTGCACCACTTAGCTTAGCTGGTGCACTCGGTGCAATTAAGATTTTCTCCTTAGATGGATTGTATTTGTTTTCATCAATTGGAGTTGCAACAAAATAGAAAAGCTATCCATATTCATACCCCATAGATACTGTGATTTAGGAATTTTACTTAAAAGATCCATATTTTATTATAGGGTGGTGTTAATCTGTACCCTGGGCCTGGTTTTCAAGGGCGCCCGCCCAAGGCCCATCCTTTAAAAGGGTCTATATTTACATGTAATGAGTTATTATTGAGTTTTATATATCGGACAACACTTGGGTACCCAAGGTGGACCAACAAAATGGTTGGTTGCCACGTAACCTAAAGCAAGGAGAAAAATGTAAAAAGTGAAAGAGTTTTGGCCACGTGGCAACACTCCATTGGGTGGTTAGTATACTTGGGTACTGATCAGTCAATAACCAAGCATTTTCCTTATATATATAGGTTGAAATTTAAAATGGTCTAATAAATACATTTTGCTTCAGATAAAAGAAGACCCAAGTATTTGTTTTAAACAAAACCCAACAATTACATAAACAAAAAACAAAATAAGAGGGCCCTCAAGTATTTCTCTAATGCCCCTTATTTTTAGACAATTACACTTTTATAGGGTTTCATTACTTATTCACTTTTTTCCCCCCTTTTTTTTTACTACTAATTCATATCCCTCTTATACAATAAAAATAAGAATCCCAAAATACATCATTAAAATTACAATCAAACCAAAAACATGTGGATCCATGTCCTTTTTTTTTACTATTGATCCATGTCCCTCTTATGCAATGAAAATAAACATCCCATCATTATCATATATTTAACAGTTGTTGCGATATTGAGTAATGGTCAAAAGCATAAATTAAAGTCTGATTCAATTATAGATTTTTGTCTTTTGATGAACAAATTACTCTTAATATTAAGAGTTGATTGAAAACAATAAATTTATAACTTAAAAAAATCCAAACGTTTGTAAAAAAAAAATTAAAAAAAAAATCCAAACCTATACTCGTGATCAGATTGAGTGTACATATTAAAAGTTCATTGAACTTAAAAAAGTCCAAACATTTGTAAAAAATAAAAATAAAAATAAATCAAAACATATGCACCTAGTCAAATTCAGTTTCATAAAGCACTAATATGGAGATTCTTGAATCTAATTGAAGTTGTAAAGTGGACATTAAGGAGGATGAATGCAATGAGAAAAAAACAATGTCAACCATTTGGAATATACTGGTTTGATGAGTATTATGAATTTTGCATTTTTTGAAGATTTCACTATTACATAAATTGGGGGGTTTTTTAGGGAGGGAAAAGACTCGAATCCACAACATTGTGGTGTATGTGTGAGGGGTTCTACCACCAGACTAACCTCATCTCGTTATAAATTTTGTATTTTGATGGTATAAAACCCGATTTAAAACAGTTTAAGTATGTTATCAAAGTAACAAAACATAAAACAATTTTCAATATTGGTATCGTATAAACTATATATTACGAAAAAACATATTATATATATATATATATATATATATATATATATATATATTCGTGCGGAATTGAACAAAGGGGCCCATTTTAAATTTTTCACCCCGGGCCTCCAAAAACTCAGGACCGACCCTGCCTGTACCCTTGACATATAGAAAATGGGTAAAAAGCAATCAAAACCCTAGAAGATACCCCAAAAGATGAATGGCCTCTCACAGTTCTTCGTAATTTCTTTTTACATTTGTTCTTACTTAAAAAAAAAATTGGTAGAACAATATAAGGTTTATATTATTACATTCACCTTTTATTTATAATTCTACCACTGTTGTTAAAGATAAACACAACAAATTAATTATTTATCTTTTCCAATTAAATTTTATTGGTAGAGAGATTTAATCCATAGAGGGACATAATTTTTTATTTATTGAGTTTTAATTACTTTATTAATATGATGGAGTTTGGATAGAATGTGTGTTTTTTTTTATGTAAACACTAAAATTAATTATTCACCTCTTGCAACTGTAACTCTTTTGATGGAGTTTGGAATATAATATTATTCTTGTTGCACATCAAATACCAAAGTGTTTGGTGCTTTTATATATATATATATATATATATTGTTTGGATTTTAAATTTAACCATTTGAATTTTTTAAATACAAGGAATGAAAAAAATAAAATAAAAAATAAAGCAAAACAAGAACTTTCAACTATTTGAATTTATTTTGTTGAATTTTAAATTTAACTATTTGAATTTATTTAACTACAGCTGTTTGAGTGCAGAACTAAGATATCTGTTTTTACTCGAGTTTTAGTTTTAAAAAAGTGCAAAATTTTTGACAGAATTTATTTTTATGGATTTTAAATTTAATTAACTATTTGAATGTAATGAATAAAAAAAATAAAATTAAACAAGTCAACTGTGTAGAACTAAAGCATTACCCAAAAATTAAAATCCGGTAATAAATGAAGAGGTTCAACGTTACTTTTTATTCATTTTCTAAGTGTTAAACTGTGCAAACTACGGATTGAGATCCCCTACCTATCTTATTTGTGCTCAACTTCCAAGCATCTGCTAACATGTGGCAAACAAGGAAAAGAATGGCTGAGATTAGTTTCCTTTATTTTTTTATTTTTTTATTTTTTTTTTCTCTTTCTCCTGATTTCCTTTCCCTCATCTAAATTTTCCTTTATTTTTTTTCCTCTCTTTCTCCTAACATATTTAAGTAGATAACAACAACATTTTTTTTTCCTTAATCTAAAAATCCTCTCTTGACACTTGTTTTAAGAAAAACAAAAATAAAAACAACAATCCAAATCCAAATTCAACATCATCTGGGAACCAAGCAAATCGAAGAAAATTTCAATGATAAATAAAAACGCCCAAATGCATCAAAAATGTATTATTATTATTATATATATATATATATATATATATATATATATATAAAAGTTATTGGAAACCTCTTTCAAAGAAGACCAGACTCATCGGAGATCGAGAGCTTAAATGAAGGAGATCCAAAAACAAAAACCAATAAGACTCTTGCTATTATTATTATTATCCAGAAACAAAAACCAATAAAACTTTATTTTCGAGAAAATAAGACTCTTGCTACCTCGTTTGCAAAACGTAAGATCTGGGTTTTTAGCTAATTTAATGCTCTCCTTTTTTTTCTTCCTCTGTTCCCCTCCCCATATTTCCATAGAAATCATCGATGATCTACTACACCTTTTTTAATTATTTAGTTTAATTTTTAAAAAAAAATTTCTTTGATTTCCTTAATTGACAATGATGATTGAAAAGACAAAAATGTTGATGATGATTGAGAAAAATGAATATGAAAATCTGAGTTTCGAAATCTTCAAAAGAGAAGTTATTTTAAATTTTTTTTCTTTAATTGATGTTATTAATGATTAAAGAACTTCATTATTTCCATGTTTTTCTTTGATTTTTTCTTTTAAGAAAGAAGAAGATGAAGATTTGGGTTCCAAATCTCTTAAAAAAAAAATTGTCTTTAATTTTTCATATAATTTTTCTTTGATTTTCTTAATTGATGTTGAGATAATGATTGAGAAAGAAGAATACGAAGATTTGAGTATAGTCATAGATGTCTACATCATTTTCTTTGTACTTGTTATCCCCAAATATTCACTACAACTCTACAAGAAAAATTTGGAAAATGGTGAATTTGTGGGTTTGCTCCACCATTTTCTAGAAAAAAAATTTAAGATACTAATTGTAGGGAAAAATACGGTCATGCAGCGGAAGCGAGACTAAAATCGAGTTTAGTATAGTTTAAATTTTTTTCATAATTTGAACCTTAACCCTCTAATTAATTAATATATAATACTAAAGATATCATACCTTTGTCGCGTGATCCGATTGACATTGCGTCGATGATAATCCGTAAGATCTTCCAATCCAATCACGAACGTGAATCACCTAGGAGCGTGGTCTCCCTTCTCTTTGAATTGTGTACCTGAGGATGGATTAACAAAACTTTTTCTTTTTCGTTAGTCACAACAAATTCCAAGAGGCTACAAAGAATGTTCCGGTCACTTTTGAATTCACGATCGTTAGATCGAAACTCGCGTGAACCTTATTCGAAATTGTGCACAAAACCTTTTGATATAAAAGTTACTAGTGCACTATCGAAATAAGAACAAACTTTTCTCTCTATTCCTCTTGGCCGAAATTATCACACTAGTCTAAGAGTTGGATTCTATTTTTCTCAAGTAAAAAAAAAAACTCTCAAGTCCAAAGACTTAGCTCTAGCCTAATTCTTTATATTAAATATATATGTGGACAAGGCCGAAAATATATATGTATTATAAGACATGTAGAATTAATTTCAAATATATATATATATATATATATATATATATATTTAGGTGTGCAGTATTAGTATGCACTTATTTAGGCGTGCAAATGTGCAATACTTATGATATAAATATATTATTAAAGGTTGAATTTGGGTGCCGCAACATATATATTATTCTTGCAACCTGAATGTGAGTGTAATTGTGTTTGGATTTGGATTGATGAAGATATAAGAAAAAAAATCAGATTAATGATGATTGGATTTTTTTTTTTCAGATTAATGATGATTGGATTTTTTTTTTCAGATTAATGATGATTGGATTTTTGGGTTTGCTCCACTATTGTCCAGATTTTTTTCTAAAATGAAGTAGAAGTGTGTTTGGATTTGACTAGATGAATTTAAGAAAAAAAAAAATCAAATTGATTATGAATGGATTTCTATTTTGGGTTCCTAGAAGTGTGTAATATATATATTTTACTAAAAATGATTTTTTTATTTTATTTCCTAAAGCAAATAATCTAAACGAAGTTGTTTGTTATACAGTAAAGAGAAAAAACTAAAGCAAATTAATCCTACCCATCCATTTGTTTGGGTGTCACGTGTCGGTAGATATTTAAAAGATGAATAAAAATGAGATGGGTAGAGGATCTTGATCCGCAAACTACCCTTTATTGTAGTCCCCTATTCTTGAGTTATTGTGTGATCTAGAAACCAACATATCATGCAATTTAACAAAATATAAGTCAAAAGATAGCAGAAAATCCATAAAAATGCCATGAAAACATAATAGACAGACTCTTTAGAAACCCTGCTTTTCAGGATCAATCTTAGACCGATAAAGAAAAAAAAATGTATATACAAAATCCAAAGAACTATCTCAAACTACACTAGTTACCAAAACGCAATCTAATGAGCTCTCCCCTAATGACTGCGAAACATAAAAACTGTTATTCTAAAAAAAAGGGGGGGTTCTAATTCGGATTTCCAAACTGTTGATGGGTTGGGTTTAAGGCTTACACTCTGGCTGCACCAGAGAGCTGAACCTCAGATGGCTTTACAACATCGTCGGATTTCTTCGGTGTTGATTTGTAGTAGATGAAATATATGATCAGTTGAATTAGACCGAAAAGTGCTCCAAGACCATTGGATACCTGCATACACACAATAACCCAAACAGTAATTTATATCAATATATAAGTCGAGTGATTTTATAATAATACTCAACAATTGGGTAATCATTAATTTTTATTAATAATTTTACCAGGATGTAAAGGTCCAACTTGATGAGAGCATATGCAGTCCAGATGCTACCATTAGCAAAGCCTGCCAGTGAAAGAAAGAACGGCATGTACTCCACACTCTTCGTCGTTACAACCTTATGCTGTTCGTTCAAAATCAAAGAAAATAGATTCAATACAAACCAATTATCCCACACATCATCATATAATCAATCAAATAAAAATCTGATGTTAATTAAAGATGATCATAATCACGTACCACGATGGCGAGAGGTGAAGCGTACATAATAATGTTGAAGATGTCACAGATGACTCCAACAAAGAGAGACCTCTTCGTATAGGTGTGGAAAACACCAAAGGTAACGCCTGCAATTGCGCCCACAAAAACCAGTTCTCCCAATAGCCAAAGAACGATCATCATCTGCAATTTCAAAATGTTGACATGCATTATTTGATGTATTTATTTATATATAGAGATCGAGACTTGAAGATTTACGTACCCTTGTTCGGTTCTGGTGGGAATAGATGAAGAAAATGGTTACATAGATCAATTCAAGTACGAGGCCGACGCTGTTGATGGTGACGACTAGAATGCTGTCCGGATGGACCACCGGAAGACCGTACAGAACCCAAAACATGCAGTTCAGAGCTGCTGCGAGGTAAGCATACGGCTGGAACTCCTCCACTGATTTGTTCTTTATGATGCGCCAAAATGTTGGACTGTAATTTTTAAATTAAATTAATTATATAACTTAAATCCGACCATTAACAATCAATCTCGAAAAATTACATAATAAATGAACGACAATAGTAATTTTTTTAAAAATTAAATTAATTATATGAATAAAAATCCGACCATAAATAATCAATATCGAAAAATTACACGATAAATGAACGGCAATAGAAATTTTTTTTTTTTTTTTTTTAAAAAGAACGCCAACAGTAATTCGTTGAAAAATTTCCTTTTTTAAAAAAAATGGCGGCTACAGTTCTCAAAAAATGAGAAAATAAAATTTGAAATCCTGACCATATAATTATCCAAAAAATTACTAACAATTTTTCTTTCGAATTAGTTTTAGTATTCTATAGCAATCTAATAGTTTATGTTTTTCAAAATTTATTTAATTTGATTTTTAATTAAAAAAAATTGTTCTGACATTCAAAGCCATTCAAAGTTTTTTATTTATTTTTTATTTTAGATATATTAAAAAAGTTGAAAAAGATACTTCAAAAAAAAAAAGTTGAAAAAAAAAAACAAGACAATATGATAGAGAGAGAGAGAGAGAGAGGGAGAGATGGTTACGATGGCGAGAGGAAGAGACCGAAGGAAATCACGTTCCCTGCACAAACACATAACAAACCAAATCAACCTCAACAAATAGATCAAACAATCGCCATTAAAAATTTCCTCATAGACTGTTAAAAATGAAGCAGATATCATTACTACGAAAATATCGCAATCGAATAACATATCCAAACAAAAACCACTAAAAATTAAAGTTGATTCAAAACAGTGTACTATAATACTACTGCGCAAAAACAAATAATAGGTAATCCATCAATCAGCGTCGTGACGTTCTATATTTTGAGATCCATGAAACATTATCGGATTCTCGTATTCAAATGATATATATAATCAACAGCACACATGCAGATTAAATTACCAGCGATGCCGACGATATTGCGAGCAAATTCAGCGCTAACCATTTTTAAAAGGTTGAAGAGCAAGAAACAGAGAGAGAGAGAGAGAGAGAGAGAGAGAGGTTTTGAGAGAGAGAGGGAAAAAGTGAGATAAGAGGATTGAGATTTGAGTTGGCGAGGAGTGAATTTATAAGCACGAGTTGCAGATGGAGTTAAAGTCTAATTAGCTGATTTAATTTGTATTTAGGACTCTCTCTGACTTCGTTTTGGTTAGGAGTTTGTTATATGCTATGAGTGGTGTTATGCGTGATATTTTGGAACGGAGTGAGACTCGGCGTTAGCTGCGTACAGGTTGTTATTATTTAGCAATATTCAGAATTACGTCAGCACCATGGATTCTATTGGGGCAAATTGCGATAAGTACCCTGAGTTTAGGTGCAATTGTAAATAGGATGCACTTTTCACTAAATTACAACTTACTATTCTTTACCTAACCATTCACGGTTACTGCCAATTTGGTATTGCTTTTGAAAAGTTAAAATTAAATTATTTAATAATTTTGGTATGAAAAAAATGTTTGGTAAAATTTTCAAAAGTAATTATTTAATAATCGTGATTGATTTGGCACCAGTTTTTAGAAGTAGTTTAGTATTGCTTTTTTAGGAGTTAAAATCAAATTATTTAATAATTTTGGTATGAAAATATATTTGGTAACAAAAGTAAGTATTTGATAATCTGAGTTGATTTAACACAACTTTGAGATGTTGTATCTAAAAAGTGATAATGAGAAATAAGTTAGGGGTTACTTGTAGAAAGAAATTATGAAATAATCTGATGTGACTTGGATGAGATTTAATTAATCTTTTAAAAGACCAAATTATCTTTGTTAATTTAACATAAAGACATTTTTATCCCAACATTTATTTCATATAAATCTATTGTTATTGTTTACTATTAGAAGTAGATTTAGAACTACAAAGACCGCTACAATTAATTGAAGATCTAGTACTTTGTACCTACTTACTAATACTAATACATGTGTTATTAATGTGAATTATATATATATATATATATATATATATATAAATTATATTTATTTTTTAAATATTTGAATTAAATTTTATATAATTATTTTATTTTTTTGTTTGACATTTGAATTAAATAATTTTTTGATACCAATTACAAATTAAAACATTCCGATTTCCATACATTTCCTTTGAAAAAAAAACATTTTTTTTTTCTAGTCATTATATAAATTCACAACAATTAACATTATAATTTACCAAACATATGTATACTACTTTTGAGTCTAAAAGCAGTATTAGCTGCAACATTAACCAAATAGTTTTCTAATGAATTTTACAACATATTATTTTTTCGACACAACTAGAAGTGATTATTTTAAAAACTACAACAATACTAACTTGGCCATAGAGTTAGCTGTTGACCAGTCAAACACAATGAAATGCAAAGATTGCCCCTTAGTAACTTATTCAGGCAAGTTACAATAAGCTACCTCAACTTTAAGTGAAATTGTAGATATAATAAACATGGGCTAAGTTAAGTTACCTCAACTTAGAGTTAGCTGTTGACCAGTCAAACACTATGAAATGCAAAGATTGCCACTTAGTAACTTATTTGGGCAAGTTACAATAAGTTACCTCAACTTTAAGTGAAATTGTAGATATAATAAACATGGGCTAATCTTATAAGCACTTTAGACTTTAGGCAAAATTAAATGCATATTCAACTTTTTTTTATTATTATTATTGCGCAAACCTCCCATGAAAAACATTGATCACTTTTAGATAAAAAAAAGTTGACAAACGTTGCGTTGTGAAAAGTCAAAACAACGCCTTAATTTTTATCATGAGCTGACTTAGCATGATATTTAAGAAATGAAAATTTTACCAAAAATATTTACATAATTTTCCCCCAAACCCCATGGAGCCCGTGGGTATATGCACATCTCTACCTATTGTCTTATCATATATCTATATTCCTCCAACATCCATATTTTCCTTTATATATATATATATATATATTGAATCTATAATTTTGATTATTCAAACCATTTTGTATTTTGTTTACATTTTAATTTTAATTTTTTTCTACTGGGCATACACAAAAAGTAAGCATACATGGTAGTTTAGATAATATAGAATCACTAATGTCAGACAACCCAAAAAATTAATCTAAAACCCAATCTAAATAATGTGGCAAGTGATTTGTTTATTAACCACATCATACCATGATACGTGTGGTAATTATAACTCACTTGCCACATCATTTCAATTAATTATTTGGGTTGTATAGTATTACTCATATAGAATTGGTTAGAGTTTAAAAGATTTTAAAAGTCTGTACGTTGTGTATTCAATTCAGATTTTTAAAGATTTCATTAAAATCTCTAGAATTTTAAAGATTTCGTTAAAATCTAGGTATATTCAATTCAGACTTTCAAAAAATCCAAATAAATCTATATGGATTCAAAAAATAATTGACTTTATAGATTTTGGTTAAGTGATCAGAAACAAATGAATATATATATATATACACATAAATTCTATTATCAGTTCGAACTGACAAAAGTTATATCAGTTCCTTATATGTGGGCCACTGGATTTAAATACTTTGACTTGGCTGTATGCACTTGTCAGTCAAAGTATTTAAATCCAATGGCCTACATGCAAGGAACTGATATAACTTTTGTTTGGCTGTATGCACTTGTCAGTCAAAGTATTTAAATCCAATGGCCTACATGCAAGGAATTGATATAACTTTTGTCAGTTCGAACTGATAATAGAAAGACTATATATATATATATATATAAGGAAAACAAATAGCAACAAAACAAAACCAAAAACTAAGCTAGACTGTCAATCTGTCATCCAGCACCTGCCACTCCGCACATGGTGGACACTCTTTAAGCCAAACAGACTCTCCAAGCGCAGAAAGACCAAATTTAGCGAAACCATGGACCACTTTATTAGCAAGCCAAACAAAAGACACCAAACGTACATCCAGCTAATCTACCAAGAGAAGAATTTCTTCGATAATAGTCCCAACAATTGAAAGCGGATGGATATTAAAATCGGATTTGGATCCTCTCATTAATTACCTCATCTTTTTCCTGACCTTTTCAAAACATGTGATTGATTGGTGGTAAAATGGTTGTAGAAACCAATCACATCTTAATCACATATTCATTGCAATGCTTCTGTTTCATAAGATTATATATTAAGTTCGAGAAGAAGAAGAGCTAAGAAGAAGAGAGAGAAGAAAATGATTTGTTTCATTCAATGAATCACAATACAGAAGCCGGCTATATATATAGCCACTATTACAATTAATTAGTTATAACAGAAAGCATAATTAGATAGCTAACTAACTAACTAATTTGTAGATTAACAACTAATCATTATTTACAATATGTACACCCTAATACTCCCCCTCAAGGTGGCTTGTAAATGTCCTTTACAGCCATCTTGGACAACAAAGAAAAAGGCTGAGTAGATAGGAGGGGTTTAGTAAACATGTCAACCAATTGGTATTAAGATCTAATGGGCAGCAATTTGAGAACACCCGAAGCAACTCTTTCACGAACAAAATGGCAATCTATCTCGATATGTTTAGTTCGTTCATGAAAGGTTGGATTAGAGGCAATATGTATCGCAGCTTGATTCTCACAATATAGCAAAGCAGGAGAATCAACCTTGACCTGAAAATCTGTAAGAAGTTGCTGCAACCAGATAAGCTCACTGGCAGTAGAGGAAAGAGCTCTATACTCAGCTTCAACTGAGAATTGAGAGATAGTGGTCTGCTTTTTGGCCTTCCATGAGACTAAAGAGTCTCCAATAAAGATGCAAAAACCTATAACGGAGCGTCAAGAATCAGGGCATGATCCCCAATCAGCATCAGAGAATGCTTTCAAACATACTGGAACACAAGCATCAGAGTAAGCTCTTAGTTGTGAGGAAGAATTAGAAGAAAACAACAACCCTTGACCAGGACTTTTCTTGAGATAACGAAGCAGATGATGCACTGCCTTGAGATGAGGAAGTCAAGGTTGAGCCAAGAATTGAGTGAGCTTGTGAACTGCAAAAGTAATATCTGGACGAGATAAAGTGAGATAAAGAAGTTTCCCAACAAGTTGTCGATAATGTGTTATATCAGGAAGCAGATCACCTTCAGTAGCAGTTAAACGAAGTTTTGGATCCATTGGCATAGCAGGTGGCTTACAAGCCAAGTATCCTGTGTCCTCAAGCAATTGTAAGGTGTAATGGCGTTGAGAAAGCACAATACCTTGCTTGGACTTAGCAATCTCAAGACCAAGGAAGTACTTGAGACAACTAAGATCCTTGAGTTTAAACTATGTATGCAGAAACTTTTTGAGCTTATCGGTAGCTTGAGATGAAGGACTAGTAAGGATGATGTCATCCACATAAACTAGAAGAGCAACAAAAAAGGATCCATGGCCTTTTGTGAAGAGAGAGTAATCATATTTTGACTGAAGAAAGCCAAACTTGAGCAAGGCTTGAGAAAATTTTGAATACCATTGTCTCGAAGCTTGCTTGAGACCATAAATCGACTTGTGAAACTTACATATGAGTTTGCTTTAAGATGGAGAGAATTCCCCCTATCTAAGATAGCCGAGAGGAAGATCCATATAGACTTCCTCAAAAAGATCGCCATTTAAAAAGGCATTGTTGACATCGAGTTGAACTAGATGCCAATTATGTGAGGTAGCAAGGGCAAGAAAAACCTTTACAGTCACTAATTTTGCCACTGGAGAAAAGGTTTCAACAAAGTCCAAACCTTCTTGTTGTGTATATCCTTTGGCTACCAAACAAGCCTTATGTCACTCAATAGATCCATCCGATTTAATCTTGATCTTATAAATCCATTTGCATTCGATAGTATACTTGTCATGAGGAAGAGGAGTGACGGTCCATGTGTTATTTGCTTCCATAGCTTTCAACTCTTCATGCATAGCTAATCTCCATTCAGGAAACTTCACTACTTGGTGATAGTATTGAGGCTCAACCTGAGATGATACACTGAGCACAAACTGCTTGTGTGAATCAGAAAGGCCACGATAAGAGATATAGTTAGAGATCGGATAAGATGCAGAAGTGGAAGCTTGAGTAGAAGAGTCAACAAGTAAATTGCAGTGATAATCCTTCAAGTAATTAGGTTGATGAATCCTTCTGGTAGATTTTCGAAGAACACCACCAGATGGAATATCATCTACTAGATTATTAGTTGCTGAAGTAGAAGCAACACTAAAGGAAACACCATCTGAAGAATTAGAATCAGGACGATCAATGGGAATATCAGCAGGAGCACCAGAAGTGACAGATGGATCATGAACATGTGAAGAAGTAAGATCTAGAATAAAATGAGCTTGTAATGAAGAATGTGGCAGAACCAAATCTGGGAACGGATCAGTAACTTGATCTGAATTGGTAATAGTATGAAAGGGAAACACCTCCTCATGAAACACTGCATCTCGTTAAAGAAAAACTTGTTTGGTCTCCACATCATAGAACTTATAACCTTTCACACCAGGCGGATAACCAAGGAAAACACAAACTCGAGCATGAGGTTGGAACTTGGTTTGATGAGCAGCTAAGGTGGAAACAAATGCTAAACAGCCAAAAACTCGAAAAAGAGTGTAATCAGGAGCTGTTTTGTATAGTAAATGAAAAGGTGTGTTGTGCCTCAACAGTGGAGAAGAAGTTCTGTTAATCAAGAAAGCCGCAGTAAGAAACTGGAATCCTGGCTGCCCAATATATCTAGAAAAAGGAAAATAAAACAAAAGGAGAAACACAAGGATAACAAAAGGAGAAACACAAGACAACCAGGAAAGGAAAAAATAGCAAACATCAAATTGCTTCGAAGAGGTAGTGTTTTTGGCTCTCTTGTTTTTTTTTTTTTTGTTGTCGGTATATTTAATTGAAATTTAATTACTTGTTTGTACTGCTCTACTTGTTGAATTTGTAAGAAACTTGTATGAATTGTGCATGTTACAATATAATTAGTTATGGCGTTTGGGTTAATCAATATGTCAAATCTATGAACTGTCTGATATCTATTAGAATCAGGTTACATTGATACATGTAGAGAAAGTTTGTTGCTGGTGATTTAGGTGTGAGGCCCTTTTCCTTCGGATATGATTACGTTGTATTTGGTAAATGAAGAATTATTTATTTAAGGTGAAAAATTACATTGTATTTGATATATGGGGCCCCGATTTTTGTTAATATCATGAAATGGCTTGGGCCCCGAAATGTCTGGAGACGGCCCTGAAAAGGAGGCGGCTAGTACTGGTTCTTGAAAACCTGTGATGAGTGATGATAATTGGGAGGAGTTAGACGAAAGGGCTACAAGTGCAATTCGTATGTGTTTGGCCAAGAATGTTCTTACAAATATTCAAGGTAAATATACAGCGAAAGAACTTTGGGAGAGGCTTAAAGAATTGTATCAACCAAAAAGCGTTTGCAATTGTTTCTACCTGAAGGAGCAGTTTTATTCACTTCAGATGGATGAATGTACGAAGGTTTCCGATCACCTAGTAGCACTCAATGGGATTATTTCCGAACGGTAGTCAATCATAAGCATGTGTGAAACAGAAATATTCAGCGGAAAAGGAAGTATTTTGTTTCTAAAAGTTTTTGTGCTTGAAGGAAAATGATTTCTCTTTACAAGAAGATTTGTGCATAAAAGGAAAGAGTATTTATATGAAACAAGAAAGTCTTGTACGTATAGGAGATGGATTTCCTTGTAGGTTTAAACTCTCTATAACTAGTATAAATATACCATAATAACTAGGTTATTGTGTGTGTTGAGTAAAGCAAACACCTGTGAGATCTCTGAGAGTAGGCATTGGGATGTTATTGGGTTTGGGGTATTAGAGAGAGAATCTTGAGTGAAGTTATAACAATTTTCTTCATAGTGGATTGATCTCTTGTCGTCCTGACAGCTCGTGGTTTTTTCCCGATTTAGGTTTCCACGTTAAATCTTGTGTTTGTGTGTTTGGATTCGTGCTTTACTTCTTTCATCTTATTTATTTCTTTCTTCATTGATATTGTTGTTTATTTTTATTTTTTTTTAAAGAAAACTTTTTTAAAAACAAAATTTATCTCCAACTGTACATCCTTGTGATGGGTGGCCACTAGGGTAATTTTCCCTATAAATGGCCATTTTTGTCACACTGTTTACCTATAATAGTCCTTTTGAACCGAATTTCCATAATAACTATTTTGATAGTGTCCAACCAATTGAGTGGTCACTAGGATAATTATGTCAAATTATAATATCATTAGGAAGTGCCCGTGATGAGAAGAAATCTTTCATGCATCAGATGCAAGACACCCTACTAATCAATAATTAATAATATCATGTCACTTGATATGTCATGAATAAACATGTATATTTTCTCAAGGTGGGGAATGCCTTTCAAAAAAAAAAAAAAAAAAAAGTGGGATATCATTACCAGTATTTACCACCACTCTAAATTAAATTGAAAATTGAATCTGGACTACATTTATAACAAAATTATGGTTAAATCAAACATGATTTAAACTTTAAAGTTACCTGAGAAAATCTTTTTGTTGATAGGTTAACTTATTGTTCATGCACTCGTTACATCATATGCAGCTACTAGCAGAAACATATATATCAGCTCCAATTGACAGTTGAGAGAATAAAATAGGATTTAATAATGAAAATTATGTATTTGAATAATGAGTGAACTTGCTAATCAACCTTAATTGTAACAAAAAAAGGTTTCAAACTCCGAAATGATTACATAATTGAGTGCATTGAATGCTTTGAGTTAGATTATAAGAATTAGCTACCAATTCATGCATGAATGACATCATGTATATTTTTCAAGAATATCCTCTTAGATTTTTGAATAGTTTTTCCCCTAGTGAAAAAGCTTTCGGTAACAATGACCCAAGATTTGATTGTTTTTTTCAAAATCAAGAAAAATCAAACATGCATTGTATAATTAAGGCGGTCGTTTCTTTATAAAAGATCGAATATATGATAACCCCACTTCCACTACCTTTTCTTTTATTAATTTCCTGATTTTGTTTGTTTGATCATTTGAGTATAGATGCACAGGTTTGTGTGAAAGTAACCCATATCTCTCTCTCTCTCTCTCTCTCTATATATATATATATATTCTCCACTTGCGGTGGCGGCGATTCGAATTTAGAATATTACCAAACTGAATAAACGTTCTTTTCATCAAACCACATTGAGCGATGGTCATAACCCATATCTCTTGGTAGGTATTGAAAGTGTGTCCCCGTTATACCCCTTCCAGAAAATCAAAAACATTGAAGAATTTTGCTACTATATGTATAGCCGTACAGATATTTTATAGTAAGTGAACAATTTTGATTTTTGAGAGAATCCGTACCTTTTTTTTGAGAGATCTCTTATTTTTTATTTGTAGAGTATTGACTTTTCTAAACTATTAAATTTAAATATAATAAACACATATATGTATATATATATATATATATATACAGAAATTCTATTATCAGTTCGAACTGATAAAAGTTATATCAGTTCCTTGCATGTGGGCCACTGGATTTAAATACTTTGACTTGGCTGTATGCACTTATCAGTCAAAGTATTTAAATCCAGTGGTCTACATGCAAGGAACTAATATAACTTTTGTCAGTTCGAACTGATAATAGAAAGACTGTATATATATATATATATATATATATATATATATTTAAGGAAAACAAATAGCAACAAAACAAAACCAAAAACTAAGCTAGACTGTCAATCTGTCATCCAGCACCTGCCACTCCGCACATGGTGGACACTCTTTAAGCCAAACAGACTCTCCAAGCGCAGAAAGACCAAATTTAGCGAAACCATGGACCACTTTATTAGCAAGCCAAACAAAAGACACCAACCGTACATCCAGCTGATCTACCAAGAGAAGAATTTCTTCGATAATAGTCCCAACAACTAAAAGCGGATGGATATTAAAATCGGATTTGGATCCTCTCATTAATTACCTCATCTTTTTCCTGACCTTTTCAAAGCATGTGATTGATTGGTGGTAAAATGGTTGTAGAAACCAATCACATCTTAATCACATATTCATTGCAATGCTTCTGTTTCATAAGATTATATATTAAGTTCGAGAAGAAGAAGAGCTAAGAAGAAGAGAGAAGAAAATGATCTGTTTCATTCAATGAATCACAATACAGAAGCCAGATATATATTAGCCACTATTACAATTAATTAGTTATAGCAGAAAGCATAATTAGACAGCTAACTAACTAACTAACTAATCTGTAGATTAACAACTAATCATTATTTACAATATGTACACCCTAATACTCCCCCTCAAGGTGGCTTGTAAATGTCCTTTACAACCATCTTGGACAACAAAGAAAAAAGCTGAGTAGATGGGAGGGGTTTAGTAAACATGTCAGCCAATTGGTATTAAGATCTAATGGGCAGCAATTTGAGAACACCCGAAGCAACTCTTTCACGAACAAAATGGCAATCTATCTCGATATGTTTAGTTCGTTCATGAAAGGTTGGATTAGAGGCCATATGTATCGTAACTTGATTCTCACAATATAGCAAAGCAGGAGAATCAACCTTGACCTGAAAATCTGTAAGAAGTTGCTGCAACCAGATAAGCTCATTAGCAGTAGAGGAAATAGCTCTATACTCAACTTCAGCTGAGGATCGAGAGATGGTGGTCTGCTTTTTGGCCTTCCATGAGACTAAAGAGTCTCCAATAAAAATGCAAAAACCTATAACGGAGCGTCAAGAATCAGGGCATGATCCCCAATCAGCGTCAGAGAATGCTTTCAAACGAATTGGAACACAAGCATCAAAGTAAGCTCTTAGCTGTGAGGAAGAATTAGAAGAAAACAACAACCCTTGACCAGGACTTTTCTTGAGATAACGAAGCAGATGATGCACTACCTTGAGATGAGGAAGTCGAGGTTGAGCCAAGAATTGAGTGAGCTTGTGAACTGTAAAAGTAATATCTAGACGAGATAAAGTGAGATAAAGAAGTTTCCCAACAAGTCGTCGATAGTGTGTTATATCAGGAAGCAGATCACCTTCATTAGCAGTTAAACGAAGTTTTGGATCCATTGGCATAGCAGTTGGCTTACAAGCCAAGTATCCTGTGTCCTCAAGCAATTGTAAGGTGTAATGGCGTTGAGAAAGCACAATATCTTGCTTGGACTTAGCAATCTCAAGACCAAGGAAGTACTTGAGACAACTAAGATCCTTGAGTTTAAACTATGTATGTAGAAACTTTTTGAGCTTATCAGTAGCTTGAGATGAAGGACTAGTAAGGATGATATCATCCACATAAACTAGAAGAGCAACAAAAAAGGATCCATGACCTTTTGTGAAGAGAGAGTAATCATATTTTGACTGAAGAAAGCCAAACTTGAGCAAGGCTTGAGAAAATTTTGAATACCATTGTCTTGAAGCTTGCTTGAGACCATAAATCGACTTGTGAAACTTGCATATGAGTTTGCTTTGAGATGGAGAGAATTCCCCCTGTCTAAGATAGCCGAGAGGAAGATCCATATAGACTTCCTCAAAAAGATCGTCATTTAAAAAGGCATTGTTGACATCGAGTTGAGCTAGATGCCAATTATGTGAGGCAGCAAGGGCAAGAAGAACCTTTACAGTCACTAATTTTGCCACTGGAGAAAAGGTTTCAACAAAGTCCAAACCTTCTTGTTGTGTATATTCTTTGGCTACCAAACGAGCCTTATGTCACTCAATAGATCCATCCGATTTAAGCTTGATCTTATAAACCCATTTGCATCCGATAGTATGCTTGTCATGAGGAAGAGGAGTGACGGTCCAGGTGTTATTTGCTTCCATAGCTTTCAACTCTTCATGCATAGCTAACCTCCATTCAGGAAACTTCACTGCTTGGTGATAGTATTGAGGCTCAACCTGAGATGATACACTGAGCACAAACTGCTTGTGTGAATAAGAAAGGCCATGATAAGAGATATAGTTAGGGATCGGATAAGATGCAAAAATGGAAGCTTGAGTAGAAGAGTCAACAAGTAAATTGCAGTGATAATCCTTCAAGTAATTAGGTTGATGAATCCTTCTGGTAGATTTTCGAAGAACACCACCAGATGGAATATCATCTACTAGAATATTAGCTGCTGAAGTAGAAGCAACACCAGAGGAAACACCATCTGAAGAATTAGAATCAGGACGATCAATGAGAATATAAGTAGGAGCACTAGAAGTGACAGATGGATCATGAACATGTGAAGAAGCAAGATCTAGAATAAAATGAGCTTGTAATGAAGAATGTGGTAGAACCAAATCTGGGAACGGATCAGTAACTTGATCTGAATTGGTAATAGTATGAAAGGGAAACACCTCATCATGAAACACTGCATCTCGTGAAAGAAAAACTTGTTTGGTCTCCACATCATAGAACTTATAACCTTTCACACCAGGCGGATAACCAAGGAAAACACAAACTCGAGCATGAGGTTGGAACTTGGTTTGATGAGCAGCTAAGGTGGAAACAAATGCTAAACAGCCAAAAACTCGAAAAAGAGTGTAATCAGGAGCTGTTTTGTATAGCAAATGAAAATGTGTGTTGTGCCTCAATAGTGGAGAAGAAGTTCTGTTAATCAAGAAAGCCGTAGTAAGAAATTGGAATCCTGGCTTGAAAAAACAGTGACCGAGCCACATTTAAGAGATGTTTTCGCTCCACAACCGAGTTTTGCTGAGGCCTTTCAACACATGAAAACTGATGCAAAACTCCCTTATCTTGAAAAAACTCAACAAAAGATAACTCAGGTGCATTATCAAATCGAAATACCTTGATTTTGGCATTAAACTGAGTTGAAACCATGTTGAAAAACTTCAGTATGATAGAGACATCATCAGATTTATTCCTCAACAAATTAACCCAAGTAAAACAAGTGCAATCATCAATAAAAGTCAAGAAAAACCGATGACTAGTATAAGAAACAGTTTGATATGGCCCCCAAATATCACAGTGCACAAGATCAAAAGGAAATTTGGACAAATGATTATTGGATTCTTTGCTTAGCAAGTGGACAAATATAACAATGATCCAACTTATGTAATCTAGTTACATCACATTTCAATTGATCTTTTAAAGAATCAAGTCTCTTAAAAGAAATATGTCCTAGCCTATTATGCCAAATGTGAGCAGAAATATTATTGACAAAAGCATTGGAAATAGAATTCAAACACTGAACATTAAGAACATAGAGATCTTGGATTTTGTCACCCCTGCCAATCATCCTCTTGTTGGATAGATCCTGGATAACAAAGCAGTCAGGAAGAAAACTCACAGTAAGGCCAGATCCAGTTACTAAAGCACTGACTGAGATCAAGTTAAATTTGAATTGAGGAACAAACAATACATCCTTAAGCACAAGATGAGAATGCAGTTTAACATCACCAGCAAAATGGACCAAAATCTGAGAATGATTTGGCAAAGTAACTGTTGTGCGATGAATAGAATGCAAGGAAACAAAGACACTGGCTTGTGAACAAATATGTCGAGTAGCTCCTGAGTCCACAATCCAGAACTGATTGGATGAAAATAAAGGACTCAAAGACACAGAGAAGCAAATACCTGCAAGACAATTGGTTTGAGAAGAATCAGGAGCATTGGTGACCTTTGCTGAGCTACTCAAATGTGTAGAAAGCATGGACATCAGCTGCTGATATTGATTGGAGTTCAGATTCTGAACAAAACCTCCAAAAGAATTAGACTGATATGATCTATCATCAAAGGTAGAAACTTGATGAGCAGCAGCATTAGAATTGTTGTTGGATCTGAATTTATATCCAGGAGGATATCCATGGATCTTGTAGCAACGATCCACAGTATGTCCAAGAATCCTGCAATGTGTGCAATAAGGCCTGTCTCTTTTCTGATTCTTGGAAGCACCAGAATTGGAATTTTGAGAATTTTGAGAACTAGATCCACCAGACTTAGCAACATCTATTTTAACAGCAAAGGCCATTGTGCCAATTGAATTGCTTGAATCAGAAGAAAGATTAGTCCTTCTTTGTTGTTCCTCTTGAACAATCAGAGAGAAAACACGATTGATAGGAGGCATCAGATCCATGAGAAACAACTGACTATGAACTTGAGAGAAAGAATCATCAAGTCCCATTAAGAAGGACATTATGTACTCCATTTGATGATCATCATTAAGATTTTTAACTCCACCACAAGTACACTTTCCACAAGAACAATTAGGCCGGTAATTACTCAGTTCTTCCCATATAATTTTCAGCTTTGTGAAGTAAATGCTAACAGAACTCTGTTCTTGACGCAAATTCATTAATTCACATTTAAGCTGAAAAATTCTAGGTCCATTCTTCTGTTGAAAACGATCCCTAAGATCTAGCCAAATCTCTCGAGCAGAAGCAGCAAAAATAATACTTGCAGAAATTTCTTTTGAAACCGAATTTAAGATCCAAGATATAACAATATTATTATTGCGAATCCAGGAATTGAGCAAATTATTGTCAGTACCTTGAGGCTCAGAAATAGATCCATCGACAAATCCCAATTTGTTCTTCACAGATAGTGCAATTAACATCGCGCGACTCCAGTTGGTGTAATTCTCACCGGTGAGCTGCTGCGAGACGAGCACTTGCCCAGGGCTATCAGAATGATGAAGATAGTAGGGATTCAAAGGTTCTTCAATGGCGGAACGATTCGAATTGGTACACTCTCCAGAATTGGCTCCAGAATTGGGATCACTCATCGAGGGAAGAATCGCCATATCGAAGAAGACAAAAACAATCAACGAAGGAAGAAGAAAACAAGCAAATTTGCAGCGGATCAAATTTGCTCTGATACCATATTAAGTTCGAGAAGAAGAAGAGCTAAGAAGAAGAGAGAAAGAAGAGAGAGAAGAAAATGATCTGTTTCATTCAATGAATCACAATACAAAAGCCAGCTATGTATATAGCCACTATTACAATTAATTAGTTATAACAGAAAGCATAATTAGACAGCTAACTAACTAACTAATCTGTAGATTAACAGCTACTCATTATTTACAATATGTACACCCTAATATTATATTAGGTCAGAAAAAAGATGAGGTAAGGAGAGAATCCAAATTAGATTTATAAACATAAAAGCCTATAACAAATCTTGCCCAACCCTTGTACTGTATATTTTGATGAATTTGACTTTTATAAAATATTGAAATTAACAAAAAAAAAAATTATCCAACAATTATCCTTGATAATTAAAATCAATAAAAGAAGTTAATTATTTTTTATAATATCAAATATTTATTAATGTGATTAATATAAACAAAAGTCTCATATAAATTTTTTGTCATGCGTGATGACTATAATTTTATTATTCAAACCATTTGGTATTATTTGGTTACAATTTAATTTTTAGATTTTTCTACTGGACGTACACAATTAGACAATATAGACTTTTGTTTTTTCTTTTAATTATAGCTAATATAGAGTTCACTACCTAACCGTTTTCAATTTTAATTTTTAAGGAATTAAAAAAATACTTATATTTTAAATACTCTTGATTTGTTAGAATGGTTGGATTGAAATTTAAGAGATATCAACTATTCAATGTAGTTGGGGTACTTCTATATAGTGTATAGTAGTATGTCCAGAGTCCACACAAGATGAGATATATATATATATTTTGGTATCTTTGGGTGTCCGAGCTAACTTACGCGCACCTTGACTAATTCCACGATATCAACAGCCATGACTTGCCTCTTACACCTACACAAAGAGGTTGTGGGTTCGAGTCTATCCATTTTCCTTAAATCCCTAATTTATGTAATACTTTAATAAATAAATAAATAAATTTAAAAAAAAAAAAAAAAAAGTACAGTGGTGTATATCCATTAACTTTTTGTTTCCTTGTGAAATATGTTGAGGAGTTATTTGTATATCCAATTCAAATATTATTTTAAATTCTCTCAATTGCACCATTGGGAATTTGTTTTTGAAATAAATTCTAATTTCAAAATATTTTTCTTTTAATTACCTCAACCACGTTTGTAATCATATATTTTTTTCATATATATACGTCCGTAATTATTGATATTATGTCAAATATCAACAACATTGCAAAGTCAAATGGTTCCATTTATAAACATAAGATTTTTTTTTTTTTTTTTTTTTGGAAAACAGATGATTCTATAATACAAAACTTATGTGTGCAAGTAATTATCAAAAACAAAAAACAAACAAATTTGTTTAAAAAATAAAATATATAAAAACATACATGCAGCCATTGATATATATATATATATATGGAGTAATTTTCCAACGAGAATTTTTACAATGCACACTTTAAGCACATTTGATGAAATTATATGAAATATATTGAATCTTGATTTGATTTTTTGTATGGATGGTGAAAACATTGAAATACATTTATAGAAAAAATAAAATAAAAAAATTGGGTGCAAGAACTAATTTTTTCCGATTTTTTTAAAGATAAAACATTTAAAAATAGGGAAATATAAGAAAAAAAAAATAGTTCTCAAATCTAAAAAATTTCCAAATTCTTACCAAATGTGTATTTTAATTTTCTTAGAATATATACCAAAAATCTCATTGAAAAACATTTAATTACATACAAGTTCTCATTGAAAAATTACTATCTCTTTCTCTCTCTATATATATAGGGGCAGGAACCATGACATCCTCAATGTATTATGATCACAGTTGGTGGGATGATGACAAGCCCTTGTGAATTGGAAGTCGTGGGTCAGAGAAGGAGCCGTTGAGAATGTGGTTAGCAACCCAGAAATTTGCTGCCTTCGAAAAGTGTGTTCCATTCCAGATTCCCAGCTAATGTGCATTGATGGATGATCACATGGCTTATTATCGGTGGCGGATCCAGAAGTTTATCCTTAAAAAAAATATTAATAATAACAACACTTAAAACTAATGAGTTCTGTTTTCATTTTTATTTTATTTTTTAATATTATGATCCGAAGAAATTTATGTAAAATAAAACCATTTTAAACTTTGTTAAAAATATTTTATTTTTTTAAAATTTTTTCATAATATCCTCTATCAATTCCAATTTGATTATGTTGTCAAAGCTATTTATATTTATCCACGAAAGAAAATTGATTATAAAACTAAACATATTATTTTCGAAACGCACACGAAAATGCACACACACACACACACATATATATATATATATACTGATGATCCATTCTATAAATTAATTGCATATCTTTGATAATACAAAATAACTCAACATGATATTAATTCATATTTGTGATTAGTTGAGTTTTGATGCAATAAATTTAGAATATAGATTAACAATTTTGATAATAAAAAATTATACAATTTGAGATTTTTAGGAATCATTAATCAGAATATCAATAATAAAATTTTCATAGGAATAATGGTATTTTAATAAAAGAAAAAAGTTAATATGCATTCAAATATGATAATAAGTAAAATAGAAAAAAAAAACGATAATGGTTGAGAAAGAATGAAGAAAATTATAAAAAATAGATTTATTTATATAATATATTTGTTTAAATTATTATATAATATAATATTAAATAAAAACTATATATCTTTAAAAAAAAAAAAAAAAAAAAAATCACGTGCACGTACTCCACCTGGTCCTAATCTAAGTCCGCCATCACTTATCATATATCACTACAGCTCCCTTCATGCAATAACCGCAGCAGAAATTCATCGGATCAACGAAACCTGTCATGAAGCTCTTATAATAATGACTAGATATCCACATAATTAAAAGGATCAAAATTAGGTACTATAAGTGACAAAAATTTACCTTGATTCTTTGCATTGCTAATCAGTGCATATTTAACAGCATACACATCAACATATGTGAAAGCTGCCTGTGGAAGTTGCACTCTTAATTAGTTGAGACATTATTCTGTCCTTGAGCTTATTGAGCCACTTCATTGTGAGACTTCATACACCCGTTTTGATCCGGATGACTAGGCTTTGGTTGACGAAATATAACTCTATTTGGCAAGCATCCAAGTGTGCCAGTGTTGGGTATCCAAAAGAATCTTGCCCCTTCTTTGTATAGTTGCTGAGATATCAATCAAGAGGAAGCATTATCGAAATGGCTATATAAACGAGTTGCATAACCACAAAACATGTCCATCAGGTGGTGTTTGTTGCTTTACCTGCACTGCTTGGGAAAACTGGTTTAGGATATCTGGAATGGTTGCTCGAACTTGTTCCTCGTTCGAGTGTTTAAAACCATAGGAAAGATCATTTTGTCCAATATCAAATGTATACAATGCTCTGGAAAAGTCCCTTGGCCTTGGAAGACCACTTTTGAAAGGTGGGGTTTTTCCTGGAGCAAAAATTCACCAAACAAAAAACTAAATTTAGACTAGAAAATTGCATCAACAGATGTCGGAAAGAGAGAGACTCAACTGTTGGGGGTGAGTTTATTATAGAGAGCCATGGTGCGAGACTTGAAAAACAACAGTTGGGGTGATTATTACCTATAAAATCTATGATAAGACGGCCATCAGAGAATCTTCCAGAGGGATGTCCAAAGAAAGTTTCACCATTTGGTGGAGGAACCTCTGTCATTGCAGCTGATATTCCTCCGGTATCGGAATTTGAGTTCCCAAAATTATATAGAGCTGGGAACTCACATCTCTCAGTACTGGCATCACACATCACCACCATTGATATTCCTGTCGATCCCAGAACCAAAACCATAATCAACACACAAAATGGTCTTACAGAGTCCATGGCTGCCTGATCTTTTTCTATTATTTTTTAGAAAGCACAGACAAGGAACACTAATGATAAGAACAAGTAGTCAAGTTCAAGTACCATGTAAATACAAGCTAATTGAAAAGAGACAAATGTTGGACAATTAAGTGGGTGCATTGACGTGGGCGGCTCAAGGATATTGGAGACCTTAGGTAAAAATTTGAAATGTAAAATTTATTCCTTTTTAATGAAAAAATGTTGATATATATATATATATATATATATTAAGATTTTGGTATCATGATTCGTATTTTCCGCTAGATATATCTCTACTATCAATTAGACATATATAAGCAAAGCACAGCACAGCACGGTACGGCACGATTAAATAATTACGGTATTAATGTAATATATTAGAGTAACAGTACCTATTTTAATTTATAAATCAATTTATCTGATATTAAAAATTGAAATTTTATATCATTTTAATTTATTTTGAAACATGACATGAGTCATTGGACTGTATTACTATCATAGACTATGAATTAGAACTTAGGATGAGGTGCTTTAATTTGAAAAGATAAAGAATTAATCAAAGTAGAGTGATTGCTATAATTGTATGCATGGGAGGCAGTTGAATGTGGGACACTAACATTCACATGCAATCTTGTTCATATACGTACAAGAATATATGTTTTCTGTTTCATGTCAAAATATTGTCTGTTTATGCTGTAAATCATTGTCTCACTTTCCACATTTCAGGTGATTAAGCCATATGTATCCTCGACATCATCATCATTAATCACTTTTGAATGCATTTATATATATATATATATATATATATATATATATATGTTCATTTCCGATTATATTAACGTGTAACTTTTATCTGGAAATTGTTGGGGAACCATTTCAATATTTGATCAAAGGATTAAAGCAAGGATTTTTTATCTTTTAGAGATCTAGAAATAGAATAAATCATGAAGCCAATGCAAAAATTGAGCTTTAATATCATAGTAGTGTAGAATAATGACACTGCTGAATTAATTCTGTATTGAGACTTGTACAAGACTTATAAACACCATTTGTGTGCGGCTACTACTCTATGCTTTGGGTGGTTGGAAGCTCATCTACTACTCTATGCTTTGGGTGGTTGGAAGCTCATCTTAATGTCACATAACATTATTCCTTTATCAATTTTTTTTTTTTTTTTTTAATTACATCAACAACTACTGGGACCAGCGAGATGGGGCTTTACAAGCACGGCCTAGACACGCAACTCCCATAAGGGGAGAGCGCACCCACACAAAGGTGGGACAAGACCCACACACATGGTGGGAAAACCTCCATATACACACCAAGCCAGGATTCGAACCTTGGTGGCGAGAGTCTTAGGAAGACTCTAGGCCACCAAGGCATAGGGCCCGTGTGTTTTCCTTTATCAATTCATGTTTCTTTTTTTTCTTTTTTTTGAAAGTACAACAACAACCGGGACCTGGCGAGATAAGACTCTACAAGCACAACCCGGAATACTATTCCCACTATCGGAGAGAGAATACAACTGGATTACAACTCTCACAGTCAACTGGAGAGAGGGCTGATCCCATAATATCGGAATAGGGCTACCCACACTTTGGGAGTTAATAGCCAAAGGTGGGACAATAATTATTTACATACCAAGGTATTGAACCTTGATGGTGGAACCACACTTGGGAGATTTCAACCACCAAGGCAAGAGGCCATTGGTATCAATTCATGTTTCTAGTTTCATTGATTGTGCTTATTTGATTAATATTTGATCATCATTATTTGAATGCATGTTTAAGACAAGGTTAGGCCACAAAGAATGTGTAATCTCGATATATTTCTTGTGAATGAAATAGATGTTATTGACGCACAAACCATCATGCTACTACTACACTTTTGGTTCTCAATGTTCTTCTTACACTAGGTTGATTCTCGTTTGTATTCTTGACCACCAAGAATGGATAGAAAACAAATTAAGAAAGAACCTTAGAAACTATAATTGAATTTTAATTGTTCCATATGAAATCGATTAACAGTATAAATGAAGAAAAAAAAGCATCCGATTGATGTACAAAAAGTTTCCACAACAACGAAAAAAAGTTCTCATCTTAAAGCGTGGTTTCACTCCAAGGTGTGAAATTTAGAATTTCAAACCCTTTGGAACGATCGAAACTAAAGTAGACTTTTCACATACAGATCAAGTTAGTATGATTCCTTTGTCATTCATGAAATAGGCGGCAATTGATAGTAATATAATGAATATGATGATCCACAAGTTTAGTCCACCTGCCAAAAGATGACGGATTATTATTTTCACATTCCAAATGAGCAAACTTGCAAATGCTGACTTGCAATAATAAGGGAAATACCACTTTGCTTCTTATCCTCTATTAATGTCACCCTTGCACTTGAATCCATAGAAGCAGAAACCAACGCCCTGTAATCAAACATCAAAAGCTTCACCGTTAATTTTATTCAAAGGCAAACACTACAACCAAAATGGCTCTGCCATCAACCTTGAATCATGAGAGAGTGCCAAAGCTGTCACTATGCCAAGGTGTGCTTTTTTAACCATCGTTTGGACCTTCAAACTGGCTGAATTTACGATTGAAATGTCTCCTTGAGCCGTCCCACTGCATATTGACCAATCACATGTTAAGAAAGCTCATGTCAGTGTGCTCAGTATATGTCTTCATCTATTGAAACTAATCAAGTCAATAAGTTTTTACATTGCAAGAAGTTCGCCATCAGAAGAAATATTGAAGGAAGAAACAGGTTCCTGGACTACTTGCTTGGAGCGCGTCCTCTTCCACGAGGTTGTATTCCATGTTATAATACTTCCACCTTTGTCTGTGAAGAGAAAATATTCATGATAGTCAGCCCATAAAACAGTGAAGTCAACATTTTGAGGAAAAAAAAAATAGAAGATGGCTTGCAAATACATAATATTCACCTGTTATAGCAGCAATATATAGAACAGGATTTTGATCATTAATTGGAGAGAATCTACAAGAAACAAAAATCTCATCCTGAAAGTATAGAAATAGATATTCTCAATTTGGAGCACCTGTGAAAGAGCATCAACCTCAATACCTAAGAACAAAGAAAGAGATATAAAAAGGCTTAAAGATTCTCTAAGAGAACTTATTGCACCAGTCAGCACCAAACAAACAGCCACGATCTGATTGTACTACAAAACTCTAGGTCAATTGAGTCATTCCATTCGCATGGCATATTGTTGTATTATTACCAATCTGTTCTGCCTTTTTCTAGTCTTCTTGATGATAATAAAAATAAATTAAGAAAAAAAAAAAAAAAGAACCATGAAGAACTCTATGCACTGCATATTACCAGCAATTCAATTTATATTCTCCTTGACTGAACCCAGCGATATTAGCTTAGTAAAACCATGATTGAGCAAGACACTGAAGTTAAGAAACAAAAGTTTTATTCAATGATGTAATATGTCTAATCTCTTACCTTTTCCTTTGCCAAAGAAGCTACAACAGTTGATGAAGTTACATCCCAAACCCGACCAGGGAGACGATTTCCCAAGGATACAAGAAATTTTCCATCAGGGCTGCATGAATGCCGAACCATTATCAACGGAACTAGATCAAAATATAAAAATCAAAGAACACATTTTCTTTTTCTGAACCTTGCAGATTTAGGAATTGACATTCTAATTAATCCCACTATTACTGCATACCTGAAAGATAAATCTTTCACAGAAGCATGAGCTTGCACCTCATTGAGAATAACTTCCATGCTAGGCCATTTAAAAACCCTTAAATTGCCATCCTGCACTTCACCAAAATCAGATCATCACACAGCATTCTATTTCTGTAAAAAAGGATTATATTGTCTTACTTTACAATGTCGTCTATTGTCTACAACAACGTTACAGAAGCAAACATATATAGAAAGGAATCAAAAGTAACATTAAGATTCATGTATAAATTTTTTATTTTCAATTAATGGCAAGATTTCAGATCTGCCTCTGAAGATGAAGCCATGGAGCATAGCTTACTCCAAAAAAATTACAGACTAAATCTGCCTTAAATGTTATATGTAGCCTGGGGGAAAGTAAAAACATAATAGGAGAACAATAGAAATTTGAAGGAGACATATTACAGGGCTCTTTGGGTAGGGGATATGGAGTAGACATGGAAAAAGGCACCCCCTCCCCAAAAAAAAAAAAAAAAAAAAAAGTAGAAAACTATACACCTAAATTCCATGAAGAAAATTAGAATGCCAAAGATAAAAAGTGAAGGATTTCTACCTCACCACCAGTGGCAAGTATAGAACCCTCGGAGTTAAATGCTAATACTAACTGCTGTCCAACATTTTCTAATTGGCTGAGCACTTTCTCTGACTCTTTTAAACCCAGTTTGTGGACTTCAGCGCTCTTCACTTCATCCCACTCAAAAAATCTGTAGAGAGATAGGAAATAACAGATCACTCCTTGATTACATAATGCCAATAAATTTAACCAAAAAGAAATGACAAGATCACTTGAGAACTATTTCTTCACTCGAGTTCCAATATGTTCTTGTAGGATGATGGGAGCAATAACCAAAATTGAAAATTCAAATCAAAATAATAAACACAAATCAAATGAAGACCTGCAACTATTTTGCAATGCACAAATAATGCCGTCTCCACCTGGGTGAACAGCCATTCGATAAGGCAAATCTGAACCAGTTCCAAGCTTAGCCACGGGTTGATCAGAGAGAGAATTGGAGGCGAAATTGAAGTGAGACAAAACAACAGCGTTGGGGATGCCACTGCGTCCCTCGCCTCCGCCGCCGGCCAAGACAATGTAGTAGTTGCTAGCAGCAGCGGAAGAGGCTTTGTCCTCTGATCCGTTTTGATCTCCGCTGTCATTGTCATCCTTATTGATTCCTTCGGGCGAAAGGAGCTTGGATCTAACGTGGCTACAGGGAACCCAGGCAGCGCTGTAAAACGGCACGCCGTATTTCTGCAAGTTGTGAGATTCTGAGCCGTCGCTCTTCCCCATTTTTGAGTTCAAGCGTTGTTATCGTTCTCGTCGTCTCTCTCTCTCTCTCTCTCTCTCTCTCTCTCTCTCAGTCCTTTGGTTGTATAACACAACAAGAGTTAACTGGTTAGACATTATACCATGGATTCGAACAACAGTAAAATTAGAGATCAATTATCTAAAATAAATTCCCCAACATTGCAGCCAAAATCAATTAAGTGTATATATAATTATATATAGCTGTCAATCTTATCTTCTTTTTTTTTGTTGTTCATACACCAATTGTTAAATTATATGTTCAGTCAATCAATTAAGAATTACCAGTAAAACCAAGGAACATCATAAACTCAAAAACCAAAAACTCTCCCTAAAAGCCAAAACATTAAAAAAAAAAAAAAAAAAAAAAAAACATACAAATCAGAGAAACCCCAGAGAGATTCATAGACATCAGAAATTAAAGGTCAAATAAGATGATTTAGCTGATAATATCAATCATAAAAATAAAAAAAATAAAAAATTAAATTAAATTAAGTTAACAAAGGAAAACTTACCTCTGTTGTAGCTGAAATGAATTCGAGAGAAAATCTTTCCAAACTGAACTTCAAAGAATCAAATCACATATTAAACAAAATGGGTTCTTGAAAGAAATTTTCATGATTCCCAGATGACGAAAACACCAAAGATGATAATTCCATTGGCTTTCACGCAATTCTGGATGTCGGGTTCAATGGCGAGAAGCTTCTTCGGAAGCGACTCCGGCGGTACGACGTCAAGAGGGTAGAGACGAATGACGATGAGAGCTGTTGTCCTTTTTTTGATGTTGTCGTTAAGAAAGTTTTGATAAACCTAATTGATGTGGATTTTTGCGGGTTCAGAACACTGGTTTAAACCCACAAACGACCCACAATCATCGTGGGTTTACAATAAAGGGCTTTAAAGTGGGTATTTTAATGGTGCAACCCGGACCGCACCATACCATTTTGCCATCACTACGGCCAAATCCCAATGAGATGACTGATGAGATTGGTCCGATGGTAAATTTCTCATATCTACACCAATGAGGTTATATGTTCGAGTCTTTCCCCTCTTATAAAAAACCCTGAATTTATCTAATATTGTACTTCCATAAAAAGAATAACCCAAAACCTAAAAATGAAACGAGCCTAAAAAGCACCGAATCTAGTTGATTTTTTTTTTTTAACTAACATCTTGTTATCAACTTAAGTTAATATAACAAAAACTATGGTGGCCGGCAAAAATGTACCTCTTGCACAAGCTCGTTGAATGTCAGTTCTTTTGATTTTGGTCTTGAATCTTTCATTTTTGCTGTTGTTGAGGTAGTGATTGACTTAGGTTTGAGATGCATAATTACAACTGTCGGAACCTTGCGAGAATTGGACTCTACTAGCACAGCCCAGATAACTACTCCCATAAGGGGGAGAGGACACCTACACATGAGGTGGGACAAGGAATGAAATTGTATATATATATATATATATATATATATATATATACACATGCCGAGCATTGAATCGTAGTGGTGGAGTCTCCCATTAAAGAATCACACCACATTGTCAAGAGGCCATTGGCTATCATCCTTGGATCATGACTTAATTTTTGAATCTTCAAAACTTATTATAATAGGCATAGGGACTTAATGCAATTGATAGTGTGGGGGCCGGGGGGCATAACAAAACTCAAAACTAAAACTGAAGGGGCCCTAATGTGGGTAATTTTTGAAACAACTCAACTTTAGTGTCATTTAAAAAAAAAAAAAAAAAAGTATTCACAAAACACTTTCTAAAGACTTGTAACGTGAAAAAAATAAATAAATAAATAAATAAATAAATAAATAAATCTCAATTCATTCTTTTAATCAATCAATTACCGGTGTCAAATTAAAAATATAAATTTTGAACATATCTTTTTTTTTTTTTTTTTTTTTTTGGTATCAAGGATCCCAGACTTGGTCCAGGCACCCATCCGTCTATCCCCCTAACTGTGTGACACATCTATATCAAATTTGTTGGTTCTGACGGTCTATTTGTTGCTTGTTATGAAGTAGGATAGATAAGAAACCCTGGCTCATGCCCCCGGCCACACAAAGATGCAAACAAGTAAATAAGAACTCGGCTTCGCCTGGATAGGATTCGAATTGCTGACCTAGGAGTTACCCGTGCCCCAAGCCCGTCTTTCCACTAGCTGAGCTAGCACCTTGATAGCTGGTCACAATGTAATTGCCAAGAGTAGAACCAAAAACTTGGGATTTTCATCCCAAGCCTTGGACCACCAAGGCAACGATCTCATAGTTAAATTTTTTTTTAAAACATATCAAAAATCTAAAATTCCAAGGTTGTGTACATTCAAATAAACTCTAACAGAACTCTAGAAATGTTGAACAAAAAAACACTTCACGAAAATCTAGACATGGAAGAAACTATGACAAAGCTTTAATAAAATCGCAACCTAAGCTTTTCTTAAGGATTTGATTAAATTATAGGATTTGGATACTCTCATAACCTAAGCTTTTCTTAAGCTTTAAAGGATATAGTGACATGTCACAATTAGATATTTTAATGGTCAATTTTATTTATTTTCCCATCATAATTGGTCAAGTTAAAGCATTTTAATGGTTAAGATCAGAGATTTTTGACAGTTCATAAACAATTTAGTTTTCATAATAATTGTAATCACAACCGTACTGTTGCTCTTTAAAATAAAAATTAAAAACTCATTTTAATGATCGAGTCTTCGTATGAAACAGGTCCAGATTTGGTGTGGGCTAGCCCAAGCCCAAACACCACTTTGATCCAAGCCTACCTACCTTTGAAAGCTTTTGGGTAGAGACCAGCAACATGCATTTTCAATGCTAAAACAAAGGGAATCTATATTTGTGAGACTGCACTTCTCATCCTCGCTCAAGTTATGGTTGCGGTTTCAAATCCTACCATGTGTATATATCAGCATGTGTGTGAAGATTTCTATCGTGTTGTGAGAGTAGAAATTTCCTGATTATAAGAGTTTCTTGGCATATCTCAACAAATTCCTGACCCGTTTGGTGTCAAATTTCAAAATATATATATATATATATATATATATATAGTCTTTCTATTATCAGTTCGAACTGACAAAAGTTATATCAGTTTCTTGTATGTGGACCACTGGATTTAAATACTTTGACTGACAAGTGCATACAGCCAAGTCAAAGTATTTAAATCCAGTGGTCCACATGCAAGGAACTGATATAACTTTTGTCAGTTCGAACTGATAATAGAATTTCTGTATATATATATATATATATATTTGCAAGGCTGTCTTTTACTTCTTTGAAACATTAGATTTCAATTCAACCCTATATTACTTAGCAGTTGGCACGATCAGTTGGTAGCATGACCCATTGTCAATACTCAATACTAATAAGGGGTAAATACACTAACATCCCTTGAAGTTTGACATAAATGTATCTAGAGAGCAAGTATACATCTACCTACTCAAATATATCCTGCTCTTAAAATTGAATTAATAAAAAGATCAATTTCCTTGTAGCTAATTAAAATTTAAAAATGAAGATAGTCTTTTTATTAATAAATCAGTTAAAGCTTGCATAAATAATTTAAAATTTAAAAACAATTTTTTATTAAAAAATTAAAAACATTAAAAAATATTTAATAAATGAACATGATTTAAAATTTTAAGTCTTTCAGCAATATAAAATACCCAATATTAATAGAGTTAGTTTTGGGATATTAAAAAAATCATTAATTCTGGATTCGTTTCGCTCCTTTTCCTCCCAAATTTGGGTGGAAACCAAATTGAGTGAAACAAGAAGAAATTATTCCCTCATTTTCCTTCCATTTTCTTCATTTTCCTTTCCTTTCTCTCTCATTTAACAATCCAAACAGGATATTAGAAATCTATCCAAATCCTTTCATTCCCTTTCTCCCATATTCCATCAAATCAAACATAGTGTTAAAGCTTGTATAAATAATTTAAAATTTAAAAACATTTTTTTATTAAAAAATTAAAAACATTAAAAAAAAAATTAATAAATGAACGTTATTTAAAAATTTTAATGTTTTTATTCACTTTAAAAATAGCAAAAAATAATAATTTAAAAATGAACATAATTTAAAATTTTAAAAACATTTTTTTATTTTCCATTTTTAAATTAATTTTTAATTTATATCTCATTGAAATGATTATCTTCAATTAATTGATTTGAATTTTTTAAATAAAAATAATATCTTCATTTTAAAATTTTAATAAATATGCATCAATTTAATAAATATGATTTCTAGTAAATATCTTTTATTTTCCTTGCAAGGAAAATTTATATCCGTTCTTATAAATATCTCTCCTAACCAACACGTTTCTCATAAAACACCAAACTTTTTCCTGATCCAGTAGATAATTTTCTTGCACTAGTTCTGTGACCATAACTTTTGTTGCCAAAATATCACTAGTTTAAAAGAAGGAAAAGGAGAAATTGAATTGACATAGCAAAAGAAAGCTAGCCTTTTATATATGTAGTTGATTAGTGGGATCGATGGTCCCCTTTGCCCTTCGAAAGAAGATACATGAATGAATCGATCCAATAGCTTAAAAATGTATATAGTGACAAATTGTCTCTTACATTGTATTCAATTCGTTGCATTTGTTCAAAAGAAAAGAAGCACTAACTACCTAGCCTTATTTATGCTTTCCAACTTTAACATCATAATGATCTTGATCAATGTCTCTTTTATCCATATCCAACCAAACACACACATATATATCTCAGAAGCATTTTTTTTTATTTTTTATTTTGGGTGAAAGCCGATACAATTGTGTGTTAGAGGATTAGGCTCTACAAACATGGTCTAATATGCAACTCGATCTCATTTCATAAACGAGGTCTCCTCACACTTTATGATTTAATGGGTAAAGCCGAGATTATTTTTACAGAGTAACTTTTAAATGAGGAACCCCTAGCTTATTTTAATTTCGGTAAGAATTTTGATGAAATCACATCGATTTTTATGAATTTTAATCTGAATTTATTTGTGGATGATAAATTCATTGAAATCTTCCTATGGATAAAATTTGAGAATTTTTCAAGTACTATAACTATAAATATATATATATATATATATATATATATTAATTTTCCTATTTTTCTCCCATTTTTCTAATACCTTTATATTTAATAAAATCGGAATAAATAGTTCTAGTGCTTGAAAAATTTTCAAATTTTATTCATATGTAGATTTCATTAAACTTATCCTTTATAAAAAAAATTCAGATCAAAATTCATAAAAATCGATATGATCATCAAGATCTTTACCAAAATTAAAGTAAGGGATCTCTCACTTAAAAGTTACAATATATTTACAATACCATGATTTAAACCTGGGCGGAAGGCTTCAAAATGAAGGTCTTCAACCACAACATAAGTGACCCTTAGTTATCTCAAACGCACTTGTTCCCTTATTACGTGCTTTCTTTTTTCTTTAAAATGCTTTTTTGTACGTAGTTCATCCCCACTTCATCCCTTCCTACCCCATTAGAATTCCCATGTTTTACTAATCAATTCCTTCACATCAATATGCACTTTATTTTTTTCTGAAGCTAAAAAAAGACATATAACAACAAAAAAGTAAAAAAAAAAAAAAGAAATTATATAAGAAAAAAGAAATATCCAATCCTTTTCTAGTCAAAAGATACATATATATATATATATATATATATATATATATATATACACCACTCCATTAGCTTAGTTGTGAAAAAAATAAAATAACAAAAAGTAACTCTTCCCTTTCTTTGTGGCTTGTGGGATGGAACATGGTTATCCACTTATCCGATCCCTTTCTTTATCACTGCTGTTTTGCCAGTAAAGATCATTTTGACCTACATTTTGCTGGTTTTTTGTTTTATACCGGATTTTGATGTTTTTTTTTTTTCAATTTAGGAAGTTTTTTTTTTTTTTTATTAGGAATAAGGTTTAGGTTTTGGAAATATATCAAACTTACCTTTTCTAGTAAAATTTGATCTTTTATTTTCAATCAAGTTAGGAGTCCTGAATCCTAGAGGATTCTTGTTTGTTTTACAGTATTTTCTAAAATGTGAGACGAGTAACGTTTAAGGGATATATTCTTTGATGCAATTATAAATTTTTTATTTCGGTTACTTTTTTTTTACTATTTTATTGTGTTACTATCTTGATTTGGTTATTATATTGATTTTTATAAGTATTTACTAGAGAAAAAAAAATCAAGTAAACATGTATATAGAGGGTCGAGGGCCTCATTTTTACATTTCACCTCTGGCCCTCGAAATCTCAGGACCCTGCACCTAACCATAAAAAATGTTAACATTGCATTGTCGTAATGTGCGTTGCATTATTTTCTATTCTAATGCTGACAAGTGTTCCATTCAAACTAAATTATTCATTAAAAAAAAAAAAAAAAAAGTAAAAAACAGCTCACAACAAGCCACACTAAAGAGAAGTTTCTAAACTCAAAGACTCTAGGATTGTTATTTTTAGAGAATGCATGCAGCCTAGATTTATGACAATTTTTCGATAACTATGAAAGGTTCGGGATGAATCTCAATGGTTTTATTGTATTTTAGTTAAAACTTCAACCGAGATTGATAAAAATTTGTTAATGTTTTATTATATTCTTTGACAGTAAGAGTACTCTCCAAACATATTTATTTTCCATGTCCATATATATACTTTTACTCACTTGAAAGTACATATATGTATGAGGTCATGGGGTGAAGCTGTAACCATCATATCCAAAAACTTAAGTCGTTAGGAAATGACCAAAAAATAGCATTTAAATAATCTAACACACCTGTCACATCCCGAATACGTATGCAGAACAAATACATAAATAAATGCATGTAGAGGGATGTATACAGATTGCATAATAAACCACAATATGCAACTTTTTTTTTTTTTTGATATACCATCTGATGCGGTATGTCGACTCGAATCTGGGACATTTTCAAACTGAATGAACTATTTACCACCAAACTACATCGAGTGGTGGTCAATAAATTTAATTTTGAACTAATCGAAAAATGTCATAGTATATATTCACCATTAAGTTGTGATCATAATCTTAACTTAATAATCAATGCCCTCCTAATAGCCTTGTGCAAAATTCAGTGGAGCCTTCAAATAATATCCAAGGCATAAAACTTGTAAACTATTGTGAACTGATCTCTCATTGAGACAAAATAAAGAATGCAATTCTTGATTCTTCAAAGGGTACCTTTCAGTTCCACAACTCATTATATCAAGATCAGTGTTTATATATATAAATATATATATATAGACTGAGTGGAGAATCTGAATATAATTTTCAACTGATTATACTTTACTTTTTACATATCTTTCTCCAGAAAGAAAAAGAACCAATAGATAAATAAATAAAAGATTCCAAAACAAATATAATATATGCAATATGTAGAATGGTTATTGGTAGGAGTTTAAGTGCGGGAGGGAGAATTGAAAAGTAATGATAGATTATGCTGTTTCCTTGATTCCATTAATTGATCAGTGAGAAATGATGCGTATAATAGATGATCATGAGAATAAAATAAGATTGATAAATGTTTCAGAGATCATATGCCTAATGCCTTTGAAAAATAAATCAAATAATTAAGATTCCTGAAGGCTTGTTATCTTTTGGGGAGAAGTGAAGTAAAGTGAAATATCCATTCCTTCCGGGATCCAACTTCCTTACTTAATCTATATATATTCCCACATTGAAACCCACTAATGGACAACTGGCCAACACATGGAAAGTGGAGATTTTTTTTTTTTTTTTTTTTTTTTTTTTTTGTGTGCCTAATTGATTAATATATATTTATTATGTTGTAATTTAAATAATAATACCATGTGTTGTAACGTTATTGAACTAACTCTGTGTAAGGTTAATTTATAGAGTTAATTCTATAATATTAGAAAAGTTCTGAATTTATTTTTTCAGAACTTTCGGACAAAAGAAATACTCACAATTTAAAATTTTTAATTTACTATAAACATCTATTAAACGCACTAAAATTATAATTTTATATTAACAAAAAAGAGTTATATACTTATATCACTTTCACCACTCAATCATGATCAGTAATTGTGATGTTATTCATTTCCATATTCAAACAAGCTTTATTTCATATTAATTTACCTTCTGTTACACTGTTAATTAAGAGAATAAATTGTGGTCATTAAATTAGATCAACATGAATCTGTCTGCTGACAAACGAGAATTGGATTTCTTTGGATGAAATTGATGACACGGTTGGCATATTTATATGGGATGTGATGGAATATTGGATGGTTCTTGTTGATAATAAGAACAAGTATAAAACTATGCTATGTGACAATGAAAATCTAATTGAATTAGTCGATTAGGGTTTATAAATAAGCGTGTCAAGAGTTTTATACACGTCAATACAATTTCTTTTAAATTCATCTATTATAGCTTATAGGTGTATGTTGGTGGATGGGAGAAAATTAATTTATTTTATTTTAATAAATTTTATTTTTCTTATTAATAATTTTATTATTATTATTATTATTATATATATAGGGGTAGAAATGATATTTTAATGTGAAAATAACGGCACCCTTTTGATCAAAATGTTTTCTAATTATATATATATTAGTTCTTTTAATATGTGTTCTACATATCAAAATTAATATGTACATAAGAAGGTTTGATGAATACAAAATGTTTTTAGTAACCAGCAGATACTATACAGCGACGAAGCCAGTTGGAGGACTGCCTCAGAGCATCTCCAACAGACTCCCTTAATGACATCCCTTAGCTTAATTAAGGGAGTATGTGTATTTTTACAACTCCAACAACTCCCTAAATGACCCCCTTAATTGTGTTCAAGTGGAGTTCACTCCCTTAATTAAGGGGTGTTTTTAGACCCCCTTAAAGTGGGCTCCACCTATTTAAGATTATTTTATTTCTTAAAAACTCCATATAATATTTATTACACAACATCAAACATTTAAATAGTAATAATAAATTATTAAAGGGACCATTTAAGGGAGTATTGTTGGAGCACATACTCCCTTAATGGCCCCTTACATCAACATCCACCTTTATTTAAGGGAGTCTCCAAGGTAGACTATTGGAGATGCTCTCAGGCGCAAATTGTTTTTAAAAATATAATTTACATTTTTACATTTTTATCTCAAATATTTTAAAAAGTTCTTTGTCATGTCCCAGTTCCCCATATTTAAGAAAGTTGGCTTCATGGCTTCGCTTCTGTCTATCTATACCTTAAATTAAACTTCAAAAGTAGATGTTGCGGTTGATATATCGTTTGAATATTGAAACACAAATGTACATTAAGATAATCCATTATATAAAACTGATGGCAATTTGATCATCGAATGATAAATTTGTATCCAACATGCAGCTTTTTTGTGAGATGATTATGATTTATGATCGATCATTATATATGGAAAGTTGACATATAAATGGAAATGGATTACTCTCTGTGTTGACTTCAGCTTTTACTCTTTATTATACTTATGTGGTTTCCCGTTTCCTGCAATCCTGCGTTTTCTATTTCATTTTCTATCTACAGAAAGAAATATAGTTTTAGGAAAAAATAAAAAAGTTTGATTCTCTGGGACCCGCGTTTTGCGTGGTTCTCCTGTAAGTGCCATTACCATAGTGATTGAATTTTTTTTTTTTTTTTTTTATATTGGAATACAGTATAAGATTTTGTCAAGTCGAAATTTACACCAAGTCACACCGGATAGTTGATGCATTGAATGTTTATATATATATATATATATATATATATATATATATATAGTCTTTTTATTGTCAGTTCGTCCTAATATAAAATATATCAAGACGAATAATGTGAACCATAGATTATAGAGAAGTTTTAACAAGTGTACACTTTGAGTCAAAATATGTAAATCTAATGGTCCATATTTTTCGTCTTGATATATTTTATATCAAGACGAACTGACAATAGAAAAATTATATATATATATATATACATATATATATTAGAGTTAGGGGGCAAATGAAAAGTACTTAAAATTTGTAGTACTAAAATGTAAAATACATAATTTTTTAAAAACAAATTATAAATTTTTTAGCACTAATTTTTTTTCTTCATTGTGGCCCCCCTAGCCCCATTGTGGTCTGCCCATGTATATATATATAGTCATTTCTTCTCACTGCGCATTGATGGAAAGAAATCTTAGGACATCTAAATCTAAGCATTGGTTTCATCAGATGGTTAAATTTGGCTCTTTAAAAAATATATATTTAAAAAATATATATATATATACATTAAAGAAAAAGATTGTCTTTAAACATTATTTTTTTACATTATCAACAAATTAAAATCTTTCTTTTTTCTATAAAAAGAAAGATTTATAGAAAAAGTGAAGAAAAAGAAAGATCTAATTTGTTGATAATGTAAAAAAATAATTTTTAAAGACAATCTTTTTCTTTAATACATATCTTTTTCTATAAATATATATATTTTAAATAATCAAATCTAACCATCTGATGAAACCAACACTTAGATTTAGATGTCCTGCTATTTCTTTCCATATAGGGTATGTACAAACCAACTTTTTATGCATATACAATCCTTATCACTTACAAACCCCTGACAAAAGGGTATATACAAACCAATTTTTTTTGTGCAATTGGATTAAAATCCAAAGCAATTATGTATTCTTTCTCCTAGCCCACAGGTCTTGGATTTTGATCCAAATGTATTAAAAGTTGGTTTGTACATACCCTAATTTTTAGTTGGATGTAATTAAAAAATAAAGTAATAAAAAAGTATGATATAATCAGTATGATCTTTAATATATATATATATAACTAGATAGTTTTGCTTTAATCACTAAGTATGACGAGATAGAGTTGATCCAGTGGTATATCCCTCACACTTGCAACACGGGATTATGGATTCAAGTCTTCTCCCTCCTCCAAAACCCCCTGAATTAATGTAATACTTAAAAAAAGCTTATAATTTTATTTTTTTAAAGTATTACAAAACCTATTACAATATGACTGTCGGGACCTGCTGAGATCAAACAATACATATGCGGCTCGGATATTTACTCTTATAACGGGAAATAACTTACTCCCACGTACAACCTAGGAAGAAAACTCCCCACATGCCCACACATGCTTGTAAAATGTGTGATGACATGTATCCCAGAGTTAACCAAGGGTCTTAATAGTTAGAAATTCTCTAAATAAATAAGGGTAAATAGGTAAATTCGTATAAAAACTTAATCTAAATATTTTCAACAAATATATATAAATAAAGCAAAAACAAAAATAAGATATCTCTCTTCTCATATCGTCTTCTCTCTCCGACGATCCTCTCCAACGATCTTCTACCGTCTTCTTCTTCTTCGGTTCTGTCCAGCACAACGAAATCCAAGTCGAAAAATGGACCGTGTGGCTGATCTCCTCACGGGGTAATGATGTTTGGGTTTGGGTTTGGGTTTGTCATTGATTGAAGCTTGGTTTAGGTTAGATGTTTACAAAAATAAAAATAAAATAAAAAATTACAAAGTGGTGGCCGCTGATTGTTTCGCGGCGGCCATCACTCTATCAAATTTTTTTGTGGTTGTTGGGGTTTGTTATGGTGGGTGGAGGTGGGTTAGGGTTAGAGTTTGAGTGGTGGTGATGGTGTTTTGATATGGACGGTGGTGATGACTTTCTCGGTTGTGTTATTATGTTTTGACTTTTTTTTTTTTTTTTTTTTTTTTTGTATATTTGGATTTTTTTTTATTGAGTTTTCCGGTGAAAATAGGTGTTTATGTTGGGTTTTTGGTTTTTTTTGCTTTGTTGTGTTTACGATGGACATGGGTGTTTGTGTTGGAAATATTTTATTTCTATTGCAAACTGGAAAGAAAAAAAAAAAAGCCGGAAGACAAACAAAATATATCATATACTATATATAAAAGTGTGATATGTCGGTTCAATTGTAGCATCCCTTTTTTTTTTCCTTCTAATTTCTTTGCATGTAAAATACAATTACTTAATAGACAGAGTTTAGTAGGATTTCAATTATAGCAGCCCTTAGATTTGCATTGAACGTCGATTGACAAATACAACCCTTCAAGTTTGTATAATTATTTAATAGACAGATCTTAGTAATAGTAACACGTCAGGGGACTATATAGTAAGGATTTTTTATTATTTTAAATTGTAAAATGGGACTGAGGATGAAAATATAAATTTCTATGTATTTAATGCATTGAAAAAGAAAAGGGGATTAAATAGGGGTGGAAATGTAACTTGTGTGAAACTTTATGACTTGTGGACTATACAATGGATGTGTGTAAAGTGACATGCAGTATAAATTTTTTTTAGATAAAATCCAAGCAGTGGTTTCTGGTCAAATAAAAAAATAATTAAATCATCCACATGAGTTTAAGACTTCCTCAATGTGTTATATCAATGTAATAACATTAATATGAACTAAAACTGTATGTGTTATATACTTATATTAACATTTCTTATTTTTCAAGGATATGTATATTTGTAAATATGAAACTCAAATACTGATTTAAGCACATGTCTTGCACGTGCTCCAAAACCTAGTAATATAAAAATATACATATAAAATCGTCTAATATAATTTGATGGTAAATAACATCATTCGGCCTCCACAACCACATGTGATATATATTATAAAAAATAAATATAAAAAAAGTCTTCGGTTTTGGACCTTTGGTGGAGACATAATATTAAGTGTCAGCCCATCATATATACTATGTTATATCGCAGATCCTCCCATGAGTCCCACCAACCTATCTTTTATTGAAGCTAGCTTTGCACTGCCAAATGTATAAGCAAATAAGTTACACAAACAAGCCTTTATAATATTCCTATATATATATATATATTATATTTTGCTTAATCAATAAAAATGAATAAATTGGTGGTGGATACAAAAGCAAATAAATAAATTAAGGTGGGTTAAGAGGAGAGAATGTGGCATCTAATAGGGTTGAAGGAAAATGAAAGCAAATGATGTGGCAGCATCTTCAATTCTTGCTTGTGCTTGCACCATCATTCATCATTTACTAATTATATATATTAAACTACAATTTGCATAAAACAATGAGCTGAACATTTCAAATGATAATTAAGGCTATCCATTTTAATTTTTGTGTCAACGTCATGAGACAATATTGCAACTTCACTCAACCATCGATAATCCAAAAATCAATTGTAATTATTTCATTTATAAGCAAATGAGTTTTTCTTTTACAAGTTCATTGCAGATCATAAAATGAATTATTAAAGAATGAAAGCAAATTAGTAGATGATCCATTGTGAATCTGTGATGGTTGGTTTGAGTGCTCGGCACTGTGGTTGCTCAGTTTGTCTGGGTTGTGACAGCATCACATTAACAAGACAAAACACTACAACATATTCATCATTTATATATTAATCGATCACAAAATCTAAAGCCCCACCATGTGATCAATGTAATCACTAATATTCCTAATCCCGGCCACCAAAATCACAATTCACAAATCAATATGCTATTTATATTAATAAAGAGAGTAGACACTAAAACCGTTCAAAATCCAAATTATTTCATTTAAACTGATCAATTCAGTCTGAACCAATCCATTTTTGATTTAGATTCTGAGTTTACAAGATTAAATTGGATCCAACTTTTCAAAATCATATTTAGATGGTTTAGTTAGTAGAATTTCATAAAAAAATTATTATTATTACATATTAGATTTGGTCGTTGATGATTGAATAGAACCGTTTGTATCGCCATGCACATTTTATGCATATGTTATCCTTAGTATTGAAGTAGATATCTGAACCGTACATGTAGTGTTTGATTTCGATAAGCATTGCCAAACCCCTACCAGTTGGGTGTCAAAATTTATTGTAATATTAATAAGAGTAATGCTAGTCAGCTCAAAAAGTTAGTCCAAAAACCAATACAAATAATGCCAAGTGGTTTGTCTATACATTACATCATCTCATGATTTATGTGGTGATGACAATTTTTTTATTAATAATAAAACAAAACATGTGTCCCTAAGGGTGTAGCTCAACTGATGGATGGATGAGCTTGAGGCTTAATTAAATGACTCCCAAATTAACGATTCAAATCCTATCAAAGCTAAAAAGTTTTTAAAAAAAAAAAAAAACATGGTCCAAATAGATACCGTCAAAAAAATATAAATAAATAAAGGCAAGTAGATCCTACAATGTCTCGACCACCAATCATGGGACCTATTTAACACTTTGTCACAAACAACTATACACAAATCCAACGGCCCAGATCTATCTGAACACCATACTCACCCACGGCGCATGTTAGCCAAACACACCATTATTTCTCCACTCAAAGTCCACCCTTGTATGCAAATACAAAATCCCATGCATCATTACCAAAGCCTACCCGCTTAAAATGCCAAAACATACAATTCACAAGGGTATTCAAGTAATTTCATAGGGTTAGCGTTAATATAAAATCCACTCGAGTCCTCTCTTGAAACTTTACTCGCAAAAAACACCTAGAAGCGACACTTAGAAAGATAACGTCACACACAACACCTCTCTCTCTCTCTCTCCGTCGCCGGAACTGAGAATTCCGGTGAATTTTGGTGCTGAATTCCGCAAAAAAATTAAATAGTTTTGCTTTCTTTTTGTGTCAACAAAGCTTTGAGTTATTATCTCTTGTTTTGTTTAGTGAAGAATCTGTAAAAAGATTAGAGTGAGAGGTGGCTGTGATGGGATTTTGCATCTGTCCGTTGGGGACTCCGGCGAGGTTACTGTGGAGTACCAGCTTCTTTCGCCACAAGATCATGATCTTTTAATCTATACTTACACCAGATATATATATATTTATAAATTTATATATCTATATCATCTGCAGCTACATATAAAACCCTTTTAGGTTTTGTTTTTGCGTTGAAGATAATATACGTACAGTTCTTAATACATATACATACATATATAAATATACTGAGAGAAGAAGAGAAGAGAAGAGATGATGGAGTCTGGACGTATTTTCTTCGATCCCTCGGCTTGCCATGCCAACATGTTGTTCCTCGGAAACGGTGATTCTGCATTTCGAGGTAATTTTTTATGCATGAGGTTATATCAACTTAAATTTATAACTTAATTTTTTATTATCGTTATTTTAACTATTTTCTTGGTGTTGCTGTTGTTGTTTTTAATAGATTTTATATATGACAGTAGAAGGGATAAAGATTCTTTTACCTGTTGTGTTGCTTGAGAAATGAAAATGGATTTTTGAGTTCTAGCTAGCATATGTGATATATCGTTTTGGATACTTAAAGATGAAAAAGCTGTAGTAGTACGTGGTTTTGGTGTCTGTCAAGAATATATTGAAAGATTTAATTCTTGTTTTGAGGTTCAATAATTACCAGCTTTCTGTCTGCAACCAAAGAATTTTTTTTTTTTTTTTTTTTTTTTTTTTTTAATATCTCTTACAATTAAGATCCAAGGGAACGTTAATTAGTTAATTAGATTGTGCAGTGCAGGCAAACAATATACATATGTGTGATGTGTTTGTATTTTGGATATTGTTTGCCATTAATTATTGATGATGAATATGATTGTGATAATATTATTGAAGGAGGAGGAAGATCAATAATGAGCATTGAGGAAACCTCAAAGAGGAGACCTTTTTTCAGCTCATCCGATGACTTGTACGATGAGTCCTATTATGATGATCAGTCGCCTGAGAAAAAACGCCGCCTCACTCCCGACCAGGTTTTTTTTTTTTTTTTTTTTTTTCACTCTTTTAATTATTAGATTCTAGCTAGGATGGACAATTAATACATTGAATTGATCCTATAATTAAGAATATACATCCTTAATTAATACAAGGGTAATAAGTCATGTGTGATTATATATATTCATTTGACACATCTAACTTAATTAATTGGTATCTTTATATTCCTTTATTAATTAGATTCGACACTCTTTTTTATTAATTAGCATCGAGTTCGATCCATTTATCACTAAAGTTAGATCCGAAATAAAACTGAGTGAAAGCAATGTAATAAAGATTTGGAATTTGATTAAGTGTGATATATATATATATATATATATATATATGAGTGAAAGTGTTAATATATATATATATGGGTAATAATTAATGTGAAGGTGCAAATGCTTGAGAAGAGCTTTGAGACAGAGAACAAGCTGGAGCCAGAGCGGAAGACCCAGCTGGCTAAGAAGTTGGGGTTGCAGCCAAGGCAGGTGGCGGTGTGGTTCCAGAACCGCCGTGCTCGGTGGAAGACCAAGCAACTTGAAAGGGATTACGATGTTCTCAAATCATCTTATGATGCTCTCCGTTCTAACTATGACACTCTTGTTAAGGAGAATGACAAGCTCAAATCTGAGGTAATATATGTTTTCAACTTGTTAATTTCCTTTAATATGTATATTAATTTGGATTTTGTGATTTATTATTAATTAATAATTAAGTAATATTAGATTGATCTTCGATCATTTCATTATCATCCACTAGTTATTCAAAGTCAAATATGTTGTAGTGGGCACGTAGCCTTGCTTGGAGTGGGACATGTCTATTGGAGATTCCCGACTTTTTTTTTTTTTTTTGTTTTTTCTCAGGCAAAATCACAAAATTATAAGCATATGTTCTAAACAGCAACTTTGATTTAAAAAGATATATTTTCAAAAGTCATATAAAGAAGAATATACTTTTTCGGTGCCCGATCAAACACTCTATTATTTTTTGAATACAAAATACAGAATACGTACACCCACCAAACACCAAAAGCCAAAACAAAAATAATAATAATAATTTGTTTATATTGATAATGAATTAATTAATTAAGCTGATGAGCATAAGTTTTGGTGGTGTAGGTGGTTTCCTTGACAGAGAAAGTTGAAGTTAAGGAGGAGGAGGAGGAGAAGAAAGAAGTTGATGAATTGGGAGTAGAAAATATGGTAAATGTAAGTGGTGGCGTCGTATTGATGAGCAACAAGATTGAAGATGGTTTGAGTAGTGGAAGTGGTGGATCAAGTGCAGTGGTTGATGATCATGATGGACCCCAGTTAGTTGACAGTGGTGATTCATACTTTCCAAGTGATCATGAATATCCAGGATGCATGGCAGCCGTTGATCAATCAGAGGAGGATGATGGTAGTGATGATGGTCGAAGTTACTTCTCTAATGTCTTGGTGGCAACTGATGACGATCATCAACAGGAGGAGCCTATGGGTATGGGATGGTGGGTCTGGTCATAATTCAGCATCATTTATCAAACTTGCTTTACTAAGCTCTTTTTCGAAACAATATGTGCAATTATGTGGATTGTAAAAGAAAGTCAACTGAAAAAAAAAAAAAAAAAAAAAGATAAATAAAAGAGGCTTGTTAAGGTCTTGTATGTGGGATGTAATGGGGATTAGTAATAAATATGAATAAATATATGTATGTGTTTTCTAAGTCAATAGCTTCTTGTGTTGTACTTGTACTACCATGAATCAATAACAATACGGTTTATAATGCTACAGCAGCGGGTGTTATCCCTAACCGATGCATTGGAAAAGAAAAAGAGGGTACGAAATAAACATAACTGATGCATTAGATGGACATCAAGTAGTTGATATTATCCCTCCAAGACCAAAACTTCGTGTTTCAGATGACGAATCTATCAAACTTGATCGACCCTTAACATGTGATCCTAATGTGGGTGGATTTGGTCCTGGGAGACGTAGAAATAGTACTTCAAGATCACTACGTGTGTTTGTGTGTGAGTTTCTGTTTTGAGATTGAATTCCATCTGCAATAAAGACAGTCAATTTTTATATGTTAAATTGTAGGAGGTGGTAACTTAGATGAGTTTCTAACTAAAATCTAAGTGTCCAATCATAACAACAAACATATCCTAACGTAATCACTCCAACTACTTCCAACTTGACTTGTTCATTTTTTTTTTTTTGAGTATATTCCCAGTTGACAAACTGCTCTTCAGAGTTCAGACTAGACACTGGACCTGGGTGTGAGTTTATTGAAGAAAACAACATAAATTTCTTCTGGACAAAGTTGGAAGATAAACTGAAATACACAACCTTATATATTCACCAATCACCACCTTTCAATGCTAACGACCATTTACCTCTACATTGCAACGTCTATTTAATTCACCAGTTTCTGCTACTACATGTAATTGCACCCTATTATAGAACCAACAAGAACAAGAACGAGTACGAGAGTCCGAACTTAAATAGTTACATTTCCATCCAAGACTGTAGTCAACTGTTGGGAGTCACCAAAAAAAAAAATATGATGCAAAAGAAGCTGTGCCTTTCTGACCATCCAATTGTAAAAACAGAAACATTGCAAAAATAGAACAGTGGAACAAAAAAATACTTTTCTATTTATCAAGCTGGGATCATAGCTTCCCAGGAACAGTTCAATTGTACTACGCAGTAAACTCCTAGAAGATCTGTTGGGAATAAATAGTAAACAGCATTAGCATTAGAAGCTAACTTTTCCAGGTAATTTACACTCTCTGCTACTATAACATGTTTGGAACACAGCAAATGAACAAAACCATGAGATAAGTGAGAGAGAATTATGAATAAAGAATCAGATATTGCTACACCTGCTCAACTTCAACTCTTTTCCTTAATTTTTTTCTGTTTTTGTTTCATTTACACTAATCCATATTGTATTTGTGTATGGATCTTGATCTTCAAAGAAATGGTTGTTAGATTTCATTCCACAAAACAATAATCCAAATGCTGAAGCAAAAATCAGGCCAAAACTGGAAGCGTTCTCATTTAACCATAGGTTGTGGTGCATACAACCCTCAAGTTCTAGGACTTCACTTCCAAATCCAAATTAGCAATGTTAGCTTTAACTATATGTACACGCACCTGGAGCGGCAGCAGTTGTGGAAGCATTGTCTTCACATCCAAATTGTCCTCAGTCAATTTGATGAACACATCCCACAAGTGGGTCCTAATTACAGGACCATTTGTACTCTTACAAAATGGGGCATGCTGCCATCTTCCATTGGCACCAAAATCAGTTTGTCTGGATAAAATTTCCTCATGAATTTTAAAACCATAGACCCCCACATCATCCTTCTGGTTCTTTCCTCTTCTTGTTAGACCTTCGACTTACCTTAAACTTTTCTGCCATTTCCAAACTGGGCAGTGACTTATGCTCCGATATGCTGCTGAGCTTCAAACTGTCAACTGGATCTAAATTGGATGGGGACTTCCCATAAACAATGGCTGCATCAAGGGAGTATATATGCAAGGCAAGAGAAGACAAGGTACAAGTTTTGGCAGCTGCTGAGAGTGATGACCAATACCACCAATCATTCCTCAAGTAATCCGTCTTAATCATGCCCTCCAATATAATTGCTGCCTGGACAATCTAGAAGAAAAAGAAAACATTTTTATTTGAGAACTTACAGAATCCATGAGACCATGAATGAAAATGAACGGAGAAACAATTAACAAGAAGAAACTAGCTTATATCTAACAGTAACTAAATTTTTTCTCTTCTAATTTGTTTTAAGAAAAAAAAAACAGTGATAAACACATTACTTTATTACTTAAATTACACAGAAAAGCAGGTGAAAGGTAAAAAAGCAGTGCAAATTTCTCCACAAAAAACATAGAGAGAGAGAGAGACATTAAAACAAAAAATAAATCATTATCCCATTTATATGAGCTCTGCTTCTAAATGATGAAGAAAGATAGACCTCAAAATTTAAAGGCAAGTGTAGTGAAAGGGAATCCCAAAACAATCATTTCACAATTAGTCTTAAAAAATATTTGTTACGTGACACAGCACATAAAGAAAGCTGGTAAGGAGAGAGGATATAATATCCATTATATTAAGAAAAACTTATGTAAAAGGTGCTTTGAGCAAGTATACATGAATTCTATTCATATCAACAGTCTAATGTGGTAGTAGTACGAGGTCATTTAGGTAAATTCTGTCCAAGAAGCAATTACAGTTAACTGCTTTCAACAACCTCAATGAAATAACACAAGTAAACATGTTACAAAACTAAAAACTTTAGTTCTCATCCTAAAATCATCAAATTTGGCAATGTGTTTTGACAACAATTGGAATTGGGCTAAGTGCCCTAACAATAACCAAGAGAATGAAACTAACCTCATATATTGTCTTTGCGGATTTAACAAATCCACGCCAGGCCCATCTCCTATCTATGTGTGCCTTTGAAGGTCTCAAAGCTTCTTCAGGAAGAGCAGCATCCATATCAAGTAAATTGATCTTGAGTCGCTTTGCTATCTGTGACATCTTACCACTTAATGGCCTCAGCGAAGACTGAGGGACTACACAATGGTAACTGACCCCAACTTTAGGAAAATGGCTGTTTACAGATGGTTTTTTATCTCTTTGTTCAGAACATCCCAGCACCGGTTTGTCCCTATTTAACACTTCATGCAACCCATTTGCAGCAGATTTTGTAGAACCATCAACTACACTGTAATTGCCAGCATTAATCACACATTGGTTTCCTTCTGAAGTTGACAGACTCTGAGCAGTCTTAAACCCATCACCTGGTGACCCTACCTCATTCTGAGGAGAAATCAACGTCAGTGTAGAATCACCAAGGAAAGGAGATGCAGACGGGATAAGTGATGGGATCCCATCTGAACCGATAAGACCTATCTCCTGTACCAATTCTTTATTAGAATCTTTTGTCATAAACTTGGAACTTATCTCCTCCAAATCATAAGGACACATTAACCCTTCAGTTTGAAGTTTTATAAATCTTGAGGTCATCTCAGAACACACACTTTTATAAGTTTCAACAGCATCCATTTTGACAGCTTCCCGATGTACATCAGATTTCATATTTCCCTTCCTTTTCAACGTATCAGTAACTCCTTTGCTTTTCTCACAGACTGATGGAGTAACATTGCACCTATTATTATGTTCCTCTAATTCAACATCACTGGAAAAAGTTGTGTGGCAAGAAAGGCAGTGGTTTCTGGAAGGCCAAATTAGCTCAAGGCATTCACAACGATACATTTTCTCTTCGTTAATTACTCTCGCCTTTTTCCCCCGCTTCTTCAAGATCTCAGTGGTTTCTGACTCGAAGCAAGGACCATACTTCTTCTCCAGCAATGTGGTTGCCTTGGTAACAAGACAATCAAAAGATGCAGCTTTTTCACTATTAGTTGATGTTGAAAAAGCACTTTGATAGTCACTTTGACCTTGGGTTTTATTTTGTTGAGAATCCTGGAATCTTAGCTTTTTCCAGTGCAGAATAGACTCTTTCAGTTCTCTTTCTTTTTGATCATTATCCTTCAACCAATACATGAGTTTTTCAATTTCTGCATCAGTTTGGTAAAACATCCATTGTGAACCTACGCCCATGGCAACATTGGGATCATTCAGAAACGGACAGCATACTTTTGACCCCTCAGAATTCAAGCAAGCAGCAGTGCCTGAAGATATGGAATTCTGCAGAGCTGCACCTCTGTTCACTGAATCTCTGAAATCTGGTATTTTCCTTCCCTGTTGCAATGTCAAACTCCCATCAACAATAACCCGCGCATGCATGTCAGGCGTAGCTGAAGCCCAGTACAATCGACAGCTGGAATCACTGCCCAAAAATTCCCTCCGTATGGATAGCTTTGAAATCTGTGATTCTAAGCTGGTAACTGAGTCCTGTAGAAGTAGCATGTCATTCTTGATGGTGTTCAACTCAAGGTTGTAACTTTGTAACTCATTAGTGGCAACAGGAGGCACATCTTGGGTTCCATGAGAGTTCAACGTTTCTTTGGGGACACTAAGTCCCTGATGATTTAGAGGTGGCGACTGAGCAGCAGTATCCCTTGCCAAATCCTGTAAATGGATTTCTCCACTCAAGTTGTCATTTTCTTGGGACACAGAATTTGACAAAGGCAGCTCATTTGGACTCACTGATAGATCATTCTCATGAAAAGGCATTTTAGTGTTGCTGATAGCATCATGATCATCTTTCATGTGACCTTCGGTACCCATAGGCTTCATAAATTGGCTGTTATAATTATGATTCTTCTCTGAATATAAGTCAGATTGTTGTTTATTAAAATCGTTCAGTCCAGATTCTTCTGGATCACCTTCTGATGAAGGTACGTCATCAGAGAAAGCAACAGAATAGTTACTTCTACCACTTGTGTTCTGCAGCTGTCCCACACATTTACCACCGTTTGTGGATGCAGTAGCAGGCCCTTCTTTTACACCAAGTTCTCCTCCAGCATAAAGCATACCCGTTTCTACTTTTGCAACTCTTGTAGCCAGATTTTCTTCCCTAGACTTTAAGTTTCTCCATTCTACAGATAAAGAACGCAATTTTTGCTGTAATTCGGCTGTTGCTTCAGCACATTGGTCAAGGTGTTGACGAATAAGAGCTGAGTTAAGCAACTCATCACATAAAAACTTAAGCAGGAATGTTCTCTGCATCCACAATAAAAAAAAGCACCTTTATTAACCAAATTTAATTAACATAAACACAGCACAATAAACTATCTAAAGAACCCACAGCTAATGCCTGGAAGGTACATGCCTTTGTCGCATTTCACATTTTTCAGTATATCATTTATCTTGCTAAAAGGAGTTGCAACATGAAGTCTTTCTAGAATTACAGAATCATTTCACAGTGCAGCACTTCTCCCCAGATTAATACAAGGCATATACAATATATAAACTCGTTAGGTATTGCAATAAATAAATCACATGATAACCCTATTACTCATTTTTGCCCCCACCAGAAGATGAATTCATACAGTTACATTTAATTTTCATTTGGCACAAATTTATATATTAATTCTTAACCTCTTATGACCTAACATTCATCCAACATGGCATTTGGTTTTATAGAGACACCAGAAATTGTATCCATCAAACTTAAAAAACAAATCATTGATACGTTTGCCCCAACAAATGCAATACTTAATAAAGAACATGAAGTCATGAACTAGGACATTCAGAAACTACTTAGAAATAACAAAGATCATACAACTATAATTAAATTTAATATTTTAAATTTGTCCAAGATTTATAGATGTTTGCTCAGACAATGTTGCTCAAGAGATGCTTCAGAACAATTACAGGTCAAAAATCAAACAGCATAACTTAAAGGGAGCCACACTACAGGTTAAACCTTGAAAGTAGAACACAAGAGAAAGACAAACCCAAGGTTTACACAAATTAGCAGGGAAGTGCCAGTAAAAGAGTTGTTTCAGGCTTTAGAAGGACAGATAAACGAGGAAGTGTAATTATTCCTAAAATCTAAATGGAGAGCTTGCAAACGTGTTCACCCAAGTGACCCACTTCTAGGTTACTATTTGCACCTAGCTAAACACTTCACAACGAACTATAAAGTTGTTGGCCTAGTAAATCTTAAATAGATATACGGGCAATGAAAGAAAAGAATGTTGTAACTAGGTCAATGTCCTCACGGATATAGGTCCCAACTTTCAAGCAAAATTTACATGCACAAAAAGGGTCTTTCTCGAACCAACCTCTGAATTCCAGCCAAACTACTACTCTTTAACGTCTGACAATCACTAATGCAGTAAACTGTCAATAAGCCAGAGCCACCAAAAAATAGAATTGAGTCTCACGTCCCATTGCCATTTCACCCACCCCCTGATGGCTGAAGCTATCTATCTATATAAATGCTGTAAGCATATAATAAGCTTAAACCACAACCATCAAGCACCAATCATCTAATTCCAAAATCCAAAATATAGGTCCTGACTATGAGGTGGGAGAGTAATACTCAATATTTCAATTATCCATCTTCACAACCTCATCTCAGTAAAACACAAAATAAACATGTCACGTTTTAAGGAAAGAACAACTCTTTAACATACTAACCATTCCAGTCCAATGGTTATATGTTTTCAACGGAAACAGTTATTGCAGTATTGACAGAACAATAATGGCAGACATCCCATGTTTTTAGAGGAGATATGAAGCTTTTTCTCATATTACAAGCCTGAAGAAGAAAAGCTTCCCTGACAGTATGAGAGAAAAGCTTCCACTAAATCTAAAGGCAATTGTAAAATTACAGGATAAAAATACATCATTCAATTAAAAAATATTGCAAGCTTGATGAAAGAAGAAAAAGAATTGCTTAGAAACAAACCTCATAGCTGCAACTTAAAGAGCATTAAAAGAAAGCTTAAAGCATGGAAGCAAAGAAGACGAAAATGATGAGAAAGAAAAACAAAAAAAACAAAAAAAACAGTTTTTGAGCAGCCAAGGATGCATGGCATCTCACCACACACAGACTACAAAAGTTTCTGCACTCTTCATTCTGTTCTTTTATTTTCAATTAGGAAACACAATGCAAGTAATAAATAGCTAAGGACCTAAAGGTAATTCCCATAAGCACCATAACTAACCCAACTCAAAAGTTGAAAACCCCTTTGTCGCATCCAACGAATACACAGTCACCACCACCACAACAGTCCATAATGAAACGTGTACATAAACTTTAGTATAATTACTATTCTTTACTTTAGTCATTACTTAGCTTCCAACAAAGAATCTAGGTGAATGCTTACGTTAGCTTTTAAAAAAAAAAAATTCTGTCACAACAATAATTTCCAGCCTTCATTTATTTGCATTACCATATAGAAAAGAAATTAGACTGTAGTAAAAATGCAGCATACGGGACACACTCCATCTATATCCAGGTTAGTAAAAAAAACATCATGGATCAATGTGGAAGATAATATCAAGTCATAGAAAAATGCAAAGAAGTGCAGAAGATAGAACACCAATGCAAAAAATAATTTACAAATCCATATATGCATTTAATTCGGCATACAGAAGAGATAATGGATCATACAAATTTATTTCTACCAAGAGTGGATTATCAAAAGCTGTTAATTATAAGCAAAGGACAGCTAGTTCATCGCAAAATTGGATCAATATTAAACAAGCTGAGAGATGCAATCAAGATAGCAGTTTGAATTAAAATAGTGTAAAATTAGAATATATAAAATAGAAGGCTCCGACAGACAAACCTCGTCTACACTAAACTCCCAATACTCTTTTTCTTCAATAATAGCTGTTAGCTGCCTAAGCGCTTCCAAATACACACCAGTAAATTCACCCTGGAATTTTTTTCCTTTGTGCCGATCAATGATTAAAAAATGCTCTGATACATCCTGAACTATATGATTACTGACAACGCAAGATGGACAATACCAATTTCCTTCAGGAATCCTTGCTAGTGGAGGATCCAAGCAATAAGTATGATACTCAGCATCACAAGTATCACAAAGAAGAACACTGTCATCATCTTTATCAACCCCGCATATTTTGCAGACTCCCTCATCCCAAGGAGCCTTTGGGATCTCACTTGTGTGAGCAACAATCTCAATTATTTCTTTTTTCATTTCCGAACTTAAGCACTCTGATTTAGCATACCCCGCAAGTTTCTGAACTAGGGTGATAACCTGCAACAGAACAGGTAAGAGACCAAGAATTGTTTATTTACTATAAACAAGCAAGAAAGGAAGATAAAACGGCTAATTTTCTGTAAGTGAATATATAGGAAGGAGGGAGGAACTAGGAAAGGAGAGCAAAATATTTACTTAATTGATATTTAAAGACCAAGAATCTTTTTTTCTTTCTTTTTTTTTCATTTACCCTCTTCATTTGAGTAAACATATATAACCTCATCAGTTTGACATTTGAATGGCTTTACTTTGTAAAGTCCAGTAACTGTTCTTTAATTTAGACGTTGCATTTTTCTATTTATTTTGTTACGATAAAATTTTTCATAGCTTTAATTTTAAAAAATATATTATTTAAAATTTCCCTCTATACCATTCTTTATGAGATAATTATTCTACTGTACCATTTTTCACGTTTTTTCTTAGATGGGCAACATAGTTGTTGCTTACTTCTCTACACCTCTAGAATTGTTTGTGAATTAATTGTCGGCCATGGGCTGCCTTTCAATCTTAGTTAATCAGTTGGTAAATCATAAGGTCATACATTCTTACTTCGATCCTACTATTTAACCTAACAAAACCCTGATATCACATCTAAATCCTAAATAAAACTGAACTTTAAAATACTGAAATAATACATTGCTTACCCTATAAGAAGTCCACTAAATAGAAAATGAAAAAAATCACATGCAATGCATGGCTGATGTTTGGTGCATATAAAGGTTATAGAAGGCATCAAAAGAGTAGACTATAAGCCAAAGCACCATAATTTCATTCAAGCCATAGTTCCAGCCCAACAGTCAATAACATGAAATATAACTTTTAGAAGGAAAACAATAAATCCTGATTGTTAGAAGTTTAACAATCCCCGGAGTGGGTTGAATGGTAAGGCCCTTAGCTCTGAACCAAGAAATCAAGTCAAATTCCTCAGGGCCACCTACCTAAGCCAATCATATCCTACAAGTTTCCTAACAACAAAGTTATAGGGTCTGGCAATAGTCCCCACATTAGAGTCCAGTAAAAAAGGAAAGGTTGACGGACACTGGTTATTAAAAAAATATAAATAAACAAACGTCTTAGAAGTTTTATTTCCAAAGAATCTTATATATGAAGTTGAGAGGTTAGTCAAAAGTATTAAAATACTTTTAGAAGTAAATTGAGTCTTCCCCATAGTTCTTGACCCTAACCTTATGCCTTCAGTACAGTACTTTTCAAACCAAAAAAATCCCTACAGTTTTTTCTGTCCTACGTGACTGTTGTCTATTTGTGTCTTAACTCTCTTTGCATTACTTGAAGACTCATCCTTAAAAATCAGTGGGTGTGTTTGTGATGTAGGACCAATAGAAGAAATAGAGAATTAGGGTTTGGGAAGGATATAGAATTAGAAGAAAGGGGGGAAACTATAGAAGAAAGGAGAGGAAATCAGAGGGAAAAGTGGAAAACAGAGGGGAGAAAATTAGAAGGAGAATTCAATATCACCTTATTTCATCAAATCATAGTCTGCTTTCAAATGACAAGCCTTATAGTGGCAAAAAACAATTAAAATAAAGATAAGCTAAACCTAAAGATAAAGATATAAACTAAAAGCTATTAATCTCTTTATCTCATTACAAAATAGATATCTTTTTATTTAAAACCTAATCAAATCATGATAAGATAAATATTGTAATAATCCTAATCTTGTTCTCCATTATTCTTTTCTGCTTAGAAAGACTCTACTCCTAAACAGTCAAACTGATGAATTGAATAAGAAAGTACCAAAAAGTACTAATCTTATTCTGTGCGTCCACCGGCAATAAGGCATGAGGCTCGGTTGTTTGACTGTGTTAGGAGAAATATGTTGAATCGCATAAAACAACTGATCTCGCAAGAGGCATTGGTGTGGCAGAATGTGTTGGGATGTTTTGAGATATTTGTGGTAGAATGTGTTGGTGGCTGAAAATTTGTGGTTCATGTATGTATTAAGTTTGTTGGGTTGTGTATGAGAGAGGCTGAAGTGGGTGTTTTGTGTGTTATAGTTGGAGTGTAGTGATCAATGTTAGGCTCTGATACTAAACAAATGTAAGACCATTAAAAGAAATACAAAATGCATTAGATAGAGAATTAGAAGAAAGGGGAGGAAATCAGAGGGGAGAAAATTAGGAGGAGAATTCAACATCACTTTATTCCATCAAATCATAGCCTGCTTTCAAATGACTATGATTCGCCTTTTCATAGAGGCCAAAAACAATTAAGATAAAGATAAACTAAACCTAAAGATAAAGATATAAACTAGAAGCTATTAATCTCTGATCTCATTAGAAAAGTGATATCTTTTTTTATTTTAAACCTAATCAAATCCTGATAAGATAAATATTTTAATAATCGCAATCTTGTTTTCCATTAATTAGTGTTGCACCAACACATATTTCCTTACATGACACTATGAGTCTATGACTGTTATTGAGAGAGAGAGAGAGAGAGAGAGAGAGAGGGTTACAGACCTCTTTTTCATACAATGATTCAAAATTTTCAGATAATTTTTCAGCCAAATCTACAAAATCAGGCTGATCCCCAAATGCCATGCGCACATTGTTCCATAGCTGTCAGATAAAGAAATTAATAGTTATTTCATAGGCCACTCAAATCCACATAAATTATCAAAACAATATAGACCTGTAAACTAAACCAGCATATTCAAGAGAATTAAGACCAAGATCTTATTATAAAAGTATTGTGATTGAGACAAGAATTAAAAACAGGCACATAAATTACAACCAACTAACCAAGAATTAATTGACATTTTTAAGAAAAGGTAAACATTAAGCATATAACAAAAATTAAACATTATGCAATAATGCAATTTAGAAATTATCAAAGCCCTTTTAGAACTAAAAGTGAATCACCTCGTTGCCTTCAAACTCTGAAGGTCTTTAAGCGAACATAAATCACAGAACCTAAATGAGATTATTTTTTAATATCCATGCATAACACTGAAAGTATCTGATTGTAGCTAAATATAGTATCAGTTAGTAGCTGCTTGATAGTGTAAAAGTTGATGAATGATAAAAGTTTATGTCAACAACAAAAATTTAGCATCAGCGACAAACAAACACAAGTTTGACATCTGATAAGAAATCAACAGCTTCATGGATAACCTGTATCAATGACCATGATTGCACGATGAATGAAGTAAATAAGATCATAAGCTTGTAAATTACATGAAAAGGAGAATTTAAGCATATGAGATGCTTTTGTGCATTCTGAACAGCAAGTATTGCGCTATCATAGCTCTTAAATTAGAGTAAATATTGCCTAAGAACAATATATATATCACCCTCAAGTTTGCATAAACCCAAATAACCATTAATATGAAAAATCATATATTCGAATGTCATGCAAAAAGTTGCAAGAATTATCCCATATCTTAATCTATAGCCATAGATATAACAGTATCCCAAACAATATTCATTACAAATTCTCTTACAATTAGATTATTAGTCATATCAGTGAAAAATGCCACTCACTATTTATATAATTAAGCGACCAAGTTTCCATCGTTAAACCCATGCCTTATTTTTAAGAACCACAATAAAAATAGAGTAGCATCACCCATGCATATAGAATTCACAAATGAAGCAGTATGAATAAAAAAATAAAAAATAAAAAACTTTTAGAGATCAAAAGCAAAGGAAAAACTAGTGTCATAATCAGACCTCTTGAACATCCTCAAGAAAAGCTTCATGTGATCCATCATAAGCCCCAACCGCCAGTCTTAAATCAACAGTCCGAAAATCCAGAGGGCGAGATACCATAGCAGGAGATCCAAGAAGTCCCTCATCATCATTATCAGTAGAACTCATTAATTTTCTCCCCAGTAAATTACAGAAAACTTTTTCATCATCCGCAGCAGCAGCATGACGTAATACAATACGACATTGCTTCATAATGATGTCAGATATACATATAACAGTCTTTCTCTTACTTCCCTTGTCAGATTTTTCAGGCAATCCTTCATTATGCAAATTTGCTAGCACTGAAAGAACGGCTTTCTGTATTCAACAAACAATAAAAAAAAATGTGATTTAGAAACATGCTAACCTCACTGCCCCTAAAGGACAGAACGAACACACAAGGATCATTAACAGCAGAAATACTATATAAAATATCATTAAGAAAAACCAACAATTCCAAGAGATGACTCCAAGATTAGACATTGTACTCAAACTTAACAATACTACATACACATTACTTTTGTATCAACTTGAAATTAATAAGATCTTCAATAATGCTAAACATCCCACCTAATATCCCACCTTTTTCATCCCACTACACGTGGCATGTGAAGTGTCAAATTGTGAGTGGATACACATTAATGACACCTATCTCATGTATCCACTCTCAATTTGACACCTCACATGCCACATGTAGTGGGATGAAAAATGTGGGATTTTAGGTGGGATGTGTAGCATTACTGTAAGATCTTTGGTACATGCAGAAACTAAGAAAAAAATATGAACGCCTAATTGATCCCACATTAGCTAAGTATGGGATTAGTCGTTGGTAAATAACTCATTAGGCACCCTCTCCTTACAAGCTGGTTTTTAAGGATGAGTTCTACCTAATGGGTTCGTATCAATTGGTATCGGAGCCTACACCACACCGAACGGTGGGTTTGTTGCAGACAGGGCAACCTGGGGAGGGCTGCTACCCGAGAATGATGGGCCACCACCCCACTTACAATAGTTAAGAAATAAATTTATGGACAAGGCAATCTGAATGGATCCAGGGTCTCTAGAGGTTATCAGTGATTATTCTAAAGGGATACGATATAGCTACCCTTATACTTGTCCATCACTTTCATAAATGTCTTTTCATGATATAAAACTATGCGTGTGTTGTGTGTACATTTTTTTTTTTATAGGAAACAAAAACTTGATTAAAAAATGTAGAGTACTAAAGTGCACCAATTGTCCACCAACACAACAAACTAAACAAAAATAAAAATTGCAATGAACTCAATCAAAAAAACAACAGCCTTCCAATCCAACATGATGAAAAATAGAGAATTGTCTCTAAAATCTTCAGTGATGGATGCCCATAAAAATGCTAAATAATAAGCTTTATCCCACAAAAAACTATGAGTGTGTTGTGTGTACATATAGGACATGCAAATCACACTGCACACAACAAGACACAAAAACAGAAGGCATTTATGTCTATATGCTTCACCAGAAAAGTACAGAAGTTAAAAGGTTACAGCTTAGCACCTTTGTAGGTCCAGATGCATTGCCTTTATAAACTTCCTTGCTGATTGAATGTTCCAATATTCTTTTAGCCCAATCTGGTGGACTTTTCTCCAGCGCATCATTAACGCACCTTCTGATTCTTGTCCCAACATTTGTTGGTAGCTTCCTAACAGGTTCCAGCAACATTGCCCACTCTGGGATAGTACCATCACTCACGATATTCTTTCCACTAGAACTAGATACATCAGACCCTTCGTCTTCAATGATCAACGTATCATTTTCTCTATTCAGAGAACGAAAAACTTTTTTTGTAGCCTCTGCAAGCAACTGGAGATTCAAAGAGTGAAAGCATTACAAAATTTTCTTAATCTCTTTTTAAAATGATAAAATAAAATTAATGGTTACAATGAAAAGAATTAACTTCCCATCCTTGTAAGGAAGAAATTTACTAGATAAATATCATATATCATAATCCAAAATCAAAATTAAACAACACTTTGAGTGCTGAGTGCAAAAGAGTATGAAATCCCAAATGCAGAACAGAAGAAAGTAACTAATACACCTTCCAATGGATATATATGCTTAAAAAGAAATGTTCAATAAAAATGTAGAAAAACAAATTATAGAGACGGACAGACATTCTTCATACACATTTTGTTCATTTCCTCCAACTGGTGCTAGAAAGGATACATAAGAATGAACTGATATATAATACGAGAATAATTTACATGTCAAACAAGCAAGGGCAGATATCTCTACATTAAAGTCATCATCACGAATGACAGAAATGAATAAGAAAATCTAATAAACTTCTCACAAAATGCATATCATCTTTGAAGGAATATTTGTACAGACCAGTGCCATAGGTGAATAGTGAAGATGCAATATTTGGAATGAACAAATGTGAATTCAGAAATCTCTAGAACATGAGTTTAATTTAAAAAATTGGTGAATTCAATGGTCTTCTAGTTTAATTAAAATGATTGTATGGGTTCCATGTTGTTCTAGGTTTCTCCCGGTTGTGGCCTTCTTGTTCACTTTGTTTCTTTTTCATTAATAAAATTTTCTTCGACTTCTCAAAAAGTTTCAGTTTTGATGAGAAAGTTGGTTTATGGAGGTAGTGACCAGGCATAATTTATTTGCAAGAGATAATTTTAATTTTAATTTCTTCTACAAATGTTACATTTGATTCTAAAGTTAAGTTATTGATGATGATTTTCATTCTACAACTAAATTAGCACTTCTCAATACCCCTGTTGAGCTAACACTTGAACATTCATTCATTCTTACATGTCCAGCATCTTGATTCAATAAGTATAATTGCAACCTAAGAATAGTATAACCCGTGCAATTTAGAATTCAAAGTGTTATATAATCTGCATAGAGAAATTTCTGTGAAATAACAAATAAGGAGGATGTTGAATACTGATAAAGTACTGAGTGTCAAACTTACCAGGGCATCAGCTTCCATTCCAGCCACCCCAGTAAGTGACCCACAGAGCACCCCGCCATCACCTTGTAAGCACCGAAAAACTTTACCACTTTCACGAGCAGTAATCTCTGCAGAGTCAAGGACACCATCCATGGATAACACAGACAATATGTATCTCCGAGCTAATTCTGGCCAGGTCAGTTCATTAACAGGGAGCATATTGAGCTTAGCTCTTTTAGAAGGAAGTGGAATATCTATATCTTTCTTCCTTCCCCGTCTTGGTTTTGACTCTCCAGAATCAAAATTTGGATCAACAAGTGCTGCAACCTTGGACTGCAGCTCACTTATTAAAATTCCCAGCAATGAGCAGTGAGCCTTTGTCAAAACCACACCAGAGTTTTTGCTGTCAGCAACAGACGCTAATCTAGCTTGGGATACTTCCTTCATTGCTCCAACTTCCATCTGTATAAATACATGCGGATTTTCCCTGGAAACTGTTGGATGAGATTCATTGCTAGAGGGTAACAGTTGTTCATCCATAACATCACTTTGGTGTGAGCTTAAGGATTCAGTTTCATGGATTTTCTTCTCAAATTTCTCAATAGGACTTGAGCCATCGAACCATGGATTGATAAGCTCCCCTTCAAGTTCCTCCAACGAGAAAGGTTCCTTCACTCCCAAAATTTCATGAAAACGCCACAATAACTCCCACACCTACACAGATGAACAGAAGTATAAGGTCTCACATCCTGACAACTCAATGCCATACCCAAAGAGTATGACTATATCTTTCAATCTAAAACACAAAATTGCAAACATACCTGATAAAAGTCACCAACAATCTGAGGAGGAAGTCTTGAGCACAACGGCTTCCCAAAGGGTGGACAACGATCATGGTCTTCAACCAACCTAGGTTTCTTGGATCTTCTAAACGAACCATCTGATACTTCTTCTTCCTTGATCTCTACTCCACATTTCCTTTTCTTCATTAGGAACCCATTTCCAACCGTTAGAGATGTAGAGTAATAACTTCTATCTTTCAGAAATTCATACCGTGAACAAGCTTCAGCACCAGGAAGCTGTTCAACAATTTCTTGCACAAATTCAGTGTCTAACCCATATCTATCCTGGTCCAGCCATTTTGACAATACATCAGCCAGTTTGTCAATCTCATTGACTCCCTGAAACTCAGATGGTATGTTGAGCGAGACTGGAGAACCACAAAATTTTTCAAGTGAAGTAAATCTCATTTTGTTTTTTTCGTCCATCATAACCCAGTTTGGTGACCCCATTCTATTTTCTATGTGCTTGCAGGATAACTTAAAAGCACCTTTTCTTCTATAGATCTCAGAGCAAGCATCGACAAACTTTTTAGACATCATTCTCCATGCTGATGATGATGAACGATCTTCCACTGAAATCTCACCAATTTCATCTCTAAACCCCATTTTGGAAGAAAGAAGATTTCCAGAATGGTCATGAACAGCACTAGCTTCAAGCCATGGATTGTCAAATGTACGAACATCACAAGTTTCATTTGAACTACTTCCAAGACAAGCCAAAATATCATTCTCCATTGGCGGGCAAGGATCTGAAAGAATTATCTGAATACTGACATCATTATCATGGTCCTTGCTATAAGGCGTCACATCAACATTTTGTTCATTATGTTGGTCTGAAAATTGTCTGAGGTTTGGCCAAAAGAGGACAGTTGACCCATTTGGAACTGAGAATGCAGAGCATGAACACCTTTTGACCTTAAAAATAGGACCAGAATCACCGCCGTCTAACACTTCACATATAAAAAGAGATCCAGTGATCCTATCATGCCAACAGGATGTATAGCCAACAGGAAATATCAAGCTGACATTATGATATGAAGGTCTAACATCAATGTGTCCCAAAGAGAGAATAAAAAAGTCTTCAAATTGGATAGGGAATCCATTCTGCAAAACAACATGTACCCAAAAATATGGCATCAAAAGTAAGCTGAACGAACATGTGACAATCCAGAAACTGCTGAAACTAATCATTAATATATCAAAAAAGGAAAAAGACAAGCTAGAGGAAAGAACACTAAGCATAATAACATATCAACTTACATTATCTTTCTGAAACTCTTTGCAGCCATTTTCCTCTGTTCCAACTTCAGTAACATCTACAATAGTATTAGATTTACTACCAAAAATCTTCATCTGTTGACTATTAGATGACAACTCGTTAAAATTACCACTTATCAGACTTCCCTTGTTTTCACCAAATCCATTGGACGTCGAAAATCTTGTTGACTTTCTTTTCTTGGGTAGATGCAACTTTTCCTGCAGAGAAGATTCCTCGGATCTAACATCAGTATCCACAGAATTGCAGCTAGATTTCAACCCAAGATAACAAGCAACTTCTACCATGGAATCAAATGTCTTCCCATCTGGAGCATGGTAAACAGCATATAATTCACAACTATCTATGGGATGCCTCAATTCAACACGCCAACCTTCCTCCAGAACAGCCTGCCTTTCAGTTACAAAATCTCTAAGAGCTTGCAACAACAATATCTCACTTGGATTCCGAGATGGAAATCTAATAGCTGTATTATAACTACTACTGAGCCTTGCAAGAGGGATGCTCAAATCTATCTCTCCGAAACTTTTATCCTTATTATGTGCATCAAGCAACATATCTTCAAAACCCTTTTTGATAGGGTGTGTCCTAATCCCCATAGCTTTCTGAGATACAAACCCATTCCCAGCATGCAAAACGTTTGAATAGGTCACTGGGGCAACAAATGCATTGCCACCAAAAGAATTATCACCCGGAGTGTGCTTTCTAAAACCAAAACAAATGTAACCAGTAACTAATTATGACAAGCTTCATTTCAAAGAATCTAGTTAAAAAATAAATCAATCAATCAGTCAAGACGGATGCAAAGAAAAAATCAGAGCAGAGAATGAACAGAGTGGATTAGGCGTTAGACAAACAATCAGACGAATAGAGTGCTAAAGCCTACCAAAAAAATAATTTGCTTAAACAGATATGATAATGACTCTGCCACTAATACACAACAGAAGGCATTCATTCCTCCCTCATTTAGCATTTGGTGTAATCTAGAAATAGAGACAGAGAAATATATTTTAAGCTTTTAAGATATTTCCAGAGCTAAAAATAAAAGTATCATTCAGAAGAAATATGAATTGGCAATGATTAAAAATATGAAACTGAAAATAAATCAAACTAGAATCAGCAAATAAATCAGCCTATAAACCAGGAATGAAAGAATCTTTGACAGCAAGAAATCTGTCAATTGTGGGCATAGACGCCAGCCTAATAAAATCAAATATTTCCAACACATTGCTTCATCCAAAACAAATAATTGCGCAACTGACATTTATCCTAGAAAACCACCCTAGGCTTTTACCATCACTTCCTTTTTTCATTTAAGTTGATGAACAATCTTTTTTCTTTTTCAGATTATCTCTCTGTAAAAAAGAATAAAATCTTTGTTTTCCGTGTAAACCAGATAGATAAAGAAAATCAGTGATAACCAACTTACAAAATAAAGTATTTCTAAATATTCCGCCACCAGAAATGCGAGATTCTCCTTCCTAATTCCGAAACAGTCATACAAGGCATGGGCGATCACTTTAATGCAAGATTAAATTAAAACAAAGCTTAACAGCAATTATTGTTAGCTACACAAGCTCCCAAGTGGTCTCCATATATGGGCCCTCCAGTTCTTCAATCACTCTGCTTGCACACATGATACAAGAAGCTATAGCACATTTATGGGGATTAAGTTTGATAAAATGCTATCTTCAATGTGTTTATCACATCCCCAAGCATTAAGACCAACTTAAACATATAAGTAGTGAGGGTTATGCCTCCAGGGAAAAAATTGTCTTCTTTGGCATTTTCAAAAGAAACGATGGAGGTCTAAGAGGTGATGGTTTTCTATGCAAGCCCACATCATCTCTTTGAGTTTCATGTTTGCAAGGATATTAAGACTCAAAAAAAAGTAACTAAGCATGTGATTTGATTTTATGCAAAGTACAGAACCTAAACACAACTTAACACGACACAATCTTTTGATAGAGAAGGTTGTCTTCAAGAATGAAGACACATTTTCCATGAGCAAAATTAGGCAAAGCCGCAAAGGCATTTGAATCAACCATGCCTTTTGTTAATTTCAAACAGTTACATTTTCCCTTACCAATTAAAAAACATACTTATCAAGTTGATGCTTAAACCATCAACTGCAGTTCATTGGTGGATCCAACCTTGCCTACCAGTCCTTTAGGCACTTCCTGCAGAAGTGAGGGGTTTACATAGTAGACAGAAAATGGTCTTACTCTGAAATCACTTATTACAGGTCAAGCTCTTACAAAGAACTCAAGGGGCTTAACCTATTAAATGGTATTGCCTACTCCATCAGAAGCCTAAAATACATCCTATTTCTATCCAATGTTGGATCGTAACATGAACAAGCAATAGTCACGAGCCTAATAATAATATAACAACAAATGAAAGGAAAAAACAATGACCTAGTGTAGCATGGCAACATCATAGACCAGATTGCCAATTCCATTAGTTGACACTAATCATAAATTAAGCACAGTGGTAGACCGGAATATTTTATCACAAAAGCAATTCCTAAATCCAAATTACAACCTAATATTCTAATAATATCAACCATCCGTTACATTTTACATAGGGCTCACTGGAGTGAAAGTAAAAATTTATCTTTCCTCCCTCAATCCAACAAAATGTAAACCTACTAGAGTATTAAACAATTTTGAAGTCATAATATAATTGTTTATGTACCTTAGAATACCAAATTACTATAACGAAAGCGTACCTGGAATCGAGCAAGTCATCGGTGGCATCGGCGTCGCTGGGGGGAGAAGCGTTGATATCCAAAATCCTCTTCTTCTTGCCCAAGGGCCAGCGTCTGCTTTTGACTCCAGTCTTCATGCAGTCGGCACAGAGCCACTCAATGGAATGATCGGCGAGGCTGAGGCCAGAGCAGGCCAAATGGAAGCCTCTCTCGCAGGCGTCGCAGACCACCACCTGACCGTGTCCCTCCTCCTCGGGCCTCCCGCAGGCGCCGCAAATACCGTCCCTTCCTTCGTGGGAGGAATCGGCGGATGGAGTGGTGGGGATCTCGTTGAGATCGATGCCGAGCGGAGAACGAGTCGAATCGATGAGTTCCATTAACCGAGTTGGGGTTTGGCGTTCGGATTTAATAAGGTAAGCATTGCTTTTGCTTTTGCTTTCGATGGATTCTTTGGGTTTGTGTTTTTGTTTTTTAGAGACGAAAAAAAGGACCAAAGGAGGACCGTATCGTATCCCAGGAAGCACCTGACTTTTATTTATTTTTGGTATACAGTTTCAGAGAAAGTTTTCCAGTCGCTTCTCTAAACCATTGCGTCGTTGTTACATTTATAAAAATCTATATATATGACAAGATTTTATCTTCTTGATTTTATTATGTCGAAGATAACTGATTAGTTTATTGGTCAACTTGTCACACGGGCAAAATTAAGGTTTGGTATTTGAAAATTTTGACCTAGGGGTCGTCTCTATCATGGTTGAAACAGTGGGTAGTCTCTAAACGATAAATGTTTTTAAGAGAATGATCCTTGAGTTTAATATGCTTACTTAAAAATCAGTTTTTCTATTATCAGTTTGTCCTGAATCAGGACGAAGAATGTTGACCATTAGATTTACATACTTTGACTCAAAGTGTATATACTTATCAAAACTTCTCCATAATCTATAATTCACATTCTTCGTCCTAGTATATTTTATATCAGGACGAAAGACTCTTTAAAAATTAGAATAAAACATTGTATTTATGCTCCGATGATCAAGTCGACAGATTAAAAAGGTAATCGTATCACAGGGTACAAGATTACATATGGTTTGGAGTCTTGGACTTGAAGGGCTCATTTATATACATAAGGAGGTGGATGCGCGGGTCGATTGCATTCATGTATTTTCCAATTATGTAGGATTAAGCGTTTAACACGGGTTGTCAAGTGACAGAGTTGTGCATACCTAGTCACCCGCCTTATTCGAGGTTGTTAACTTGTTATGGATTATTATCTGTCTGGTAAGAAATTATTATTTGTATATTTTTTAACATATTCATTCTCGTATTTTTTTTATTTTATTGGAATACAACAACAACAATAGGAATACAACAACTGAATTACAGAACCAGGACATGATGACATGATAACATGATTACAATAACAACTGGGACTCATCGAGAATCGACTTCCAAACGTAGACCAGACTGGAGCTCCCACGGACGGGGAGAGAGAACCCACACGAAGGAGGGACAACCACCCACACGAAGGAGGGACAACCACCCACACAAAGGAGGGACAACCACCCACACAAAGTAGGACAACACCCATGTTTTTAAATGGGCCAAGGAAAATTTACATAATTCTATGCACACACTAGGTTTTAAACCTTAGTGGTGGGGGGTTCCCAAAGGAAGGCCCACCACCATGGCAAGGGACCATGTGTCATATTCATTCTCGTATTGTTTCTCGTTTTTTAAGAGAATGTTGTTATTTATATATCTTTTTAGATTTTTTTTTTTTTTTTTTTTGATGGATATAACCCAAAGGTTTACAACACCTGGAATTCAGATCCAGGTCAAGAAACATGAAAACATGTTTCCAACTACAACTGGGACTCTTCAGCAATGTACACACAAGCACAGCCCAGACGAAAACCCCACAAACGGGGAAAAAAAACCCACACACAAAGGTGGGACTACAACCAAGCGAAACCATGGCTCTCTGATGTTGGGTGGATCCAGAAGGAGGTCCAAACACACGGGCTAACAACTAGCGGCCAAATCGGTTACACTCAAACCCAACTATACAAACCAAAAACAACCTTAATTAAAAGGACTAAAAACCGCCGATCTGAAGGAGGGAACCTAAGGCAGCCGGAGAAAACCACCATCAGGACGCCGCCGGCAAGGAATTAGCTGGATCGGGTGAGATATGGATGGATCGATAAGGAACGGCCCGATCCGGAGGCCCGTCGACGGCGACGGAGACGTTGGCCTAACCCCGGCGATACAAACCTAAGAAAACCACCCCCAAGGTCAGCAGACCGCCACCGAAAAAGCAGGAAAGGCCGCCGGTGAGCCGTAAAGAAGAAAGAGAAAACCGTCGCTAAGCTCACCAACCACCGACTAACCCACCGACATCCCTAAGCAGGGTGCGATATCGGCGGCGAAACTTAGAGGAGATGGAAGGGGTTTCTAGTTAGAGAGAGGGCAGAGAAAAAATATCTAAATAGAGAGAAAGCCAGCTTCTCTAATATTTACTATCTTTTTAGATATTCATTCTTGTATTATGTCTCGTTTTGTTAGAGTTCTTCAATTAGATGGTGGTAGAGGTTTTATAATATCATACACTATTTTCTCATCACGACTCATGAGACTTGTTGTCTAATTTGTATGTTTTTTCAAATGTTCATTATTATATTGTTCCTCCTTTTTTTTTATGAGCACATTATTATTTATTGATGAGTAGATAAGCTCTCCAAACATACATTTTTACATCGGTATGCCATCACATTATGCAATATATCAATAATATTCCACATTTATGAAATGTGGTCTCGTTTTGTTAGAGTTCTTCAATTAGATGGTGGTAGAGGTTTTATAATATCATACACTATTTTCTCATCACGACTCACGAGACTTGTCGTCTAATTTGTATGTCTTTTCAAATGTTCATTATTATATTTTATGATTACATTATTATTTATTGATGACTAGATAAGCTCTCCAAACATACATTTTTTACATCGGTATGCCATCACATTATGCAATATATCAATAATATTCCACATTTATGAAATGTAACGCAAAAGCATGGTTAGTTGCACTAAATTACCATGAATTTTAACCTTAAGGAAAAATATCACTAAATTATCATAGATTTATCAAATCTGCTCCACCTTGAGCGAATCTATTCAATTTTTTATATATATAATTATTTAGTTGATTTCTTTTGGAATAGGAATAAATTTATTTGATTTGTATTTTGTGTTGGTTGGTTGTGAAAGATGAAGTTAGGAAGAAAATGATGGGTTGGCAATGACGTTGAAGATGAAGTTAATGATGCAAATGAAGTTTTGTTTTTACTTATATTTTTAAATTTTTAAGTTTATTTAAAAAATAAATATAAATAATTAATATATTATGTAAATTTATCTTTTTGTTGATTTAGTTGGTCAACCATTAACTTTAACAACTTTGTATCTTTATGCTAAATTTATGAAACTTAACGATGTGTTGCTAAATGGGATAAACTCGTGATATTTGTGTGAAATTAACCCATAACAATACCATGCCTCTTGTATACTTACCTTAAAGATAATAGCTGACTAGTCTTGTATTATAAATTGTTCATAAAAAGCAAAGTTCAAAGAAATATATTTTAAATTAGCGAAAAATTAACTACATGTTGTATTTTTTGGCGAAATGTCATCTTTTTAGACGTATTTACCGTATTTATAACTTTAGTCTCTATTTTTTGTCACAATACATTACTTAGTTCTTCCATTAGACAAACATTAGTCAAATTTAACGGTACTAGGGTTATTTTAGCCATTTGCATGTCACATGGCAAATAATTTTATATAATATACATCCAATGATGAAGATCCGTCTTTAGAGCTCCACAAAAGGATAGAGATGCAAAGGGAGGTTGAATAATTATAAATGTTTAGTATATATATATATAATGGATGGAGGAGATCAGACATACTCCATCAAAATGAATACAGTATATATTATTTTTCTCATTTATAAATTAAAAAGAAATTAAAAAAAGAACACATCTCCATCCATCTCTAGGATCTGCTCCTCACGAAGGAGTAGATCCTCCACTCCACCATCGGGGGAGTTGTTTTGTTTTTTCTATTTTGTTTAAAAAAAAAAAAAAAAAAAAAAAAAAAAATTGTTTTATTTTGTGGGATGATGGTTGACAATACATATTTTATTTGTGGTTTTGATAAAAAGATGAAGTTAGGAATAAATGTTTGGGTGATGAAGATGGTTATTAAATTTGGAAATTTGGTGTTTTGGGATTTTAGGAATGAATGGAAAGAAGAATATGAAGAATTTGGAAGGAAAAAAAAAATGCATAAATCATTTTTAATATTAAATTCAAAATAATAAAATAAAAGATCAAATAAATAACCAATGGTATTTTAGTTATTTGATATTTCGCACTAAAATTGTGGTCAATGGTTAGAGATGACAGAAGTCAACTAACGACATGGGATGTCTTTGTAAAAACTGCAAATACATGCATTTACACAAAATATTAGGGGTATATATGAAACTTACCCTTAATCTTATTAGACTTAAAAATATAAAATAGAAATAAAAACTTTTATAGATGATATTTTAACAACAAAGAAAATTACGGTTTGAAGATATTAATTTTGGTGAAATCTATCAAACATCTATAAGGTTTAGTCTTACAAACTTATTAACAACTTTTTGACAAATCATAACTAGCCCATAAAATTATAAATTTAGTCACCCTTAATAAGTACAATGTTTTTGTAAACAATTTATTTTTATGGACTAAAGTGCCCTTGAATGAGTTGAAACATATAATATTCAAAAGTAAAATATAAGGATTTAGAAAGAAGTGAGAAGATAGATCCGCAGATAAAAGATAAAAAGTGATAGAAAGAAGAGAAATAAAATAGATCTTGAGAAAGGTAGAGAGAGACACATAGTGAAAGAAAGAAAGTGTGAAAAGAATGATCACGAGAAAACAATGTTGCTAAAAGAATTTGAAGAGAGGCGAAGTTAGAAGGTAAAGAGAGAAAGTTACCAAGAGAATTAAAAGAGGGAGAAAATCATTGTCTAGTGTTAGATGGAAATTTACATGTTAGATTGAATTTTACATGTAAGGTGAAATTTTACACGTAATTTATAAATGAGATTTTACCTAATTAAACATAGAATTTTACACGGCAGTTATAAATGAAATTTTATATTCTAGTCATAGATTGAAATTATACTCACCAAAACAAATTTTCTTAAAATTGAGATGAACAAATTTGTCAATTTCGCTCTCTTCCAATTCTATTAGGAACTTCCTCTCTCTCTCCCTCTCTCCCTCTCTCTCTCTAACTTGTAAATTCATCTCTCTTCCAACTCTCCTTGTAACTTTCTCTTTTTAATTTCTAAAGTTGTTGGAAAATCGAACCTTCACTCTCTAAATAATGACATACCATATAATTACTAAAAAGTTTTGGTGAGAAATAGAGAAAAATGCATAGAGAGAATTAGAAAAAGAGAGAGAAAAAAAGAAAAGAAAAAGAGAAACCTAGTGAGGGAGAGAAAGTAAGAACATAAGAGGGGTATGTTAGTCATACCTGGCTAAAGTTGACAAGAAAAGAAAAATTATTGGAACGAATAAATTTAGAGATTTTATGATTACGATTCAATTTATCTTTTCACTCTTTTTTTCTAGAGTAGGGATGACAATGGGGCGGGTTTGGGGCTGGGTGGCCCTCCCCACACCTCGCCCCGTTTATTTTTTGAAAACCCACCCCTTATAAAACCCCTCAATAGATGGAGCGGAACAGGACGGGGTGGGGTAAGCTTTTCCCATCCTCACCCAATTTACCCCATTTATCTAAATTATTTATTAAAATTTGGTCAAAATTTTTTGATTAATTAAAATAATAAATATATATCCCAATGAATATGATATAATATATAAATTACTTCCAAAAAACTATTAAAAATCATCCTATAAATATAAATCTCAAAACTAAATAAATAAATCCTATCATTTTAAAATATAAACATTGAACTAAATAATAAATTAAATAAATATTATATTTTAAGAGGGGTGGGGATTATAAAACCCATCCCCGCCCCACACCCATTGTGGGTTTTATTATTTATGCCTATCTCCACCAAATTGAAATCCATCCCCACCCCATAAGAGTGGGTCCCCGCGAGTTATTTTGCCATCCCTAATTTTAAAAACAAAAATTTTAAATTTTTTTAAAGACAATCCATTTTATTTCAAAATTATAATTTTTATCTTTTTAACATTTTTTTTTTTTAATGCTTCATCTTATTTTGGCTTTAAAATTACCGTTTTTTTTTCTTTTGAATAGTGAAATTGAAAAAAAAAAAAATGTTCCGTTTGACCCTTTTTTCAAATTTTGTATGATTAACACATAAAAATGTAAAAAGATTTTTCTTATTGTAAATCATTTTTATTACTTCGGAATCAAATAAAACTTTAATGACATTGAAAAAAAAAAAAAAAGGATTTGTGGAAAAAAAAAAGATAATAAAAAAAGTTACTTTGGAGTCTAGCAAAATTGGTTCGTAGTGTTTATATATATATTTATATATTATCCTTTTTAGTAATTTTAATTAGAAAAAAAATTTCATATGAAAAATAAATTAAAATGTAGTGTAGAAAAATATAAAGTTATTATATTACTCTAAATTTACGTTTTCCAATTATTTAAAGTCTAAAACTAGGGATTTCCTCTTTCTAATAAGTATAAAAAAACATAGCAAAATATAATAAAATTCACATATTTGCTAAAAAAAATATTTAAAGGCATAGAAAAATTCACACATTTGCTATATAATAATAATAATAATAATAATAATAATAATAATTTATGAGGCATAAATGACTTTGACCTTCCATTATAACCATATGAGCCCAATAAAATTATTATGTTCTTTTTATGTCCCTTGAACTATAACAATGTACAGAGAACGGGCACACCGACACTAGCTCCCAATCTCCCATGACCCATGTGGTAGGTTACACTGCATCCAAATTTCCAACACATTTCTTAGGTGGATCCATTCGATTATTCTCTCCAATCATGCTCATTAACTACAAATATTTTTATCTTATATTTTCTAATCTAATCAAAACAACCCAATCCATCATTAATTAAAAATAATTCTTATTGGTTTTTCATTTTTGACTAGTCTTATAAATCACATATATGTATTCAATTAATTACCTTATAAAAACATTTCATTTTAAAAGTTCTTAATGATAAAAATCTATATATTGTAATAATTCAATTATATAATTAGCAAATGTTTAATTAAAAGCTACACAATTAACGCTTAATTAATCTTTTTTTTTTTCAAATGATAAAACATCATTTCAAAACTTTCAATTTCTTGTGTTGGAGCGTCAGTTCAAAATCGAAATAGTTCAAAACCAAGAAAAAAACAGTGCCGAGTGAGTGGCAGTATTGTTGTTTAAGACACAATCCAGGGGCATTTTCCAGAACCCAAAAATGGTAATAAAACCAAAAAAGAAAAAAGGAAAAAGGAAAAAAAAGAAGGAAAGAAATTATTAATATCGATGAGGAGGTGATCACATGCATTGTAAGAGATCCCGTGGTTGCCGGCCCAGGTCGGATAGACAACAGCTCAAAACGAGGTCGTTTATTTGACCGGCAGGCAGTTATCATTTCTAATAAATTTAGTCACTCCAAAATCAGTCTTCGTAATTTCACTGTAAAAGAAGACTCTCACTGGAGTCTCTGGAGCCTGGAGAGTAACGCGTCACTGTTCTTCCCGATCGCGTCATTTTCTCTTCTCTGGTATTCTTCCTCTCTGCTATTCATTTCTGATTACCGTGTTAATTACATATGTTTAATTTCGACGGAGATATTACAATCCGTGACGCATTGTCGAGCGAGATCTTGCTTCTTTTAATATATGTTTTTTCCCTATTTTTTTTTTATATTTTTTTTGAGTTTGAATTCGACATGTAGGTTTAGATGTTAGATCCTTGTTTATGGTTTTTATTTTTATTTTTTTGTATTTTGGTTGAATCTGTAATGTTTAGTGACAGGATTGTTTTAGCTAGATTTAATGGCGTCAGTTAGGTCTTGATTGTTGTTTATTGTGATGTCACTGATTTTTCATAACTGTAACTCGATTCCTGAGTGGAGAGAGTTTGTTAAATTTTTATTTTTTAAAATAAATTGTTTTAAGAGTGGAATTGGCACGATTTTGATCTATGTGTTTAGGCGTGTAAGTTTGGTTATTTGATTTTAGGTATGCACCCAGGGAGTTGAGAGGCCATCAATGTTTTACTTACTGTGTTAAGATTTTGGAACAAACTTTTTAACGTGTGGCCGATTGAAGGAGGTGTAAATTTTTTTTTTTTTTTTTTTTTTTGGGGGGGGGGGGGGGGGGAGTGGCAAAATGTCCAAGAGCTTTGATAGAGTGACATTGAGACTGTTTAATTAAGCTTATTAAAGAAGAGCAAGAAAGATATATTTGGGAATTGCTAAATGGAGATCTAAATTATTTTATGGATTTAGTTGAAGGCTTGAAGCAAGTGTGTTTTATTGCAATGATTATAATATGGATGCAAAATTCGGTTGGAATCACTTGACTTGTTAAATCTTAGCCATAGTTTATATGTTGAAAGGGATGCTCTTGTTATTCCTAGATAGAAAAATGCCTTTGAGTGTATATTGTGGGATGGTGTTGCTGTTAGTTTAATTTTGAATATTGTTGCTGGTAAGTATATTTATGTTAGCTGAGTTCAATTAACTTTTGTTTTATAAATTAGAGTTTGATATCCATTGTTTTAATTTGTTTACCTATGTTCTTTCTCTTCCTTGGTGCGTCTGTGATAATTATTGTTGATGTAATAAAACTTTTTTTGTTTTTTGAAACAAAACAATAAAATTTCATTAGACAAAAAGCATGTACAAAGAAGAGGAGGATGAAATAAAACTCTCAACTATATATTTGATATTTTTGAAGGGGATTCTTTTAAACTGGTTCCCTTTTGTTTCAGACTTTAACCCCAGAAGTGATGTCAGAGACTGCACTTAGAGATCTCAATACAGTACCATCTTCTGATAGGAAGACTGAAAGCTCCAGCAAAGGGAGTTTTACCAAACCTTATGTTGGGAGTGCTATTGAAAATGTTGATGTCTCCTTGGTTTCAACTAAGATCAACGGAAATGATGCCATGAATGCTGCAGCAGAGATTGTAAATTCAGAATTCGAATACGTTGAATCTGAGAACTTGAGTGATGTAGAAGATGTTGATACAAGTATAAAGGTATGACATGTTCTTCTTTTCTTTCTTTATTTGAGAGGTATTGAATATAAGCATACATATATGCGATCTGCCTTGAAAGTTCGCTTTAGATAGTATGATATTTTGAGATCAACCATTGCTGACATGTAAAAGTTTCTTGGTCCATATTTCAGACACTTCTAGTTGGACTAGATTCTAAGGATTGGGTTCTGGTTTGTGAAGCACTTAATAATGTACGCCGATTATCAATATTTCACAAGGAATCCGTGCTCAATATGCTGTAAGTCCAAAAGTCTTACATGATGGCCTGATTGAAACAATCTTGTGGTTTCACTATATATTATTTAATATGGTTGTTTTTTCATAGATTTAGTTTGACTGATTTATACAATGGTGAACAGGGGAGATGTGATCCCGCTTGTAGTGAAATCCCTGAAGAATCCCAGAAGTACTGTTTGTAAAACTGCAATTATGACATCTGCAGACATTTTCAGCGCATATAATGACCATATCATTGATTCGCTGGACCCTCTGGTACTTCGGTTTCCTTAATTCTACAGTCACATCTGGCTATTTAGTTTCATCATTATTGCTATGGTTCCTAATTATTCCATTGTGGTCAAATGGGTACAGCTGACTCAGCTTCTTCTCAAGTCTTCGCAAGACAAAAGATTTGTATGTGAGGCTGCTGAAAGAGCTTTGGTAGCAATGACTACTTGGGTTTCCCCTGTACTGTTGTTACCAAAGCTTCAACTGTATCTTAAAAACAGGAGTCCTCGAATTCGAGCAAAGGCATCAATGTGCTTTTGTCGAAGTGTTCCACGGCTGGTAAGGAGAATTTGTTATATATGTCTGAATTTATAAACTATGTTGTAGGACCTATATATGTTTAAGTTTTCAATACGGTAGGAATGCATGTTTGATTGTGATATATTGTTTGGAATTTTGTAAAAACCCTCATCCTATAAATTAAATAACAATATTTATACAAAATAGGTTGTCTTTAGATCCACCTAAGAAGCCTGTTTAATCAAATATAACCTTGTACATGAAGGTGTACGCTAGAATTTAAATACTATTGTTAGGTCTCTACCTATAACCATAATATGAGCACACATTGTTATTATTTACTTTGTTTATAGCTATTACAATTTACATCTCTTATCAAGTCCTTGGAAAGATGATCACAGAGAAAGTAATGCTTATTAAAAATTATTTTCTTTTCTGCTTTTAAGCTTTCTGGGAAAACATAGACTTGGTGAAACAGTAAAAGCTTGTATTTGTTGCTATAAAAAGTATTGATAGTTTTACTTTGGCTTTTTGACATCTAGTTGACATTTGTAGTCAGTTTCTGGAATGTTCTTGATGCAGATAGAAGTATATTAATTGTTAATGATTTCTGTTGTACGGTTGAATATTCAACTTAAACCTCTAGTTGTTACATTGAGTTGTTATTATGATGTTACCATATACAGTAGTGTGTACTGGGCCACTGGCTGCTTATTAATTCCTTTCTGCAATTGATGTGTTAACTGTATTGTGTTAGGCCATATCTACATCCGCAAGTGCTTCCCCCTTTGCTATTGTTTGTATTCATTTTCAGTTTTTTTTTTTTTTTTTTTTTTTTTTGGTTGTGATTGTTTTAATTGGTTAGCGTATGTGAAAACAAGGCTTGTGTTGGATTCATTATGTGCTATTATTCCTGATGTGTTGTTCAATTTGTTCCTTTTTCAAGTTTCAACCTTGTATTTCCTTTACCAGTAAGCTTATTATGTAATATTCTTGTGAACAGGGTGTTGAAGGTATTAAAACATATGGTATTGACAAATTGATCCAAATTGCGGCATCCCAACTCAGTGATCAGCTTCCTGAGTCTAGGGAGGCTGCTCGAATCCTCCTTCTGGAGCTGCAAACTGTATTCAAGAAATCTCATGACCCCACTCCTACCGAACTCACCCCTACAACAGTATCGGAGGACCCAGAGATGGACTCTTGGGAGCACTTTTGTCACTCAAAACTGTCTCCTTTAAGTGCACAAGCTGTGTTACGGGTGACTAATATTGCTCGAGAGGGCCTTGTGATAGGATCGTGACGCAAGTCAACAACGTGTAGAGCATGTATGAGAGCATTAGTAAGTAATATCTTCATTTTACCATCATACATATTATCATATTCATATTAATGAGCTTTTAGTGAGCGCGGTCGATTGGTCGATTTGATTTTGGTTCTTCATTGGTTTCTTGTAAATACCATGAGAAATGGAGATATGTGGAACTCTGGTGTTAAGCAATTAGTTGAGGTGGAATGTTGTGATATTCTTTTGAGTATGATTAAGTAAGTTTGTGGATGTATTGGTAAGAGTTAATAGAAAGTGGTTATATAATGTTTACTTGCTTCAGTCATACGCTGCCTACTTTAATTTATTGAATAGGCAATGCCAATGCTGTGGTAAATAGCGCTATTCAATATTAGGGGAAATTAAGTGAAGCCAAGTGGAGCTCTTTTAAGCCAAATTGGATCGGATTCTAATTTTTAGTATCTAATATAATTAAGTTGGTTGGCATAGAAAATAAAACGTTTGTAATTCAAAATTTAAACCAAAGCAGTTAAAGTTGAACCAATTGATCCAATTTGATGGATTAATTGGATTGGATTGTGTCTCAGTTTTTTAGATCTGTTGGTAATTTCTTTCTGGAAATCTGCTAAACTAAACCGAGAGACAATTTAAAAAAAAAAAAAAAAAAACAAAAAAAAAAAAAAAAACTTATTATGATTTATGGAAGTTTTGTTAGCCATTGCTTAAAAAAAATCAGGTTAATAAATTAGAGATAAAGACAAAAAAAAAAAAAAAAAAAAAAAAAAAACAAAACAAAACAAACAAACAAACAAACATCAAATTGTGTAAATTAGGCTCATTTTCTCTATCCTAAATTAGGCTCATTTTCTCTATCCTAAAAAATAAGATGTGTAAATTAGGCTCATTTTCTCTATCCTAAAAAATAAGATTTTCACTAAAACGTAGTTGTTGAGATCCCTCCATTATTGTTTTAGACACGATCGTAGTTTTTCTTTCAAAGGTACACAATATAGGTATACGTACAACGTACTAATACATATCACCACACTTTTGTCATGTAAGCAATATACACATGGCAAAAGTGTGGTGATGTGTATTAGTATGCTATAAGTATGCCTACTAGAGAAAAACTTAAATGAGGAAAATCGAACTCTGTTTTTTCGAAACTGAAAAGCCCATTTCCTAATTTTTGTCTATCTACGGTTTTAAATAAGTATAAGCTTCCAAGTTTCCCTACTTCCATTTTCTCCACTCCATCGTTTGTTGTTTCTGCTCATATTTCGGTTTTCATATTTCTTCCAAGTTTCTGTACTTCCATTTTCTCCATTCCATCATTTGTTGATTCTACGCATATTCCGGTTTTAATATTTCTAACGGTGACTCTATTGTCACCCAAAATGTAGGGTTTGTAAATGGATATTTTAGAGTTTGTAAAACACAAATATAAAAACTTAAATTCTAAAAAAAATAGTTTGGAGTGTCTTTTGGACTTTTTTTTTTTTTTTTTTTTTTTTTCCTATTTAGTAATTTTATTTAAGGTTAAAATTGACATTAATAAAAAAGTTTAAAATGGAGTGTAAAAATATATGAGAGTTTCTTTTGACAATCCAATTTTTTCTTTTTACACTTCTTTCTAAAAACACTTCATTTTCAAAATTTAAAATTTAAAAAATTCTAAAGACACTTCATTTTGTTACAAGATTATCCTTTTTATCTTTTTTGAATTAAATTATTAAAAAAAAGAAATTATCTCTCTTAAATCATTAAATTAATTATTATATATTAAGTACTCTTTCCTAAATTTTTAATTACCATATTAAACTCTCTCCTCCAATACATATATCTAATTTTCTATCTCCATTCTTTCTCAAGCAAGACTAACAGTAAAGAAAAACAAAAAAAAACTTACTAATAAGCTTGATTTTTAGGAATCATATGTACGTATATATTAAATAAATAAATAAATAAAAGTACCTTGTTTTTTAAAAATAAAAAATAAAAAATTGAAATATGAAAATGATTTTTGTTACTCTTGTAGGTATGTGATTGTCTAGAGAACTTGTTCTTTCATTAGTCTTATATATATATATATATTAATTTTTCTATTATCAGTTCGAACTGATAAAAGATATATCAGTTCCTTGCATGTGGGCCATTGGATTTAAATACCTTGACTTGGCTTTTGACTTGGCTGTATGCACTTGTCAAAGTATCTTTTAAATCCAATGGCCCACATGCAAGGAACTGATATATTTTATATCAGTTCGAACTGATAATAAAAGGACTGATATATATATATATATTCATAATTTTTTTTCCTTTAACTATTAATCAGAGATTGATCGAGAAAGTATGGAAATATGATTATTATTTTTTTTTTAAATGGAGAGAGATTAATTATGAGAGAGTGTTTAAAATGGTTATAACAGATTTATTAGGGAGAGTTTAATACATAATATTTACTCTAATGATTTAGGAGAGAGAACTTTTTTTTAATAATTTAATTAGTTTGGAATGTCTTTAATTTTTTTTGTCTTGTTTAGTAATTTTATTTTAGGTTAAAATTGTCATTAATAAAAAAAATTAAATTGGAGTGTGAATAGATAATTTGTGGATTGTAAGGAGAAGCTCTCAAAATATATTTAGTGGATTGTTAACATCATCACTCTTTAATAAGTTAAGTTTAAATGACACCAATGGACTAAAATACTACCATCTCCTTTTATTAGATTTGTATCATTTTTAGGTTTTTTTTTTTTCTTTCAAAAACCTCCGGTGGTCCTCTATCAATGGAAATGAAAGACCTCCATTGGAGGTCAGTTCGACCTCAATCCATTAGAGGTTGAAATCGGCCTCCAATTGAAGGTCGAAAATAAATATTTGAAATTACCTGGAAAGTCTCGGAAATTAGAAAATAAGTCTCGGAAACGCAAAAAAAACGCGAGACTTATTTATATGAGTGTGTTTTAAAGGTATTTTTGTTAAATCCACACTTTATGTGCTATTAAAACTTAAGTTATTAAGATATGATAGTCTTAAAACTCACTCTTCAAAGAGTGCTATTAAATTTTTAAACCCAAAGAAAGACCACTTATTACATTTTTTTTAACAATTACAATTAATATGGATTTTTACGAGAGGGGGAGGACTAGAACTCACAACCTCAATAATGTAAATTTGAGGGGCATACCATTTAACCAACATTATCTTGTCCGCTTATTTACATTCTCGTACTTTCATTATATGATATTCGTATTGATATATATATATATATATATATCAATACGAATATCATATAATGAAATATAATCGGTATCTCGTATTAGAGTGTATACATAAATTATTAGGTCTAAGATTTTGTATGTTTTTTTGCATGCGATTCCAATTCAATTAATTTGTAATTACAGAGTCAAAATTTTGCACGATAAATATGCAGGATCCAACACCTAAAAGTTCATTTATATAACATATATACACACACACAGTTGTATGTATCATATTTTGTTTTAAGTATTGTAATAAATTTTGACACCGATCGGTCGGGTCAAGGTTTTGCCTGAGTTCAATCTACATGTGCAGCTTGAAAATTTACATAAAAGAAGATATCTACCCTCACAACAATGAGAAAACACTCCCCACACATTTTTGTAAAAATATATATGATAGTACTTAAACCTCTATCATTAACGTGGAAAGGGAGGTGTACTGTCACATGTACAAAAAGATGATATACATAACTATCACAATTTGATGACCACGATTTTCTATCCAATAGTACCATTACCAATCTGTATTCTCACAAGTTGTTAATGTAATTTGATTTTGGTACATAAAGATTTCCTTTACCACTTACATTCTCACACACACAAACTTCCCTAATATCTTATTGGTTGATTTTCCCCGTACCAGATGTTGGACCCATCACCCATTTTGTCATTATTATTTTTATTATTTTTAGGGTTAACAACACCATTATCGCAAATGGGCTCTTGCCAATGTGGTGTGACAACATTGGCAATCTATATTCTCACAAGTTGTTAATGTAATTTGATTTTGGTACATAAAGATTTCCTTTACCACTTACATTCTCACACACACAAACTTCCCTAATATCTTATTGGTTGATTTTCCCCTTATCAGATGTTGAACCCATCACTCATTTTGTCATTATTATTTTTATTATATTTAGGGTTAACAACACCATTATCGCCAATGGGCTATTGCCAATGTGGTGTGACTCTCCCAAAGGAGACTCCACCACCATGGTTCAAAACCCATGGCATGCATGAATATATGCAAGTTTTCCTAGTCCCACCAATAGTGTGGGTGTTGTCCCACCAATGTATGGTCTCTCTCTCCCCGTTAGTGGGAGCTGCAGTCCGGGCTGTGCTTGTGGAACCCAATCTCGTTGGTCCCAACAGTTGTTGTATAATCGAAAAAAAAAAAAAATTAAAAAAAAAACCATTATCCCCTGAACTATTTGCAAGTTTGCAATTTACCCCCTTTAATACTCTATTTTTTTTTTTCTTTAATACTCTATTATTTGCCCCCAACATATCCCTTTTTTTTTTTTTTTTTCATTTTTTGTCTCCTTTAATACTCTATTATTTGAGTGTAATAGTAGACTTTATTATAAAGTAATTATAATAAAGTAATTTATTATAAAGTATAAAGTAATGTTTCTCTTGCTTTCTCATACTTTATTCAAAAGTTGATATGTTGATTGATTAAGGCGGAGCCTTATTTATAGGCTCCACTGTCGGTTACAAAAATTTACATAAAAGAAGATATCTACCCTCACAACAATGAGAAAACACTCCCTGCACATTCTTGTAAAAATATATATGATGGGACTTAAACCCCCATCATTAACGTGGAAAGGGAGGTGCAGTGTCACATGTACAAAAAGATGATATACATAACTATCACAATTTGATGACCACGATTTTCTATCCAACAGTACCATTACCAATCTATATTCTCACAAGTTGTTAATGTAATTTGATTTTGGTACATAAAGATTTCCTTTACCACTTACATTCTCACACACACAAACTTCCCTAATATCTTATTGGTTGATTTTCCCCGTACCAGATGTTGGACCCATCACCCATTTTGTCATTATTATTTTTATTATTTTTAGGGTTAACAACACCATTATCGCAAATGGGCTCTTGCCAATGTGGTGTGACAACATTAGCAATCTATATTCTCACAAGTTGTTAATGTAATTTGATTTTGGTACATAAAGATTTCCTTTACCACTTACATTCTCACACACACAAACTTCCCTAATAGCTTATTGGTTGATTTTCCCCTTACCAGATGTTGGACCCATCACCCATTTTGTCATTATTATTTTTATTATTTTTAGGGTTAACAACACCATTATCGCCAATGGGCTCTTGCCAATGTGGTGTGACTCTCCCAAAGGAGACTCCACCACCATGGTTCAAACCCCATGGCATGCATGAATATATGCAAGTTTTCCTAGTCCCACCAATAGTGTGGGTGTTGTCCCACCAATGTATGGTCTCTCTCTCCCTGTTAGTGGGAGCTGCAGTCCGAGCTGTGCTTGTGGAACCCAATCTTGTCGGTCCCAACAGTTGTTGTATAATCAAAAAAATAAAAAAAAAACAAAAAAAAAAACCCATTATCCCCTGAACTATTTGCAAGTTTGCGATTTACCCCCTTTAATACTCTATTTTTTTTTTTCTTTAATACTCTATTATTTGACCCCAACATATCCATTTTTTTTTTTTCATTTTTTGTCTCCTTTAATACTCTATTATTTGAGTGTAATAGTAGACTTTATTATAAAGTAATTATAATAAAGTAATTTATTATAAAGTATAAAGTAATGTTTCTCTTGCTTTCTCATATTTTATTCAAAAGTTGATATGTTGATTGATTAAGGCGGAGCCTTATTTATAGGCTCCACTGTCGGTTACAAAAATTTACATAAAAGAAGATATCTACCCTCACAACAATGAGAAAACACTCCCCGCACATTCTAGTAAAAATATATATGATGGGACTTAAACCCCCATCATTAACGTGGAAAGGGAGGTGCAGTGTCACATGTACAAAAAGATGATATACATAACTATCACAATTTGATGACCACAATTTTCTATCCAACAGTACCATTACCAATCTATATTCTCACAAGTTGTTAATGTAATTTGATTTTGGTACATAACGATTTCGTTTACCACTTACATTCTCACACACACAAACTTCCCTAATATCTTATTGGTTGATTTTCCCCGTACCAGATGTTGGACCCATCACCCATTTTGTCATTATTATTTTTAGGGTTAACAACACCATTATCGCCAATGGGCTCTTGCCAATGCGGTGTGACTCTCCCAAAGGAGACTCCACCACCATGGTTCAAACCCCATGGCATGCATGAATATATGCAAGTTTTCCTAGTCCCACCAATGTGCGGTCTCTCTCTCCCCGTTAGTGGGAGCTGCAGTCCGGGCTGTGCTTGTGGAGCCCAATCTCATCGGTTCCAGAAATTGTTGTATAATCAAAAAAAAAAAAAAAAAAAAAAAAAACCATTATCCCCTGAACTATTTGCAAGTTTGCGATTTACCCCTTTTAATACTCTATTTTTTTTTTTCTTTAATACTCTATTATTTGCCCCCAACATATCCATTTTTTTTTTTTTCATTTTTTGTCTCCTTTAATACTCTATTATTTGAGTGTAATAGTAGACTTTATTATAAAGTAATTATAATAAAGTAATTTATTATAAAGCATAAAGTAATGTTTCTCTTTTTATTTTTATTTTTTTGACATAAACAACAGAAAGCAAACTACAACGGCATATCAGCCTGCACCGCATTGGCAGCGCAATACAAGTACTCTTCCATCCAGAACCTATCTTCTACAAGAGGAACAGCGTTTTTGGCAAGAATGTGAGCAACCCCATTGGCACGCCTAGGGGCAAAAACAAAACTCAACCCACCCATCTCAGCAGAGAGGAGGCTAATATCAACTAAAATAGCACCATAAGCAGAGTCGAAATGGCTGCGCTCGTTGATCCATTTGATCACAACTTTTGCATCAGACTCAAAAATACAGGGAGTCAAACCACAGTCTTTGCTAAATTGCATTCCCCTGAGGATGGCCATCGCTTCAGCAGCCTGCGGATTTAAGAACCCGACCATCACTTGAGAACAAGAGGCCATTACCTCACCCAAGCAGTCTCCAATAACCAAACCAAACCCAATTAGTCCTCCCTTGCTATCAATCGCGGCATCACAGTTGACCTTAAATAAACCAGATGTGGGAGGAGACCAATTAGCATTCCTGCCTCCAACTCTCACAATGATAGGAATCAGTCCTGCTTGGCAGTCTCTATACTCAGCCAAAAAACACACCGCCCACCCATGCACATCACAGACATTCGCTAAAGGAGCCCCATGCACAAAAGCATTGCGTAAAGACCAAATCCTCCACAAAATTACACAAAATAATTCTAATTCCTCCTCATTCATAAAATTAGAGCAATCAATCATAAGATCAAAGAAGAGTTTATATTTATCCCTAAGAATGACCTTGTTAGGCTTGAAGTGTTTACAATCCCACAGTGCATGCATAGTGGTCTCATTAACCTTGTTACACCACGGGCAAATGTCCACCACCGGGATTTGACAACGGCAAAGATTAAACCTGGTAAGGATCCAGTCAGAGCAACCCTTCCAAATAAAAATTTAACTTTTTGGGGGATTTTCATTTTCCATAATCTTCTCCACCAGTTAGAACTAACACAAGAGGCAGAGTTAGAAGAGCTTGGCTGAATCACCATATTCTTCTCTACCCAATAGCCACTTTTCACATTGTAAGAACCAGAATCATCAAAATGCCAGACTTGTTTGTCACCACACCTTCCAAAGCCAATAGGGATACTCTGGATAGCCATAACATCATCTGTAGAAAACGAATGCTCAATAAAATTATTATTCCACCCACCTGAAGGAGAGATAATTTGACTGACAGTAGCATGAGCATCTAGAGTGGATGTTGGAGGGGAAATAATCTTGAAAGTGGATAGCCTTGGGATCCACTTGTCTTCATAGATTTTAATCAAAGAACCATCTCCTACTCTCCATCTTAACCCCATCTCAAGAACCTCCTTGCCCCAATAGAGACTTCTTCAAATAAAGGATGAAGTCGAATTAGGTCTGGCTTCCAGAAAGGAAGTGTTATTGAAGTATCATCCCTTTTAGAACACTAGCAGCAAGAGAGCTAGGATTATTGAAAATTCTCCAACATTGGTTAGCTAATAAAGCTCTATTAAAGGTCTCTAGGTCACGGAATCCTAACTCACCTTCCAGTTTGTTCTGCAGAGAGGAGACCAAGAGCACCAATGAATTTTTCTCTCTTTATCGTAGCTCCCCCACCAAAAACGCATACAAAGATGATTTATCTCATAAATAAGAGTCTTAGGCAGCCTAAACAGATTCATTTCATAAGTAGGGATGGCTTGGATGACTGCTTTGATAAGAATTTCCTTCCCCCCAACCGACAGTATTTTTTCACCCCACCATTTAATTTTATTCCAAACACGGTCAACAATATCCAAAAACAGCTTCCTTTTACTTCTACCAGCGAAACACGGAAGACCCAGGTATTTCTCGTGGCATTCCACCAGTTTCATTCCTAAAATTGAAGCAAAACTTAACCCCTCGTCCAAAGAGAAGGACGGACTTACACACACTGCAGACTTATCATAGTTTATAAGCTGACTAGATAACAGGGCATAAGTATCTAACACTTTCCTAACCTCATTACAATTTCCAACATTAGTTTTAGTGAAAATCATGCTGTCGTCAGTGAACAGAAAGTGAGAAATGGCTGGTCCTTCCCGGTTACATCTGAACCCAGACAGTTTGCCCCTCGATTGCGCTTCACCAATCAGGCAGGAGAGGCCTTCGGCATAGATTAAGAATAGATGGGGTGACAGCGGGTCACCTTGCCTCAAACCTCTGGATGGAATAATATTACCACAAATATTTCCGTTAAGCTTAAAGGAGTATGATACAGAAGATACACATTTCATAATCAAACTAACCCACTTATTAGAGAACCCGCTTCTAATAAGCATTTTGCGCAAAAAGCACCACTCGACTTTGTCATATGCTTTCGACATGTCGAGCTTTATGGCCATTGACCCGTACTTCCTTTTCCTCCGTTTTATTCCGTGTAAGCATTCAAAACCAATTATTGTGTTATCCGTAATCCATCGACCAGGGATGAATGCACTTTGATTATCGGCAATCACCCCATCCAACACCCCTCTAAGCCTGTTAGCAATAGACTTAGTGATTATTTTGTAGAGTACATTGCATAGACTGATAGGCCTAAACTCAGTAGTTTTTTTTCGGATGGTGGACTTTTGGAATCAGAGTGATGATTGTTCTATTCATGCCTTCTAATAACGCCCCTTCATTAAGGATTTCTAGACAAGTTTTCACTACATCCGGACCAATTTTGTTCCAAATTTTTTTGTAAAATAGGGCAAGAAGTCCGTCCTCTCCTGGAGCTTTCTTGGGGCTCATACTGAAAACTGCATATTGGATTTCCTCGGCTGTGAAATTCGAGTCAAGCAAACTGGACATTACACTCGTCACTCTTCTCTGATTATCACTTAGCACACTCCTCAGATTCACAGTAGGTGGATCACTAGACTTAAAGAGCTTAGTGAAGTATTCTGAAAAAACCCTAGTCATATCTTTATTAGTCTCCCACCATCTGCCCTCGCCGTCAAAAACACCATGAATCTTATTTCGAGCTTTTCTTCCAGCGATTTTAGAATGGAAGAAACGAGTGTTACGGTCTCCCGCCCTTAGCCATTCAACTCTAGCCCTCTGACACCAATATCCCTCTTCCACATTTAACGCTTCATCTAGCTGACCTTCCAACCCATTTATCATTTTCCAATAATCAGGTTTAATATTCCTACTGGCCTCCCTAAGCGCCTCCTTTTTTTTGTTGATATCCAGTTTCAGCTCTCTACGTTTCCTATTATTCCAAACAAACAGCTGCTGCCCACAGTCTTTTATGTTCCTTAACACCAAATCAACATACCTAGAACCAACATCGACTTTCCATGACAAAGCAACAATATCTTCGCATTCCTTTTCATTTGCCCAACATTCCTCAAAGTAGAATCTTCTTCCCTTTTCCGGTCCTTTTTCATCAAGAGGATAGTTCTCCGAAGCTTCCAACACCAGCGGACGGTGATCCGAGCCCCAGAATTCCAGATGTTTAATCATAAATCTAGGGAAGACCTTTTTCCATTCATTTGTGCAGGTACCCCTATCCAGCCATTCCATAATCATATCATCACCATCTCTTTTATTGCTCTAAGTAAATCTTGGACCACTAAAACCCATGTCTTCCAGTCCACATTCCTCTAACACTTCTCGAAAATCAGAAACATGCTTCTAGTTTTTTCTATTACCCCCCATCTTCTCATAATCCCCTAAAATTTCATTGAAGTCTTCGATACACACCCACGAGAGATTTGACATTCCAGCAAGTCTTCTTAATAAAGTCCAAGAATGCACTATTTGACACTGAACTGGGTTGCCATAGAAACCTGTGAACCTCTAAGCAGGCTTGAGCCTAATCCAAACACAAACATCAATATGAGCTTGTGAGAATGACAAAAGGGAAACATCTACCTCATTTGAACAAAATAAACATAGACCACTCGCGCAACCCACACTATTAACCACAATCTTACCCTAGAACCCGAGCTTCATATGCCACTTCTCCAAAATTGATTCACCACATCTAGTTTTCATAATAAACATAATATATGGGTTAAAATCCCGCTTATGATTTTACAGGATGTTGAACGCCCTTGGACTCCGGAGCCCCCGAGCGTTCCATACGAACATGATCATTGTTCGCGGCTGGCCGGTGAAGACCAACCGGCCGATAGAGAGAGATTAGAGATATAATCCACAACTGATGAACCCTTAGAGTAGGTAACACTGTCTGCGGCATCTTCGATTGAACCATCATTACCTTCTTGACCAACCAAACTTGATTCAAAATTTTGGGTAGTCTTTAAATTTTCCACATTTCCTTCGATCTCCTCTACCACCCTATTACTTGGGGTTTCTGTATGGATAACTGTTTTAGCCTTTTTCCATCGGCCATCTTGATCAGCAATTGCTAAAGCACCTCTCTTCCTTCCTAACTCAGCAATTGGGAGCTAACCAATTTCCCCAATTTTAGAATCCCTAATTTTCCTCACCCATTTTTGTCAACCTCTTTGTTTAAAACGAGTATCACCCACCAATGTTTTATCCAACTTATATTCACTACTCACATTGGTTAAAATATGAGAGTCCACTGCCCTAACTGGGCCGATCTGTTCCTTTCCTTTTTGGCCCAAACCTTGTTGTGTATTTAGAGACTTACCAGATGTTGACTTAGGCCCATCATCATTACCCAAAACATGGGTCCTGGATCTATCCGACTCGAGCTCCGTGACGAGATCAGTATCTTAAGCATTAAATGCCATATCCTTGCTTACCTCAGAAGTCTCTACCATGATCACCTTTGCTGTCTCTGTATTGATTCCATCGATGTTGTTTTCATTCCTTGGCTCATAATTCTTGGGTTCTGATTCAACTTTCCCACTGTCACCCAATTCTTGCCCCCTAGTAGTCACTTCTTGTCTTCCTATATGATATTTGTATTCACTGTTACCTTCCCCATGCATCGGCAAGTTTGGATATTGATTGGACCTCCAATTTCCTCCAGTCGTCGACGCCCTCTGAGGATTTCTACCAGAAGCTACCATGTTCCTTTCCCTTCCTCTGTTTTTGTTAAAGGGAGTTGAAGCTCTCATCCACATACCAAACTGTTGATCCTTTGCTTCAATGGTTGATGGACATTCATTAGTACAGTGATCCACCCTACCACAATTAAAACAATGATTTGAGAGCCTCTCATATCTGAGAAGCATAATTGAAACCTCCCCATCTTTTAAGATATCTAACTTCAGGCATCTTTTCAAAGGTTCATCGATCTTGATTCTCACCCTTACACGTATGAACTTACCACTTACTTCACCCGAGTTTCCCCCATCAACTTCTACTACTTCCCCAATCATGCTTCCTAAGAACCACCCTATTTTCTTTGTCATACATAGGATCAGCACCTGATAGATCTATACCCAAAATTCTGCCACTTTGAACTGTATTGACTCAATTATTCCTTTCCCTTCTTGTTTTACCAATACCATTAAGGCATTATCAAAGCTCCATAGGCCCTCAGCAATAACCCTCCTGCGATCATCTTCATGCTTAAAGTGGAACGTGAAAACATTCCCTGATACTGATTCGATCTCAAACTCTTCTAAGACTCGCCAAATTTTTCCTATGACCCTCATGAACGCTTCTCTGTTGACTGCTGTAGAAGAAAATATCTTCCCAACCAGACATAGGGACATTCTCGTAACTGCCTCATTTCTGAGGTTCTCCTCCAGAGTATGAACTGGACCATCCTTCTCCGATATTGATAGCGATCCACAAAGACGTGCAATATCTTCTGGATCCATTTAGCATTAACACAACACTAAGAATAAATAGAAAGACAACTGTAAAAATTGTGAAAAAACTGGCTGAGAACATTAACCCTCAAGACAATTTTTACTTAGCTATTCAGAGAATACTAAGAAAAGACTTTTTCACATAAAAGCTAATTTTTATACAACCATTTTTAAGTAATGTTTCTCTTACTTTCTCATACTTTATTCAAAAAGTTGATATGTTGATTGATCAAGGTGGAGCCTTATTTATAGGCTTCACCGTCGGTTACAAAAATTTACATAAAAGAAGATATCTACCCTCACAACAATGAGAAAACACTCCCCGCACATTCTTGTAAAAATATATATGATGAGACTTAAACCCCCATCATTAACGTGGAAAGGGAGGTGCACTGTCACATGTACAAAAAGATGGTATACATAACTATCACAATTTGATGACCATGATTTTCTATCCAACAGTACCAATACCAATCTATATTCTCACAAGTTGTTAATGTAATTTGATTTTGGTACATAAAGATTTCCTTTACCACTTACATTCTCACACACACAAACTTCCCTAATATCTTATTGGTTGATTTTCCCCGTACCAGATGTTGCACCCATCACCCATTTTGTCATTATTATTTTTATTATTTTTAGGGTTAACAACACCATTATTGCCAATGAGCACTTGCCAATGTGGTGTGACTTTCCCAAAGGAGACTCCACCACCATGGTTCAAACCCCATGGCATGCATGAATATATGCAAGTTTTCCTAGTCCCACCAATAGTGTGGGTGTTGTCCCACCAATGTGTGGTCTCTCTCTCCCCGTTAGTGGGAGCTGCAGTCTGGGTTGTGCTTGTAGAGCCCAATCTCGCCAGTCCCAACAGTTGTTGTATAATAAAAAATAAAATAAAAATAAAAATAAAAACCATTATCCGCAGAACTATTTGCAAGTTTGTGATTTACCCCCTTTAATACTCTATTTTTTTTTCTTTAATACTCTATTATTTGCCCCCAACATATCCATTTTTTTTTTTTTCATTTTTTGTCTCCTTTAATACTCTATTATTTGAGTGTAACAGTAGACTTTATTATAAAGTAATTATAATAAAGTAATTTATTATAAAGTATAAAGTAATGTTTCTCTTACTTTCTCATAGTTTATTCAAAAGTTGATATGTTGATTGATTAAGGCGGAGCCTTATTTATAGGCTCCACTATCGGTTATAAAAATTTACATAAAAGAAGATATCTACCCTCACAACAATGAGAAAACACTCCCCGCACATTCTTGTAAAAATATATATGATGGGACTTAAACCCCCATCATTAACGTGGAAATGGAGGTGCACTATCACATGTATAAAAAGATGATATACATAACTATCACAATTTGATGACCACGATTTTCTATCCAACAGTACCATTACCAATATATATTCTCACAAGTTGTTAATGTAATTTGATTTTGGTACATAAAGATTTCTTTTACCACTTACATTCTCACACACACAAACTTCCCTAATATCTTATTGGTTGATTTTCCCCGTACCAGATGTTGGACCCATCACCCATTTTGTCATTATTATTTTTATTATTTTTAGGGTTAACAACACCATTATCGCAAATGGGCTCTTGCCAATGTGGTGTGACAACATTGGCAATCTATATTCTCACAAGTTGTTAATGTAATTTGATTTTGGTACATAAAGATTTCCTTTACCACTTACATTCTCACACACACAAACTTCCCTAATATCTTATTGGTTGATTTTCCCCTTACCAGATGTTGGACCCATCACCCATTTTGTCATTATTATTTTTATTATTTTTAGGGTTAACAACACCATTATCGCCAATGGGCTCTTGCCAATGTGGTGTGACTCTCCCAAAGGAGACTCCACCACCATGGTTCAAACCCCATGGCATGCATGAATATATGCAAGTTTTCCTAGTCCCACCAATAGTGTGGGTGTTGTCCCACCAATGTATGGTCTCTCTCTCCCTGTTAGTGGGATCTGCAGTCCGGGCTGTGCTTGTGGAACTTAACCTCGTCGGTCCCAGCAGTTGTTGTATAATAAAAAAAAAAAAAAAAAAAAAAACCATTATCCCCTGAACTATTTGCAAGTTTGCGATTTACCCCCTTTAATACTCTATTTTTTTTTCTTTAATACTCTATTATTTGACCCCAACATATCCATTTTTTTTTTTTTCATTTTTTGTCTCCGTTAATACTCTATTATTTGAGTGTAATAGTAGACTTTATTATAAAGTATAAAGTAATGTTTCTCTTACTTTCTCATAGTTTATTCAAAAGTTGATATGTTGATTGATTAAGGCGGAGCCTTATTTATAGGCTCCACTATCGGTTACAAAAATTTACATAAAAGAAGATATCTACCCTCACAACAATGAGAAAACACTCCCCGCACATTCTTGTAAAAATATATATGATGGGACTTAAACCCCCATCATTAACGTGGAAATAGAGGTGCATTGTCACATGTACAAAAAAATGATATACATAACTCTCACAATTTGATGACCACGATTTTCTATCCAACAATACCATTACCAATCTATATTCTCACAAGTTGTTAATGTAATTTGATTTTGTTACATAAAGATTTCCTTTACCACTTACATTCTCACACACACAAACTTCCCTAATATCTTATTGGTTGATTTTCCCCGTACCAGATGTTAGACCCATCACCCATTTTGTCATTATTATTTTTATTATTTTTAGGGTTAACAACACCTTTATCTCCTGAACTATTTGTAAGTTTGCGATTTACCCCTTTAATACTCTATTTTTTTTTTCTTTAATACTCTATTATTTGCCCCCAACATATCTATTTATTTATTTATTTCATTTTTTGTCTCCTTTAACACTCTATTATTTGAGTGTAATAGTAGACTTTATTATAAAGTATAAAGTAATGTTTCTCTTACTTTCTCATACTTTATTCAAAAATTGATATGTTGATTGATTAAGGTGGAGCCTTATTTATAGGCTCCATTGTCGGTTACAAAAATTGATTGAATTATCTAGATAAATCTACGTAATTATCTAGATAATTCTATATACTTATTTTCATTTACTCAATTCCTTAACTTCTGAGACTTGGTACAACTTGATGGAACTATGGTAGACTAGAACTCTGGATATTTTTCCAGAGTGTGCAACACTGATTTTTCTCGTACTAGATGTTGGACCCATCACCCATTTTGTCATTTTCTTCCATGTGTTCAATTCCCGTATGATACTCCAAGATTCATGTTTTTATTATCTTGATACCATATTCGACACTGAGAAATGGAAAATCACTATAGATTTTCAAATCATTTTCAAAATTTTAAACAATATCTACTGTCTCTGTCAATCTGTCATGTTGGATTTGAATCAGTGTTGTTATGCTGAGATAGATAGCACAAGGGGATCGAGCTACTCATCTTTTTATCTTAACACTAGACCGGACTGTAGCCCGGTCCCAATTTTCAAAAATAAATAAATTATTATATATATATATATATGTGTGTGTGTGTTTGGTTTTCTTTCAACAAAAGTGTCTCCGCTCACAGGAGTGGGACTACTCACTACTCTTTGCCGGGGTCAACTATTTTTATAAAGTCACCCAACTGGCCAATTATTGTTAGAGAATAACAAAACAACTCAACATATACTATTTTCCTTCTTCTTCTTTTCTTTTTCTCATGAGACCAGAGACTCTATAATCACCATTCACTAAGAAGGCAAGAATTCAAGAAACCAAATTGAACATCTCAAGCAACGTCCAATGGTAAAAAATTTCACTTTTTTCTCCTTTCTCTTAGTTTGATTTTGATAATAATTTTATCTTTTGTATTCTATACACCACAAATTTTAGTTTTTGGGTTTATATGAAAATCCTTTAATTTTTAATTCTAAAAATTATTACCAGTATTTTTAGTTATTCTTTCCATTAGAAAGTGCTTGATTATAAGAAATTAGATTGTTTTATATGATTTCGGTATTGTGAATTGAAAATATGAACATGTCAAAACCTTTCTTAAAGAAAAATTGGAGTTTTAAATTTTAATCTACAAGGCTACAAGGCTACAAGTTGTAACGACTCGATCTCATCTCTAATCAAATACGTGGATCTTTATTATTATTTTAAGGGTAATGTTAACCTATACCTTTAGGGCCCGTTTGGCATATACGATATGATAGGAAATGGCTTATTTTTAATCATTTTCTCATGTTTGGCCGGGCAGTGGGATGGGATAAATTAATCTCATCTAGATTTTTTATCCCATTGATATGGGATAAAATAGTCCCAACCAAAATCATGAGTTTCATTTTAATCCCATCTTCTTTCACTTTGATTCTCTCCCTCTCATGTATATACTTCCAGTCCAACGATTACCTCTATTATTATGTTGTTTATGCTTCATTTTTGTCTCTTTTTGTATGTATATTGGATTTTTACTAGGTCATGGATGTGGATTCGTATTTGATTTTTCTTCTGCTTCAATCTCTTTCCTTTTTTTTTTTTTAATTATTTAAGAGACATGGACTCTTAAAAAGTTTTTAAAGTTTTTATTTTGTTTGATGAAATCTGGGAATTTTCCAGACTTGTTCAAATCTTGAATTTTTATTTATTTATTATTTATTTTGTTTGATGAAATCAGGGAATTTTCTAGATTTGAAAAGGCTTTTCAATTTTTAAAAAAAAAAATATTTTACTTGAAGATATGACGGATATTGGCGGAACAAGTGTAGTGAAATAATGCGATTAAAGGGATTTTAAACGTGATGTGTGTTGTTTTCACATGATAATTGAGATCCGATTTGGGTTTTATTTAGATCTTGAAGGCATGTACGAGAGAGAGAGAGAGAGTCTCAAAAGAGACAGAACCTGTAAACATTAGAGCGCATGTTTTGCTACGAATCAGCTTCATGAAATAAGCTACGAGGCACAAAAATTCGACTTGGGTCCATGATCTGATACTATACTCTTGAAAACAAAAACAGAAAAAAAAAAAAACAATTTGGAGAAAAAATTATTTTGTTTGAAAGATATCTGGGAATTTTTCCAGATTTGAAAAGCTTCGAGAAAAAGCTTTTATTTAGTCCACATCTATTTAGTCCAATCCCATGACTTACCAAACATAGTATTACTTTATTTTTAATCTTATACCATATTTCACCAAACAAAAAAATAACATTACAATTAATCCGATCCTGTCATATCCAATCAAATCATATCCCATAAAAATAATCATATCCTATCTCATGTATTAAACGGAAAATATTTATTGTAAGGGTACGGATATTGACACCCATAAATATGATAAGCACACCTATATTTATAAGTACACCCATGTCTAAAATTTAAAATTTAAAATTAAAACATTACTATAAACACCCATCTTAATGGCAATAGTACCCTTATTTAAATGAATGTCTAGAATCAAATTATGTGCTTTCGTAATATTACTGTCAATGAAGCTAGCTCTAGATTATGTAGTTTGAGAGATTCTTAATTGAAAGTTACTTATATGTGATTGAGATTTTTGCTGTTTTTGGAATCTCATTGCATTTCTAGCTGTTCTAGTTCATTAAATCCTATCATATTGTTTATATAGATCAATTTAAAATCGAGTTTAACCCATTAAATCTTAATAATCTTTCTATTCTTTGTAGCTGTTGAAGAAAACACTGAAACACAAACCAAACATGTTAATAAAAAACCTCCATCCATCATTCAATCTTCCCTGGTAACACAATCAAAACATTAGGGACAAAAAGAAAAGAAAAGGAGGCAAAACAAACCTTTCCAAGCAGGCATAATTCTACAAACATATAAACCATGAATCCAAAACAACCTTGATGCATAAAACATCAAACTAAAATTCAGTTTACTTAAGAAACCTTACTTTGATTCTTTCGAATCCAAAGAGAACACTCAAAATTCAATTTTCAAGTAAAAAATAATTTAAGTTTGTTTTCTCTTCTACAAAAACTAAAATTTTGATACTTGAAATAGAATTAAGGTTTAATTTTTTTTATTATTTATTTATTTATTTATTAATAAAATGATATAGTTGAAGATATGGGTGTAATTAATGGGTGTACATAGTATTTAGTTTATTTTTAATTAAACTAATTTGTCCTTATTGGTAAATTCCTATTGGAATATTTTTGTAATTAATTTTTTTTATTAAAATACGGGTGTGCTTATCATATTTATAGGTGTCAATATTCTCACCCTTATTGTAAATGTTAACAATTACATAATTATTGTAAAAAGAAAATATTTATTATACCTTTTGACTCAATCAATACAATAAACGTATTTGTGTAATAAATACTTTCTTTTTATAGTAATTATTTAGTTGTTAACATATACCCTTTGGGCACATGTTAACATTACCCTTATTTTAAATACAATTCAATTTTGGGTTTGAGATGATGAGATTTACTGATGTAGTCACTTAGAGATGTATATTTAAATTGTTCTAGAAAATATATTTAAATATTTCATGGTATTTGGATGATTTTTTGTTGAGATTGTGACTTTTGGGTGGAGTATCATTACTCTATATATATACATACATATATATATATATATATATATATAGGATATTTACTCTATTTCTTATTGAATTCTTACTATTGTAGGTTATTATGTCAAATAATCAAAGCAAAGGAAAAATATTTTGGATTTCTTCCCAAAATCAAATGAGAATCAATCATAAGTAAAATAGTTTCTTCATCAAAAGTTGATGTTCCAATAATTGAGAACCATCATGTTTCTAAGCCTAATAGAGTCGAGGTTAAAAATGTCGATACTAGTGCTCTCGAACATGATCCGAGGTTTTAATTAAGTTTTTAGTCTAGCCCCCAAAGTCAGAAATCCTAGCTACGCCACTGTCAATTACCTATCCATCGATCTCAAATACAGTTCCATTTTCAAATAATTCAAGTCTCAACATACCAGCTTACAGTTCCTTCCTTATAATGGATTCTTTACCGCATATTGTGGAAAACCTCAGTCCGGTCATCCAACTCTACAGCGATGGCACCATTGTTAGGAATAACCACGTAAACTCTGCCGTGCCATTGCTGATGAATGATTCTGTCAAAATCAAAGACTTGATATATGATAGAAGACACAACCTCCATCTCAGGTTATATAAATCTGAAGCTTTTACAAAAACATCATCACCATCTAGCAAGTCTCCGATTATTGTGTTTCTCCGTGGAGGTGGTTTTTGCGTTGGCTCGCGTACTTGGCCAACCTCTCACAACTGTTGCCTACGCTTGGCGTCTGGACTGAACGCTCTAATAGTTTCAGCAGACTATAGGTTGGCGCCAGAACATAGGCTACCGGCAGCTATAGAAGATGGTTTTAGTGTAATGAAATGGCTACAAGCTCAAGCTTTGGGAGATTGTGATGGGTGGTTAGACATTTGTGAGGCTGACTTCAATAGAGTGTTTATCCTGGGAGACTCATCTGGAGCCAATATTGCACACCACTTGGCTGTAAAGTTCCAAGCTGGATCCACTGCATTGGCTCCGGTTCGTGTTCAAGGATACGTGCTGTTGGCGCCGTTTTTCGGTGGTGTTGTTAGGACAAGGTCTGAGGAGGGCCCGAGCGAGGCTATGCTTAACTTGGAGACACTCGACAGGTACATGGGTTGTTTACACTGGTTTTTTTTTTTTTTTTTTTTTTTTTTTTCATTAAACATATATATTTGAATGATTTTTAAATTTTATTTTTGAAAGAAATGATTTTTAAATTTTATAAAAGAATTTAGTAAAAGGATTTTAACAAATTGAACCAAGTTTTGTTTTAACGAATTTCAAGAAACTTTTTTTTTTTTTTTCTCCAGATACATGCAAGGAATTATGTATTTGATATGAATAAAGATGAATTGTTAATATGTGACCTAGAAGCTTTTATTAATAAGAGAAGAGTTTCAATGCATTCATATCCATGTATATTATACCACGTGACACTTGTCTCTCGTGTAATTATAATCATTCATGCTATATGATATAAATATATAATTTGAGTGGACTGTAAAATATTTCTTTATGAAAAAGTATGATAAAGAATAAAGGAAGTGGTAAGTTACTTGTAAATAAATTTTGTGGATGGGGAGATAGTTGCCTTAAGCTTTGTTTGGCAAAGTTTTTAGAAGTTTTTTTTTTTTTATTATTTATTTATTTATTTATTTTTGAACCTAATTAAAAATAATTTCTAGGAGTGTTTGGTTGCTTTGTGATTTGTGAAGGCTTCGGGAGAGCTTCCAAGGAAAATAAAGGAAGCCAAAATATTTTTAATAAAATTTTCATATTTTAACAATCAATAACAAAATAAAAATTCCGCTCATGTCCCTTTCCTTGTCTTCTTCTCTATCTTCACCGACTCTTCCCAAATTCAGCAACCAATGCTTGGATTCACTAAGATCCATGTGTATGTACATGAGAGAGAGAGAGAGAGAGAGAATGAGAATGAATAGTGGTGAAAAAAAAATAGAGAGAATGAGAATGAATAGTGGTGAAAAAAAAAATAGATGAAGGCAAAGATGAAAATAAAAGTTAAAAAAATGGTACAAGGAAGGACCTTGGGGTGGGGGTGGAGTGTGGTGCGGGCGTGCGGCTGCCGGATATATTAATGCAAAAAAAAAAAAAAAAAAAGGGTGGTGTTTATTTATTTATTATATGGGTTCACTATTCACTATTCATTTTTTATTTAATTTAAAAATTACATTTAGCATTTTATTAGAATTTCAATTTTTTTAGTTTATCACTCTAGACAATCCAAAAATTAACTCAAAAGTCAAAACCCAACTAAAATGATGTGGCAAGTGATTTGTTCATTAACCCATAATCCCATATTTTGTAGGGTAATAACAATTCATTTGCCATATCATTTGTATTGAATTTTGGGTTAATTATCTGGATTATATAGTATTACACTCAATCTATTTTTAAATTTAAGTGTTTATTAAAGTGATACTTATTTTCTAATTTAGTTATAAAAAAAAATGTACAACGAGTGACGGTAGCATAACAATATTTTAAAATAGACATTCCAAACAGTAACTAAAAAACTAAAACTTTTTGTTCTCTTCTTCAAACCCAAAATAAAATAAAATACAATTTGTGGTTATATAAATGTGGTTGACTGACTCTTATATATTTTTTTTTTCTTAAGATTTTGGAGGTTGTCGTTGCCCGCCGGTGAAATAAGAGACCACCCGATTGCTAACCCATTCGGACCGATGAGCCCGAGCCTGGAAGCAGTGAGTCTTGATCCGATATTAGTAGTTGTTGGGGGATGTGAATTGTTGAAAGATAGAGCCAAAGATTACTTTGAAAGATTGAAAGCCATGAAAAAGAGAATCGACTATGTGGAATTTAAAGAGAGAGAGCATGGCTTCTTCAATAAGCATCCTTACTCGCAAGTTGGCAATGAATTTATTCAACTTCTCAAGCACTTCATTTTCACCAATTCCTATTCACATTGCTCAAAGCTAGAAATTACCTAGTCGATCTTGGAATTTTTGTATTTCTCCTAAATTTTCTAGGAACTGAAATGGATTTATTCATCTGTCTATCTCGCTGAAGTGTTCTTCACTAATATATCATCTTCTTACTCTAAAGACACTAAATAATGACATACGATGGCAAAACAAAAAATGTTGGGTGTGAAATGGAGAAAAATGCACAAAGAGAATTAGGAAACGGAGGAAGATAACATAAAAAATCTAATGGAAAGTTAGAAGATAGAGAAACATAGTGGAGGAGAGAAAATAAAAACATAAGGTGGATATTTTGGTTACACTCTAAAGTTGAGAAGCGAAGAAAACTTATTAGGACGGATAAATTGAAAAGTTTCTCATAATTTAATAGTGACTAAAAGTTGAGACTTCTTACACACGAGCCCTTAGCCTTGGTGGCCAGAGTCTGTCCGAGACTCTCTCCCACCAAGGTTTGATCCTTGGCCCAGTGTGTATTTAGGGAAGTTGTTCCCTCCATTGTGTGGGTCTTGTCCTACCTAGGTGTGGGTAGTCTCTCCCCTCTAATGGGAGTTGCTTTCCAGGTTGTGCTTGTAGAGCCTCATCTCGCTGGTCCCGGCAATTGTTGTATGTTATCAAAAAAAAAAAAAAAAAAAAGTTGAAACTTCTTCTATTAAATAGTAAATTCTCTTAACTATAGGTTAATTATATGAATTTGATTCCTCAACTTTCCTCACTTCATCCTTTTCTTAAGGTTCTATTTAAAAAAAAAAAAGTTTTATATTTATTTATAACTAAACACTATAACTTAATTTTTAAAACATTTTTCAATGTATCAAAAGAACACCTTGAAAGTTGAAATCCTTTAGAGATATTTGTCAAAACTAATCACTTTTTGAAATCAAAATTCACTTTTAACCTTATTTTTAAAATAAAACCATTTTTATCCAAATTAGTCAAAAACAATCCAAATTTGACAAAAATACCCCTAGGTTTTTTTTCCATCTCTTTCCTCCTTCTTCTATCTTTGTAATTCACTTTCTCTCTCCATAATCCCTCTCTCTTTCTTAAAGCTTGTAAACTCTCACCACAAAACTCAAATCTACTCCATTCTCATCTCAATTTGAACCAATATCACTATTGAATTTTCTCACAACCTGTTGTAGGAGCTTCACAAACTTGACATTGAAGTACAATTTTTCACTATTGTTAAATTATATTTATTCTATTGCAAAATATTCACTTAAACTTTAATTAATTATAAATTACACGATTGAAACTTCTTAAATTTTTGATTAAAAAAACTACTTAAATTTAAATGTAAAATCTCATAACATTTAAATTCATTAAATAAAGCTCAAATTATTTTATTTTATTTTTTTGGAAAATATTCTTACAATCTTAATTATGTATGGTTATAATTTAGTGAAATATAAATGATTCATTATTTATTTATCTATTTTTACTTATTTTTGGTAAAGAGTTTATATTTCCATGTCTTGTTTGACATGACAAGAAAAAAATGATTTAGTGTGATCAAACAAAAAACTCTGACTACGCAATGCTATGTTAGTGCAATTAATGATATAATTAGAGAAAGTTAGAGCTATTTGTCCTCCAAAATATTACATGTGAGAGTAGGTTGGAGATATATTGGTTGTCCTATTGCCACTCAAAATAGTTCTTCTTTCATCTATTTACTCCCACATCCACTATAAAAAAAAATTAAAATTTAATAATTTACTTTTTACAATATTTGAAATGTCAAAATTTTAACCCTAAATATAATAATTATTTTAATTAAATTGTTTCTCTTTCAACCCACACAAGATCAATCTGGGTGAAGAACCCCAAATCAAACAAACTATGAACTTTTTTTTTTTTTTTTTTAAAGATTTTTTTTTAAAAAGCATAAAATTAGTTGAAACACAAATTGAAAAAAGACAAACCTTGATATTTTTGTCTTTGTACCGTCCAAATTCAAATCACGTATGAGATGTTCTTTCTTATAATAGCAAATTTAGTTATTGATATTTTATAAAAAAAACAATTTATTTGATTTAGGATTATTCACAATTTAAGTAAAATGATTATTAATATTAAAGGTTAATCTTTACATTTTAGAGATAGTCAAGAGTAAATTATTAAATTTAATTAATTAATTAATTAATTTTTTTTAATAATGGATGTAGAAAGTAAATGGGTGTATGAATTCAAGAACTATTTTGGGTGGCTGAGATATTATGTTGGAGGTTGACTTGATTGGAGTTTGGATGTCCCAATCCTACATTATTATATTTTATATAAAAGTAATGTCATTATAATTATTATTATCATTTTTTGAAAAAATGTCTATTATATAATATTTTGTAATGATAAAAAGGGATATTGAGTTGCTTTAAGTGCGACTGTTACAGCTTTCTTAGATATGATGTCACTACTCTGGAAAATTCAATTTTTTATTTAATAATTTGTGGTCTGATAGCTTAAAAAAAAAAAAAAAAAAAAAAAAAAAAAAAAAAAAATCCCTTGTGGTCTGACATTTATTTATGTTAATGGGGAATCAATTTTCCCACATCAATTGAAAGTAACTGTATCAACTAACAGTTATTAAATCTAAATTAAAATATCGTATATTTTAAGTTAATATAACCATATTTTAATTTAATATAACCTAACCAATTTTCTATCAAAAAAAAAAAAACCTAACCAATTTCAAAACCTAATTTAAATCATTTAATAACATTATGTTTGAGCAAATAATTCAATTTTTTTATATTATACTGTTTTTTTTTTTTTTTCACCATATAAATATTTCCAAATCTAAACATCGACGTTTTTAATTACAAAATAATTCGAAATTTGGAGGACGGAGACACAACTCGAATCCACAACCTCAATAGTGTAAGTGTGACATGTGAGAAACATACCAATAAAACCAACCTCATGTCATCAAATACTCTATTACATTTCCCCCTTTTCATTGATTCATTTTATAATACCTCTGACTCTCTGAGTTGAAAATTATCCTCAACTCTGTTTTAAAATAAAAATGCATATATTATGAAAATTAATAGTGTTAACCAAAAATTATCACCGGGGTGAAATTTTTAATTAACGATTTAAGAAGGACCAGGATCGGGATTGATCTTGGTCGGCGGGGTACCAAGTAGCTCGATACCCTTCTGCTTCCTAAAGATCTACTAATAATGGTGTGTGATAGTAGTAAAAATAAGAAGGATTCCGATGTATGAAAGGACGAACACTCGAGTTATTTTTATTCATAATATCATATAGTAAGATTACATTCAATGGAGAGTACAACTATCACTACAAGAACAAAGGAGCAAAAAATAAACTTGAAGGGGTACGGTGATGGAGCTTCTCGTGTCTGTCGATAAGTGGAAAAATAAATGAGACCCCCTTTTCCTCTATACCATGCGATGAATATATAGGTCTGTGTCTTGCCATGCACTCCTAGAATTTCGGTCTAGGGTTTGAGCATTTTACGGATCCTTCTTTGGCGATCCCCGAATTCGTCGGGGATTCAATCCCCGAAATCAATGGTTTCCTTTTAGAATTGAAAGAGTTGACTTTGCTTTTGAATAGGACTCTTGAATGGCGGGAATGTGGGTAATATCCTATTGAACGATGGCGTTTAATGCTTGTCTTCCTTCTCGACGCTTCTCGCTTTAGGCGGGATTGGTGCGTTGGGATTTTGGTGTTTAATTTGCTAAGTGTCTACCGCGAGTTTTGTGGTTGGGATACTTCGGGTACCCCGCCTTCCTCTCGCTCTTCTTGATTGATGTTTGTATATATCGGGCTATCGGGATACCGGAGTATCAGGATACCTGGGAGCGGATAGGCGGCAGGATCTGGCCAGGATGGATAGAAGTTCATACCCTAGCCGTCTTGTAAGTAGGCGGGGTTCCCGGGTACCTCTCCCATTGTTGCTTTCTACCTCGACTCATTTTTCAAGACCGGTGGAAAATTCTTCTTTGATCCCTGCCATTTTTGGCAGTTAACAAATAAGCTTTTAGTTACTTAATTAAATATTTAATCATGTATTCATGTCATCAAGTTTCTAGATTGGTGGGTGACCGGCCAACTTGATTTTTAATGAGAGAGACATTCTACCCTCCTTTTCCTCATATATGTTTGTTCCACATAATTAATTAAAAGTTAGTTATTAAATGTCACTTGAATTTAATTAACTTATGTTTAGATATACATAGAGGTGTTTGATTATGCATTCTCAATCTTATATTAATTTTAGAGTAATTGACACCAATACCCCCTGAAGTGTACGTGAATTCGCATGTTGCTCCATAAACTTTTTTTTTTAGACATTAAACCCCTTGAACTATCGTTTATTGGTAAATAGTTGGGTTTATTCCCCCCTAAGAGGGGCATCTATAGTCATGTTTTGCCAATAAACGATAGTTCCGGGAGTTTAATGTCTAAAAAAAAAGTTTAGGGGGCACCATGCAAATTCACGTACAATCCAAGGGACATTGGTGCCAATTATTCTTAATTTTATACTACTATTTAACTGTAACATTTTTTTATACCATTTTTAGGATAAAACCGATTGTATTGCTTTCACAACTTAATAACTATTTATCAAAAAATAAAAATAAAAATTGATCGGAAACAAATTGATAGTAAATTTTGAACACAAAATAACATAATTTTACAAAAAATATTTCCTCTAATGCGGTTTTATTTCTTGATTTCATGATCTACATGACAGTGGTAAATATCAACACGTCAACTTCTATCTTTTGGATTGGTTGATTAGATGACAAGAACATAAATTCATCAAGTAAAGATAAAGTATAAAACAAATGGATTAGGAAAGACACAAAGCATTTTGTTAAAGATTTGATTTTGAGATTAATTAACCTAATTAATTTCTAGTGATTTTAATATTGGTATCAATCAAATAGGAGTACGTTGTCTTTTCAGTTTTCACCAAAGGAGAGAGTGCTCACATTGACAAAACGACAAGGATTATTAAAACAACAAACACATTAAGAAAACAAGTTTGAATTTTCTCCCTTCTTACTTAATCTTAAATCTTAAATCTTAATCATGATTTTTAATCTCCACCTCTAAATTAAAGTTTGGCTGCCTCTTCACCGGTCACCACCCACTCCATCATAGAGGTCGACCAATCCTCATTAAACATTAATTATAAATAAAATACAGTAATCATATTTATCCCTTTTCCAACTCTATAAGAAATATATATATAAAAGTAGATATCAATTGTACCCCACTGTTGTGTTTGTCTTCATCATCTTCTCCAACCTCACCAAAAAAAATTCATTTCTCTTAATTAGATACATACAGGTTCCCCAAAATGAATCAAAACATGTTGATCAACTTGATCAGGACTTGAAACTGATCATCATAGATAAATTAATGGCTATTATCATATCAGTGATACTGCTGTTTCTGGGGATTGGGGCATTGATCATAATACACATATGTGTTGTTGCAAGGACTTTCAGGAGAGGGCTTGGAAGTGAAATGATGATGGGAGAGAGAAGCAGCAGCATTGGAAGCACAAGCATGTCTAGAGATGATGTGGAGAAGCTTCCTTGCTATGATTACATGATTGCTGCCAATAAAAGCAAAGGAAGCAGCCCTGCGGACTGTGCAGTTTGCTTGGACAACTTCAAGAGAGGTGACAAGTGCAGGTTGCTGCCTCTCTGCAACCACAGCTTCCATGCAAAGTGTGTTGATGAGTGGCTTTTGAAGAACCCCAATTGCCCAATCTGTAGAAGCATCGCCAATTCTAGCCGCTTCAGCGATGTCGGTAGTGTTGATCAGTTGAGAGAAGGCCAGGGCCAATCAACAGAGATAAGTACTAGACATAGCAGCCAATTGAGTGATGATGTTAGAATTGAGTTGGGAGCAGAAGAGGCAGTACAGAGACAGATAACTCATGAGGTTACTTCAGCTGTTCTATGATGATCATGAGATTAATTACAATATTATTCAAAAGTAAATTTTTAGATCATCATGATTTTGTTGATCAAGAGATGATGATTAAGATATAAATTATGGTTTTGATTTTATAATTCATTGATCAGATTTCAGTAAACACCCTTTTGAATCGGCAGATTTATAGTTTTTTTATTTTATTTATGTTTTCTCTTTTTTTTTTTTTTGTTTTGGTTTCTCCTTCAAGTCGTTTCATCTTTCACGTCTTCAAATTGCTTGAATCACTCGCATCTTTTATGTTTCTCTCTCTCTCTCTGTAATTTCCCTTCACATATTTTTCTCCCATTTCAGATAACAACCAAGTTTTTTTTCAAGAAAAATGATATTTGTAGAGAGAATCAAGAAAGGGTTAGGAGAAAAATGGCAAGAGAAAGTAGTGAGAGAACAGAAACTAAAAATAATATATTTATTTTTAGAGATTGCAAATATCACTATTCTAACTACAATATGATAACAAATGTGGTCCAATAGCACCAGTCTAAAAATGGGTTCGGCCAGCCCAAGAATGAATATACCCACTTTAATTCAAAGGTAAGCTTGGCCCCAAAAGAAAACATAAATTAGAAAGTGTAAATGGGGCCTAAATAGCATTTATGTGTAATAAAATAAAAAAGTTCAGCTACTATACGTTGCTATACAAGTACAGTTGGCCGGATTAGTTTTAAGTTATTGGGTTTTAATTCAAATGGTCTATGAAAATAAAAAATTTAAAAAAAAACTAATTCTCTTTCATATATAACATAACTACCCAGCAGCTATACGGTTCATGTATAGTAGTTAGAATAGTGATATTTTTAGACTGGTGCTATTGGACCACATTTGTTATCATATTGTAGTTAGAATAGTGATATTTGCAATCTCTAAAATTGTACGTGCACCTTTTTTGTATACACAACTTTTTTTTTTTTTTTTTTTTTTTTTTACGTATCTTGTTTACAACTTACAATTTTACAAACCATAATTTTCTTATAGATTTAGTTAGTATACAAGAACATGAACATTAACAATATAAGATAGTTTAATATCCTTTAGATGCACATCATCTCTTAGTAGATATGATAGTACGCCTCTCTTCCATAGCGGTGGTGATGGGTTTAAGTCCCACCAGGTCACCATATACATTTTACAAGTATGTGTGTAGAGTTTTCTTATATCATTTCGGATTTCAATCTAATTTTTTTATACGGTAGTTAAACCTTTTTCTTATAAAGTCTAATTTGTAATTACAACTCATTTATTAATATAAATATATTTTTTTTAATGGGTGAGATAAATAAGATTGAAAGATATATAGAACAAAATTATTTGAATAAGAAAATAATGAGTTAGATAGAACGTACGTATATGTTATGATTTGATGTTCATTTACATTTAACATACAAAGAAAGAAATACTATATATATAATCGAAGATATATTTTATGTGATTTGAAGGAATTTTTTTTTTAAAAGTCTAATTTATAGAAAAACTAGAATATATAAAGAAATAGGGGTACAAACACAAAAACCTGAAAATTAAGGATGTACTTACAAAAATTGAAATATAGGCAAGTTTATAAAAATTTAAAACTTCAGGGGACAGTGACCCCCACTCGTCTTATACTTGCTACGTGCCTATAGTCTATCTGCACCACGATGTTATGGGTTCAAGTCTTACCCTCTCCTTAAATCTCGAATTTATATAATACTTATAACAAAATAAATAAAAAGGACTAACATATTAAATGATTCTACAAATTAATTTAACTACCCTCACAGATTTAATGATCTGTTTCTATTGAACTGATATGAGATCGTGTGAATGACAAAGAAGTTTAAGAGCTTGTTTGGTTTGGGTTTTGAAAAACCTCTATTTATAAGAGGTATACTTGCAGCATATCTATCAGAAATAAAACTTTTGAAAAAAAAAATTATAGATGTTTTGTTGGTAGGTTTTTTTTATTATTTAAGTCTATTTGGAAAATTGCTCATCCCCATGAGCTTTTGCTTAGTAGAGGTTTAAACTCTATTAGTTTCTACTGAATTTAAAATAGACAATCTCAAAATATCAACCAAACAACTCTAAGAAACTCAAATAAAAATTAATTTGTAGTGCTTTCGAGATAGTAGAAAGTTCAACCAAACAAGCACTAAGAGGAATCAACACACAAATCACAATCAATATCTGTGTTCGAAATGTATTCGGAGAATACATAAATTGTTTGTCAATTAATTAGGTGCCGTATAGTTAAATGATAATTATTGAGATTACCATATTTTGAGACATATTATGCAACAAAACTTTTTCTTTTTCCATGCAAGAGATGATAGGCAAAACTAATGTAGGATAATAATTTAGGAGAATTTCTATTTTAGTAGATTTTATTTCCTAATTAGTATTTGAGAAATGATTCCTATTTTATTTTAGCATATGAAAGGTTGTTGTAGTTGTTTTTATATTTAGGAAAGTAAGATTAGATTATTGTAAATTACATCTAAGAATATTTTTTTCACAAAATAAAATCAACTTGACCTTACAACTGTAAAATATCTCATAAGAATCAATTTTTCAAATTTTCAATGGCATCATGTGCAACAGATGCGTTGCATCGAAAATTCTCTCCTCTACAGGACAAATTAAAGTCATTATTTTTTGTCCACATCTCATAAAAATCTCAGACATCAATGCTTTAATCGGAAAATATCTAAATCATGTTATATAGATCAGAAAAAGAAAAAGAAAATTAAGAAAAATCTAGGCCAACTCCAAGTGATATCATTCTTTTTTAAAAACAAAAAACAAATAAACAATAACACATCTCAAAAGTCGGTAGAAGATGAAGTCTACCATTTGGTTTCGTCCACAAATCAGCACACTCAAACAAAACTACTTTTTGGTCGAGACTTTGGCGGTAGTAAAATTTCAGAAATCTATTTATATATCAATTTTTCGTTACACGTACACAGATAATATAATATAAAAAATATTTGATGAAAAGACAACCCACTATTTATTATTCATTAATATGCAAACAAATTAACAAACAAGCATTAGTACATTACAGAGAAGAAGTGAAGTGAGACGAGCAAGCCATTAATAAGGAGAGTATGGGTTCTACTTCTATCTCTTCTGAGTGTTCACACCATGTGATTTTGTTTCCTTTCATGTCAAAGGGTCATACCATCCCTCTCCTCCACTTAGCTCACCTCCTCCTCCGCCTCCCACGCGTCGCCGTCACCGTCTTCACTACTCCGGCCAACCGTCCGTTCATCTCCAACTTTCTTGTTAACACCACCGCCTCCATTATCGACCTACCATTCCCTGAAAATGTTGCCGGAATCCCCCCCGGCATTGAGAGCACAGATAAACTCCCATCCATTTCACTCTTTGTTCCGCTTGCTAGAGCAACCAAGCTCATGCAACCTGACTTTGAGCGTGCGGTCCAGGACATGCCACGTGTCAGCTTCCTTGTCTCGGACGGCTTCCTCTGGTGGACCTTGGAGTCGGCTACCAAGTTTGGTTTTCCAAGGTTTGTGTTTTATGGCATGAACAATTATTCCTCGTGTGTGTCTAGGTCTGTTGGTGTAAATCGTACGCTTTTAACTGGGCCTAAGTCAGATGACGAGTTGATCACCGTCACCGGATTTCCGTGGATCAAGGTGACCAGAAACGACTTCGACCCAATTTTTAAGAACGCTGAACCAAAGGGTCCTCTATTTGAGCTTTTCATGGACCAAGTCATAGCTTCATCAAACAGTCATGGCACGATTGTTAACAGCTTTTACGAGCTGGAGCCTGTTTTTGTGGAACACTTGAACCGCGAGGCTAAACCCAAGGCCTGGTGTGTTGGACCACTTTGCCTGGCTGACCCACCAAGGGCTCAACTCCAAAAACCCACCTGGATTCAGTGGCTAGACCAGAAGCTTGAACAAGGTAGCTCAGTTCTGTATGTGGCATTTGGGACTCAGGCAGAGATCTCACTTGAACAACTCAAGGAAATATCAAGTGGGTTGGAGGAATCAAATGTGAACTTCTTGTGGGTGTTAAGAAACAAAGAATCGGAGCTTGGAGATGGCTTTGAAGAGAGAGTCAAAGATAGAGGAATCATTGTGAGAGAGTGGGTGGACCAGAGAGAGATCTTGTTGCACCAAAGCATACAAGGGTTTCTGAGCCATTGTGGGTGGAATTCAGTGATGGAGAGCATATGTGCAGGGGTGCCAATTCTGGCATGGCCCATGATGGCAGAGCAGCCACTGAATGCCAGAATGGTGGTTGAAGAGATCAAAGTAGGGGTGAGAGTAGAGACATGTAACGGTTCAGTGAGAGGATTTGTGAAAAAGGAAGGTTTAGCGAAGATGGTGAAGGTGTTGATGGAAGGAGACAAGGGAAAGGAGGTGAGGAGGAAGGTCAAACAGTACGCAGAAATGTCAAAGAAAGCAATGGAGGAAAACACTGGCTCGTCTTGGCGCTCGCTGGACATGTTAATGTCCGAGATAAGCAATTTCACACCACAAGAAAAGACGGTGGATGCCTATGCCTAGCGTTGTATGGAAGCTTCAAAATTGAATGTACAATAAAAATGAAGTAGATATATAAGCATTTCTATTTTGCGGGTGTTTACTAGTTGAATTGATAATATTGATGTATTTGGAATTCCAATATTTCACTCATATGGTAAGGGAAGAGATTTTAGTTTATTATATTAAAAATAATAATAATTAAGTAAGAGAGATTAATTAAATATGTGGACAACAAATTAATTAAAGCCTTCTCACTTTCTATTATTTTCCAGCTTCTTATAACTTGTAACTTAGTAAGTGATTCGTCTTTTAGCCAATTAATGGAGAATTTGATTCCAAATTAGAAGTTTCTTCTTATGACTTTTTATTCATAATTATTACACGTTAAAAAAGTCATTAATACAATGAGGATCCTTGTCCATTATTAAAAGAGGAGTGCTAGATACATTCTCCCAATCCACTCTCTGTTCATATGCTGATATGTGGACATCATTAATTTTTTCACATTAAATTTGTAGCCTTTAATAAATAGCATCATTTTTCATTTTATTTACAATGCAAACCAACAACTTATTTCCTAGATTGTCCTTCTTCTTTAACTTTAACATATTGTCATTTAATATTTTTTTAAAATATATGTATTGCTCATATATCTATTTCTTTTTTACCAAATTTACTTACACATTTTTTTTTACATCATTAGCTAACTTGATGGTTGTTGTATAAAATAAATAAATAGTAAAACAAATTAGCGTTAAATAATTTAAAAGTATATTATAAAAAATTCATAAAACAAGATCAATAAAACTTAATGTCTATACCTAAATTAAAAATAAAAAATAAAGAAAAAATTTGCTGTCAAGTAGATACTTACATATTTTTTATCTTTTAATTTAAAATTTATTTGTTTTAATTTGACTTAATTTGTCTGTCAATCTAACAAGATTCATTTGTTTTTTTTTAATCACATAGAGAGAGAGAGAGAGAAAAACTGATATATATATAAACTGATATTAAATGACAATGTTAAAATTAAAGGAGAAGGGTAATCTAGAAAATAAGTTATTGGTTTGTATTGTAAATAAAATGAAAAATGAGGTCATTTATAAAGGCTATAAATTTAATGTGAAAAAGTTAATGCTGTACATATGTTATCATATGAACATATAGTGTGTTTGGAGAGTGGGTTGAAAGAGTGCATTTAGCACTCCTCAAATAAGTTTCAATGGCTTTTGCAGAAAAGTTTTGATATTATTTTCATAACCTTTATTAAATTCTTGTAAGTTTTTTAAATGTCGATTTTTATCTTTTATTTTTACTCTACATGTCAAACAACACCATGAGACTGAGTTGAAGGATTTTATAGAAAAAAAAAAAATAGCAAGAGTTGTTGTTGAGCCACTATTGGCGTGAGAAAAAGAAGTAAACAGGGATGAAATGCCCAGAAGAAATTCAAATATGCTTGGATTTTTTTTTTCTTATACGTTTGGTTTTCATTGTAGACATTTTTTATTTATTTATTTATTTATTTTAAAGTTCATTGTAGAGAGTTAAATGCTAATAAAATCATTGCACTTTTGACTATATATTTGGAATTTTGAAGGGTGTACAAAGAAAATTCTGATTTTCAAATTTTAATGGATGGGTTGGAATAGTAAATGAGTGTAAGGAGAAATATTTTGGGTGGCAATAGAGCCACCCTTAATTCATATGGCACTTTAATAAAATTAACAAACAAATAATGAACTTAAAAGCAATACATAATTATACACTTGAAGTTACCAAAAAAATTAGGGTAAAATGTAAATAAACCTTATAAAAATTTTGTGGGCCGAGGGGCCATGCATGGCCTTGTCATTCACTAATGTATTTTTGTCACCTATGGTATGCTCCTCACATCACACCATTGAAGCTATATGTGTATGGGTTCGAGTGAAATCTTTCTTCCGAAACTCCGAATTAATTGTAATAGTACAAAAAATATATTGCATGTGATAAATTATATGATAATTTAAAAGAAAATATTGTATCATCTAAGATCTATTTTTTTTTCCTCAAATGTCATTTTCTTTATCAACCCTAAACAAATTAAGGATAGGCCTATTACTACAAAAAACGCAAAAGAAATCAGTTATTTTACATGGAAGAAATCAGTTTTTCAAAATTTTAAAACCGATGTCTATTTGAGTGATTTAGAAAACAACGCGCTAAAGACATCGGTTTTTAACCGATGTAAAAACACACGAAAACACATTGGTTATATATAAAACCGATTTAAAAACCGCAACGTAAAATTGATGTATTACGAAAATTAATCCTACCGTCGCCGGCCCGCCCCACCTCTGATAATAATGAGGATTAATTGTCATTATGAGGAATTAAACTTGTAACCTCAAGGTCAAAGTGGTAAACCTTTACCGTCTGACTACAAGATTGGATGTGTTAACAATTGCACAATATTTATATATAACCTATATGAGTTGTTAGAAAAAGAAAAAAAAAAAAACCTTGTTTGATTAATTTAAATTTACTCAACTAATCAAAATTCTAATTTCTACTACAAACATATATTAAAAAAAAAATTATTGGTGGGTTTATTTTTTGTGTGGTTTTGTGTTCTGCTGGAGATATTTTTGTGCAAACTTTTTCCTTAAAATAGTATCTTTTGGCAAGGAAATAATTTTTTTTGTCCATGTTGGGTTCTTTGATTTTTCGATACGAATCCAACAGTATAAAGAACGTAAAATTCTGGGTGGTATTTTGAAAGTTATGATCAATTATTCAGTCAAAGGTCAAAAGCGATTGAAGATATTTTTGGTCAAACGTTTTCCTTAAAACTGTATCTTTTGGAAAGGAAATAAATTTTTTCGTCCATGTTAGGTTCTTCAATTTTTTGATATGAATCCAATGGTATAAAGAACGTAAAATTATGGGCTGTATTTTGAAAGTTATGATCAATTATTCAGTCAAAGGTCAGAAGCGATTGGAGATGATCAATTTTTGTGCAAACTTTTTCCTTAAATCTGTATCTTTTGGCAAGGAGATAAAATTTTTCGTCCATGTTGTATTCTTCGATTTTTTTTATACGAATCCAACGGTATAAAGAACGTAAAATTCTGGGTGGTATTTTGAAAGTTATGATCAATTATTCAGTCAAAGGTTAGAAGCGACGCGAATCCGCGAGTGAGATGTTTTCATCGCTCGTTTTCATACTTTTCCAAATCGATTTTTGGAATATTTTCTGAATGAAAATTGTTTGTTTGCATGTCTACTTTCCTATGTCAAAATTTGAGCAAATAACGTTTATAATTTTTGGAGATGCGCACTTGAATGTGGACATAGATCAGATTTGAATTTCAGTAGAATTTTGCTTTTGAATCCATATCGGTTTTCCCAAAAACTGTTGTCTTTTCAAACCGCAATATTTAAGACATCAGTTTTAATGGAAACCGATTTCTTATTGGAAAAAAAATCCATATCGGTTTTTCCAAAAACCGTTGTCTTTTCAAACAGCAATATTTAAGACATCGGTTTTAAGGAAAACCGATTTCTTATTGGAAAAAAAATCCATATCAGTTTTCCCAAAAACCATTGTCTTTTAAACCACAATATTTAAGAAATCATTTTTATAAAAACCGATTTCTAAAAGTTTTTTTAAATCGGTTAACTAAAAACCGATGTAAACAACCGATATCTTTTAACTTTTTTGTAGTAGTGGTAGGACTTGCTGAAATTATGTATTACATATATGATCCAACACTTCAACTCCCGCAATATAAGGAAATTCAAGCTTTGAGTTACGTTACTTACGTATTGTAATTTTCATAATGGTTTTAACTATATATAAATTGAAGAACCGATGTCAGCAATAGGTGTGTGGATAAGTCTCCTACAAAGGTGATCAGAAGTTGTGATTGGAATCCTCTGATGGATGATGATTTAATGTTCAATGTGGATGGGTCGGCTAAAGGAAATCCTGGTATGTCGGTGGGTGGTGTTCTTAGAGATGCTAGAGGCAGAATTTGTTCTTATTCTCAACCTTCATGGGAATTCTGGACTCGAATTCGGTTGAAATCTATGCCATTCATACAGCCTATCAGTTAATAGCTTCAAAACCCCTTTTTGCTAATCATAATGTGATGATTGTTAGTGATTCTAAAGCGGCGGTTTCCTGGGTGAATGGGGAGGACTTTGGAAATTTAAGGCTTGTGGATCTGGTGTATGATATTCGTCTCTTCCTGCTAAACATGAAAGTTTTATTGGCTTCATTCAAATCAAGAGGCTCGAATTATGTTGCTGACAGCTTGGTAAAGCTGGGTTCCAGTAGATCTGGTGATAGGCTTGAGTGGGGTGACTTTTAGGTTTGTCTTGCTGGTGGCTTTGGTTTTTTCAGTTCAGTGAGTGTTGTTTAGTACTGTTTTGCGTTGGCTGGGTGTCCCCTTTTGTTATATGGGCTTTTGGCTCTGTTTTGTTGCATTGGTCTCCTTTTGTGCTTTCTAGTCTGCTGGCTTGTGCTTTGTAGGCTGGTTGTCTTTTCGGTTTGGTTTGTTCTCTTTTAGGCTGTTTGGCCTGTCGTTGAATAAAATGGCTGTTTTTAAAAAAATAAAAATTGAAGAACCAATGAACAATTTTTTTTAGTATGACCTTGTAAGTCTTTCACACCCAAATTAATAAAATTGTAAATTCAAGTAATATTTTGGTACAGACGTGCTAGTTATGGTTTGCTTGCGTCTGCCTATTTTGAAAGAATAATAAGAAACTAATGATAATCATGATCATTCAAGGGAGTCTGAAACCTCAAAACGTTAAATGCTTTAACAAGTCTTTTGACAAATCAGAGTGTCCTCCTATTCTTTATTCAACAACTTAAATATCGAGAGAAATACAACTGTTTCCACCAAATAAGGCACATGCCTACCACTATGTCTAATAGGTTGGAACTTCCTAACAACTATCTTGACTAATTCTAAGAAAAGCAAATTATTGACCAACTGTACACTTGGCACATAAATATTAAGGCACTTAACATATTTGCCATCCTCCATCTTTCAAAATGAGGCGGCCAAACACTAAACCTAACATAATTATGTGGAGATGTCTTCGGTCTTCCCATAAATTTAGTGTTCAAAATTAGCATCTATTCGTACACATGCAAGATAAAATATAGTATATATTTTCATCAAGGTTCTTACCAAAATTAAAATAAGGGATCTCTTATGAGAGACTCAATATATATAGTCTTTCTACTGTCAGTTCGTCTTGATATAAAATATATTAGTACGAAGAACGTGGAGCATAGATTATGGAGAAGTTTTGACAAGTGCATACACTTTGAGTCAAAGTATGTAAATCTAATGATCCACATTATTCATCATGATATATTTTATATCAGGACGAACCGACAATAGAAAACACACACTCTCTCTCTCTTTATATATATATATATATGTGTGTGTGTGTGTTTGAGATATATTATACGTATATACACACACTAAATATAATTATTCGTTAAAAAAAAAAAAAATTTTGATTTCCAAAAAACATCTAAAATAAATTAATGGCATCCCATCATTTACCAAAATGCCACTAATCGGATGAAATTGGATGGAATGACCATTAGTGTCACACTTTTCACTAAAAATAGCCATTTTGAAATCAATTTCCAATCTAGTGGCCATTTTAATAGTGTGTTATCAAATTGATGGTCACCGGGGTAATTATCCCTAAAATGAATTTGACTTTAGATAATTGTATTGGAGATATGAATATGTATTTTTCTAAAAAAAAATTCAAAAGTTGGTCCATAATGAATAGAAATACTAATGTGGTATTATTTAGAAACTCAAAAATACATATTTACATTAGAGATGTTAATAATAATAATAATAAAAAGTGTTTTATAAAAGATTGATTAGCATTCCCAAAAATTCTAGGGTTTTTTCTTTTAAAGGACATCTTTACGGGGAGAAAAAATCTTCGAGGACCACCAATGTGAGGCCACATGACATGGATAACCGTTAAGATTGCAACAGATGCGTTGCATCGAAATTTATCTCCTCTACAGGACAAATTAACGTGAACTGTCGGTGATTATTTTTTGGTCACAACAATGACACATCTCATAAAAATCTCAGCCATCATTGCTTTAATTGGAAAGAGTAAATACTATATTACCTAAATTTGGTGTCCAAATCTGGTGCCTAAATGATATGACAACATTGTAGACCATTCATTTAAATAATGTAAATCTAATACAGTTTAAATGAATGGTTTACAGTGTTGTCACATCATTTGGGCACCAGATTTGGACACCAAATTTGAACAATGTAGCATTACTCAATTAGAAAATATCTAAATCATGTTATAGATTAGAAAAAGAAATAGAAAATTAAAAAAAATCTAGGCCAATTCCAAGTGACGAGTATGTGGCGTGTTCTGATTGGATGGTCCCATATCCACGTCAGTGGTACCGTCCCACTTAATATGCAAATAAACATTAACATTACAGAGAAGAAGTGAAGTGCGAAGAGCAAGCAATTAAAGAGAATATGGGTTCTACTTCTATCCCTTGTGAGTTTTCACACCATGTGATTTTGTTTCCTTTCATGTCAAAAGGTCACACCATCCCTCTCCTCCACTTAGCTCACCTCCTCCTCCGCCTCCCACGCGTCGCCGTCACCGTCTTCACTACTCCGGCCAACCGTCCGTTCATCTCCAACTTTCTTGTTAACACCTCTGCCTCCATTATCGACCTCCCGTTCCCTGAAAATGTTGCCGGAATCCCTCCTGGCATCGAGAGCACGGATAAACTCCCCTCCATCTCACTCTATGTTCCGCTTGCTAGAGCAACCAAGCTCATGCAACCTGACTTTGAACGTGCGGTCCAGGACATACCACGTGTCAGCTTCCTTGTCTCCGACGGCTTCCTCTGGTGGACCTTGGAGTCGGCTACCAAGTTTGGTTTTCCAAGGTTTGTGTTTTATGGCATGAACAATTATTCCTCGTGTGTGTCTAGGTCTGTTCGTGTGAATCATACGCTTTTAGATGGGCCTAAGTCAGATGACGAGTTGATCACCGTCACCGGATTTCCGTGGATCAAGGTGACCAGAAACGACTTCGACCCAGTTTTCACGGACGCTGAACCAAAGGGTCCTCCATTTGAGCTTTTCATGGACCATGTCATAGCCACATCAAACAGTTATGGCATGATTGTTAACAGCTTTTACGAGCTGGAGCCTGTTTTTGTCGAACACCGGAACCGCGAGGCTAAACCAAAGGCATGGTGTGTTGGACCACTTTGCCTGGCTGACCCGCCAAGGATTCAACTCCAAAAACCCACCTGGATTCAATGGCTAGACCGGAAGCTCGAACAAGGTAGCTCTGTTCTGTACGTGGCATTTGGGACTCAGGCCGATATCTCACCTGAGCAACTCAAGGAAATCTCAAGTGGGCTGGAGGAATCAAATGTGAACTTCTTGTGGGTGATAAGAAACAAGGAATCAGAACTTGGAGATGGGTTTGAAGAGAGAGTCAAAGATAGAGGTATCGTTGTTAGAGAGTGGGTTGACCAGAGAGAGATCTTGTTGCACCAAAGCATACAAGGGTTTCTAAGCCATTGTGGGTGGAATTCAGTGATGGAGAGCATATGTGCAGGAGTGCCAATTCTGGCATGGCCCATGATGGCAGATCAGCCATTGAATGCCAGAATGGTGGTTGAAGAGATCAAAGTAGGGGTGAGAGTAGAGACATGTAACGGTTCAGTGAGAGGATTTGTGAAAAAGGAAGGTTTAGCGAAGATGGTGAAGGTGTTGATGGAAGGAGACAAGGGAAAGGAGGTGAGGAAGAAGGTCAAACAGTACGCAGAAATGTCAAAGAAAGCAATGGAGGAAAACACTGGCTCGTCTTGGCGCTCGCTGGACATGTTAATGTCCGAGATAAGCAATTTCACACCACAAGAAAAGACGGTAGATGCCTAGGCCCTAGCGTTGTATGGAAGCTTCAAAATTGAATGTACAATAAAAATGAAGTAGATAAGCATTTCTATTTGCTGGTGTTTACTAGTTGAATTGATAATATTGATGTATTTGGAATTCAATTTCACTCATATGGTAAGGGAATAGATTTTAGTTTATTATATTAAAAATAATAATAATTAAGTAAGAGAGATTAATTAAATATGTGGACAACAAATTAATTAAAGCCTTCTCACTTTCTATTATTTTCCAGCTTCTTGTAACTTGTAACTTAGTAAGTGATTCGTCTTTTAGCCAATTAATGGAGAATTTGATTCCAAATTAGAAGTTTCTTCTTATGACTTTTTATTCATAATTATTACACGTTAAAAAAGTCATTAATACAATGAGGATCCTTGTCCATTATTAAAATATCCTTATATGAAATTGCTAAAAAAACATCCTTTCTACTTCATCTTCTTCACAACCTTAAAAATAAGTTGAAGAGTGCTAGATACACTCTCCCAATCCACTCTTAATTCATATGCTGATATGTGGACATCATTAATTTTTTCACATTAAATTTGTAGCCTTTAATAAATAGCATCCTTTTTCATTTTATTTACAATGCAAACCAACAACTTATTTCCTAGATTGTCCTTCTTCTTTAACTTTATCATATTGTCATTTAATATATTTTTTTAAATATATGTATTGCTCATATATCTATTTCTTTTTTACCAAATTTACTTAAAACATTTTTTTTTACATCACTAGCTAACTTGATGGTTGTTGTATAAAATAAATAAATAGTAAAACAAATTAGCGTTAAATAATTTAGAAGTATATTATAAAAAATCCATAAGACAAGATCAATAAAACTTAATGTCTATATCTAAATTAAAAATAAAAAATAAAGAAAAAATTTGCTGTTAAGTAGATACTTACATATTTTTTATCTTTTAATTTAAAATTTATTTGCTTTAATTTGACTTAATTTGTCTGTCAATCTAACAAGATTCATTTTTTTTTTTTTAATCACATAGAGAGAGAGAGAGAAAAACTGATTATATATAAACTGATATTAAATGACAATGTTAAAATTAAAGGAGAAGGACAATCTAGAAAATAAGTTATTGGTTTGTATTGCAAATAAAATGAAAAATGAGGTCATTTATAAAGGCTATAAATTTAATGTGAAAAAGTTAATGTTGTACATATGTCATCATATGAACAGATAGTGTGTTGGGAGAGTGGGTTAAAAGAGTGCATTTAGCACTCCTCAAATAAGTTTCAATGGCTTTTGCAGAAAAGTTTTGATATTATTTTCAAAACCTTTATTAAATTCTTGTAAGTTTTTGAAATGTCGATTTTTATCTTTTATTTTTACTCTACATGTCAAACAACACCATGAGACTGAGTTGAAGGATTTTATAGAAAAAAAAAATAGCAAGAGTTGTTGTTGAGCCACTATTGGCGTGAGAAAAAGAAGTAAACAGGGATGAAATGCCCAGAAGAAATTCAAATATGCTTGGATTTTTTTTTTCTTATACGTTTGGTTTTCATTGTAGACATTATTTATTTATTTATTTATTTTAAAGTTCATTGTAGAGAGTTAAATGCTAATAAAATCATTGCACTTTTGACTATATATTTGGAATTTTGAAGGGTGTACAAAGAAAATTCTGATTTTCAAATTTTAATGGATGGGTTGGAATAGTAAATGAGTGTAAGGAGAAATATTTTGGTTGGCAATAGAGCCACCCTTAATTCATATGGTACTTTAATAAAATTAACAAACAAATAATTAACTTAAAAGCAATACATAATTATACACTTGAAGTTATCATAAAAATTAGGGTAAAATGTAAATAAACCTTATAAAAATTTTGTGGGCCGAGGGGCCATGCATGGCCTTGTCATTCACTAATGTATTTTTGTCACCTATGGTATGCTCCTCACATCACACCATTGAAGCTATATGTGTATGGGTTCGAGTGAAATCTTTCTTCTGAAACTCCGAATTAATTGTAATAGTACAAAAAATATATTACATGTGATAAATTATATGATAATTTAAAAGAAAATATTGCATCATCTAAGATCCATTTTTTTTTTTCCTCGAATGTCATTTTCTTTATCAACCCTAAACAAATTAAGGATAGGCCCACTACTACAAAAAAACGCAAAAGAAATCGGTTATTTTACATGGAAGAAATCGGTTTTTCAAATTTTTAAAACCGATGTCTATTTGAGTGATTTAGAAAACAACGTGCTAAAGACATCGGTTTTTAACCGATGTAAAAACACACGAAAACACATCGGTTATATATAAAACAAATTTAAAAACCATGACATAAAATTGATGTATTACAAAAATTAATCCCGCCGTCGCTGGCCCGCCCCACCTCTGATAATAATGAGGATTAATTGTCATTATGAGGAATTGAACTTGTAACCTCAAGGTCAAAGTGGTAAACCTTTACCGCCTGACTACAAGATTGAATGTGTTAACAATTGCACAATATTTATATATAACCTATATGAGTTGTTAGAAAAAGAAAAAGAAAAAAACCTTGTTTGATTAATTTAAATTTACTCAACTAATCAAAATTCTAATTTCTACTACAAACATATATTAAAAAAAAAATTATTGGTGGGTTTATTTTTTGTGTGGTTTTGTGTTCTGTTGGAGATATTTTTGTGCAAACGTTTTCCTTAAAATAGTATCTTTTGGCAAGGAAATAAATTTTTTTGTCCATGTTGGGTTCTTTGATTTTTCGATACGAATCCAACGGTATAAAGAACGTAAAATTCTGGGCGGTATTTTGAAAGTTATGATCAATTATTCAGTCAAATGTCAAAAGTGATTGAAGATATTTTTGGTCAAACGTTTTCCTTAAAACTGTATCTTTTGGCAAGGAAATAAATTTTTTCGTCCATGTTAGGTTCTTCAATTTTTCGATATGAATCCAATGGTATAAAGAACGTAAAATTATGGGCTGTATTTTGAAAGTTATGATCAATTATTCAGTCAAAGGTCAGAAGCGATTGAAGATGATCAATTTTTGTGCAAACTTTTTCCTTAAATCTGTATCTTTTGGCAAGGAAATAAATTTTTTCATCCCTGTTGTATTCTTCGATTTTTTTTATACGAATCCAACGGTATAAAGAACGTAAAATTCTGGGTGGTATTTTGAAAGTTATGATCAATTATTCAATAAAAGGTCAGAAGCGACGCGAATCCGCGAGTGAGATGTTTTCATCGCTCGTTTTCATACTTTTCCAAATCGATTTTTAGAATATTTTCTGAATGAAAATTGTTTGTTTGCATGTCTATTTTCTTGTGTCAAAATTTGAGCAAATAATGTTGATAATTTTGGAGATGCGCACTTGAATGTGGACATAGGTCAGATTTGAATTTCAGCAGAATTTTGCTTCTGAATCCATATCGGTTTTCCCAAAAACTATTGTCTTTTCAAACCGCAATATTTAAGACATCAGTTTTAATGGAAACTGATTTCGTATTGGAAAAAAAATCCATATATGTTTTTCCAAAAACCGTTATCTTTTCAAACAGCAATATTTAAGACATCGGTTTTAAGGAAAACCGATTTCTTATTAGAAAATAAATCCATATCGGTTTTCCCAAAAACCATTGTCTTTTAAACCACAATATTTAAGAAATCGTTTTTATAAAAACCGATTTCTAAAAGTTTTTTTAAATCGGTTAACTAAAAACCGATGTAAACAACCGATATCTTTTAACATTTTTGTAGTAGTGGTAGGACTTGCTGAAATTATGTATTACATATATGATCCAACACTTCAACTCCCACAATATAAGGAAATTCAAGCTTTGAGTTACGTTACTTACGTACTATACTTTTCGTAATGGTTTTAACTATATATAAATTGAAGAACCGATGTCAGGAATAGGTGTGTGGATAAGTCTCCTACAAAGGTGATCAGAAGTTGTGATTGGAATCCTCCGATGGATGATGATTTAATGTTCAATGTGGATGGGTCGGCTAAAGGAAATCCTGGTATGTCGGTGGGTGGTGTTCTTAGAGATGCCAGAGGCAGAATTTGTTCTTATTCTCAACCTTCATGGGATTCTGGACTCGAATTCGGTTGAAATCTATGCCATTCATACAGCCTATCAGTTAATAGCTTCAAAACCCCTTTTTGCTGATCGTAATGTGATGATCGTTAGTGATTCTAAAGCGGCGGTTTCCTGGGTGAATGGGGAGGACTTTGGAAATTTAAGGCTTGTGGATCTGGTGTATGATATTCATCTCTTCCTGCTAAACATGAAAGGTTTATTGGCTTCATTCAAATCAAGAGGCTCGAATTATGTTGCTGACAGCTTGGTAAAGCTGGGTTCCAGTAGATCTGGTGATAGACTTGAGTGGGGTGACTTTTAAGTTTGTCTTGCTGGTGGCTTTGGTTTTTTCAGTTCAGTGTTGTTTAGTACTGTTTTGTGTTGGCTAGGTGTTCCCTTTTGTTATATGGGGTCCAGTTTTGTTTGTGTTGTTGTGCTGTTGGCTCTGTTTTGTTGCATTGGTCTTCTTTTGTGCTTTCTAGTCTGCTGACTTGTGCTTGGTAGGCTGGTTGTCTTTTGGGTTTGTTTTGTTCTCTCTTTGGCTATTTGGCCTGTCGTTGAATAAAATGGCTGTTTTTTAAAAAATAAAAATTGAAGAACCAATGAACAATTTTTTTTAGTATGATCTTGTAAGTCTTTCACACCCAAATTAATAAAATTGTAAATTCAAGTAATATTTTGGTACAGACGTGCTAGTTATGGTTTGCTTGCGTCTGCCTATTTTGAAAGAATAATAAGAAACTAATGATAATCAGGATCATTCGAGGGAGTCTGAAACCTCAAAACGTTAAATGCTTTAACAAGTCTTTTGACAAATCAGAGTGTCCTCCTATTCTTTATTCAACAACTTAAATATCGAGAGAAATACAACTGTTTCCACAAAATAAGGCACATGCCTACCACTATGTCTAATAGGTTGGAACTTCCTAACAACTATCTTGACTAATTCTAAGAAAAGCAAATTATTGACCAACTAAACTTCAAATGCAAATAAAAATTAAATAAGATACTATAGGTGGTCGATCGACTTGGTATGTCGAGTGGGTCGGGTTGAATCAGGCCCAAAGCAACTGATCTGGAAAGTGGATGAATGACGTCGGCTGTCGTCTACGAATGGTCGTCTGGGATTAGCTGAACCTGCAAAAGAACTTGAAACAGTAATATAATATAGAGAAACAAGAAAGGTTTGGGCTTGAAGTTAGCCTTAGGTATGCTTGGGCTGAGCAAAGCAGTTAGGTGACTGAAAGATAGGTTCCGGTGATCGGAGTTAAGATCAAGATTTTAGTATATATTTTCTTGGGAGAGTTCAGAGAGCTTTTTAGTAGAGAAGCCCTCTTATTTATAGTAGTGGGAGTGACTCCAACGTTCACTGGTCATGTTATGATCGTGGGCGAGATTTGGGGGGATATTGGGAGAGATTCTCTCTTCCAGTTACCCACCAAACCTAACTGAAGACTTGACTTGGTCATTCGAAGACCAAGTCGTGCTGCTGACACTTGTTGGATCGATCAACCCAACGGGCCTGGGTTGGGTCTTTTTGATATAAGGTTTGGGCTTTGTTACGCTTTGGGCCTATGGACCATTTCTGGCTACCACAGATACTAAGTAAAACTGTACACTTGGCACATAAATATTAAGGCACTTAACATATTTGCCATCCTCCATCTTTCAAAATGAGGCGGCCAAACACTAAACCTAACATAATTATGTGGAGATGTCTTCGGTCTTCCCATAAATTTAGTGTTCAAAATTAGCATCTATTCGTACACATACAAGATAAAATATAGTATATATTTTCATCAAGGTCCTTACCAAAATTTACCAAAATTAAAATAAGGGATATCTTATGAGAGACTCAATATATATAGTCTTTCTACTGTCAGTTCGTCTTGATATAAAATATATTAGTACGAAGAACGTGGAGCATAGATTATGGAGAAGTTTTGACAAGTGCATACACTTTGAGTCAAAGTATGTAAATCTAATGATCCACATTATTCATCCTGATATATCTTATATCAGGACGAACCGACAATAGAAAACACTCTCTCTCTCTCTCTATATATATATATATGTGTGTGTGTGTGTGTGTGTTTGAGATATATTATACGTATATACACACACTAAATATAATTATTCGTTTCAAAAAAAAAAAAAAATTGATTTCCAAAAAACATCTAAAATAAATTAATGGCATCCCATCATTTATCAAAATGCCACTAATCGGATGAAATTGGATGGAATGACCACTAGTGTCACACTATTCCCTAAAAATAGCCATTTTGAAATCAATTCTCAATCTAGTGGCATTTTAATAGTGTGTTATCAAATTGATGGTCACCGGGGTAATTATCCCTAAAATGAATTTGACTTTAGATAATTGTATTGGAGATATGAATATGTATTTTTCTAAAAAAAAATTCAAAAGTTGGTCCATAATGAATAGAAATACTAATGTAGTATTATTTAGAAACTCAAAAATACATATTTACATTAGAGATGTTAATAATAATAATAATAAAAGTGTTTTATAAAAGATTGATTAGCATTCCCAAAAATTCTAGGGTTTTTTCTTTTAAAGGACATCTTTACGGGGAGAAAAAATCTTCGAGGATGCATTATCCACCAATGTGAGGCCACATGACATGGATAACCATTAAGATTGCAACAGATGCGTTGCATCGAAATTTATCTCCTCTACAGGACAAATTAACGTGAACTGTCGGTGATTATTTTTTGGTCACAACAATGACACATCTCATAAAAATCTCAGCCATCATTGCTTTAATTGGAAAGAGTAAATACTACATTACATAAATTTGGTATCCAAATCTGGTGCCTAAATGATATGGCAACATTGTAGACCATTCATTTAAATAATGTAAATCTAATACAATTTAAATGAATGGTTTACAGTGTTGCCACATCATTTGGGCACCAAATTTGGACACCAAATTTGAGCAATGTAGCATTACTCAATTAGAAAATATCTAAATCATGTCATAGATTAGAAAAAGAAATAGAAAATTAAAAAAAAAATCTAGGCCAATTCCAAGTGACGAGTATATGGCGTGTTCTGATTGGACGGTCCCATATCCACATCAGTGGGACCGTCCCACTTAAGTTTTTCTCCCAAGTGACACATATCATTCTTTTTAAAAACAAAAAACAAATAAACAATTACACAACTCAAAAGTAGGTAGAAGCCGAAGTCTACCATTTGGTTGGAATATCAGCACACTCAAACAACACTACATTTTGGTCTGGAGTCTGGAACAAGGTTGAGACTTTATTTATATATCAATTTTATTAAAGGGTTTCGTTACACGTACACAGATAATATAATATAATATATAAAGCCAAGTAAAAAATATATTTGATGAAAAGACAACCCACTATCATTAATATGCAAATAAACATTAACATTACAGAGAAGAAGTGAAGTGCGAAGAGCAAGCAATTAAAGAGAATATGGGTTCTACTTCTATCCCTTGTGAGTTTTCACACCATGTGATTTTGTTTCCTTTCATGTCAAAAGGTCACACCATACCTCTCCTCCACTTAGCTCACCTCCTCCTCCGCCTCCCACGCGTCGCCGTCACCGTCTTCACTACTCCGGCCAACCGTCCGTTCATCTCCAACTTTCTTGTTAACACCTCTGCCTCCATTATCGACCTCCCGTTCCCTGAAAATGTTGCCGGAATCCCTCCTGGCATCGAGAGCACAGATAAACTCCCCTCCATCTCACTGTATGTTCCGCTTGCTAGAGCAACCAAGCTCATGCAACCTGACTTTGAACGTGCGGTCCAGGACATGCCACGTGTCAGCTTCCTTGTCTCCGACGGCTTCCTCTGGTGGACCTTGGAGTCGGCTACCAAGTTTGGTTTTCCAAGGTTTGTGTTTTTTGGCATGAACAATTATTCCTCATGTGTGTCTAGGTCTGTTCGTGTGAATCGAACGCTTTTAGATGGGCCTAACTCAGATGACGAGTTGATCACAGTCACCGGATTTCCGTGGATCAAGGTGACAAGAAACGACTTCGACCCAGTTTTCACGGACGCTGAACCAAAGGGTCCTCCATTTGAGCTTTTCATGGACCAAGTCATAGCCACATCAAACAGTTATGGCATGATTGTTAACAGCTTTTACGAGCTGGAGCCTGTTTTTTTCGAACACCGGAACCGCGAGGCTAAACCAAAGGCATGGTGTGTTGGACCACTTTGCCTGGCTGACCCGCCAAGGATTCAACTCCAAAAACCCAAATGGATTCAATGGCTAGACCGGAAGCTCGAACAAGGTAGCTCTGTTCTGTACGTGGCATTTGGGACTCAGGCCGATATCTCACCTGAGCAACTCAAGGAAATCTCAAGTGGGCTGGAGGAATCAAATGTGAACTTCTTGTGGGTGATAAGAAACAAGGAATCAGAACTTGGAGATGGGTTTGAAGAGAGAGTCAAAGATAGAGGTATCGTTGTTAGAGAGTGGGTTGACCAGAGAGAGATCTTGTTGCACCAAAGCATACAAGGGTTTCTAAGCCATTGTGGGTGGAATTCAGTGATGGAGAGCATATGTGCAGGAGTGCCAATTCTGGCATGGCCCATGATGGCAGATCAGCCATTGAATGCCAGAATGGTGGTTGAAGAGATCAAAGTAGGGGTGAGAGTAGAGACATGTAACGGTTCAGTGAGAGGATTTGTGAAAAAGGAAGGTTTAGCGAAGATGGTGAAGGTGTTGATGGAAGGAGACAAGGGAAAGGAGGTGAGGAAGAAGGTCAAACAGTACGCAGAAATGTCAAAGAAAGCAATGGAGGAAAACACTGGCTCGTCTTGGCGCTCGCTGGACATGTTAATGTCCGAGATAAGCAATTTCACACCACAAGAAAAGACGGTGGATGCCTAGGCCTAGCGTTGTATGGAAGCTTCAAAATTGAATGTACAATAAAAATGAAGTAGATAAGCATTTCTTTTTGCGGGTGTTTACTAGTTGAATTGATAATATTGATGTATTTGGAATTCAATTTCACTCATATGGTAAGGGAATAGATTTTAGTTTATTATATTAAAAATAATAATAATTAAGTAAGAGAGATTAATTAAATATGTGGACAACAAATTAATTAAAGCCTTCTCACTTTCTATTATTTTCCAGCTTCTTGTAACTTGTAACTTAGTAAGTGATTCGTCTTTTAGCCAATAATGGAGAATTTGATTCCAAATTAGAAGTTTCTTCTTATGACTTTTTATTCATAATTATTACACGTTAAAAAAGTCATTAATATACAGTATAGATGCATATCTTTCTTGCCTTTTTGACATAGATACAAACTACGGTGCATATCTTTGACCATATTTCAATTTGAATAATGCTTGGGTACTGATCCGTCAGTACCCAAAATACTGACCCTATTAATGAGAGTGTAGAATATGTCATTTTTTCTTTTTCTTTTTACATTTATTTCACAAATTAGGCCACGTGCTATACTTTTGTTGATAGGGCCAGTATCCGAGCGTTATTCCTTAAACTTTAAATTTGATCTTCCAATCAACTTTCACAATGTCATTATCAAGTTTATTAATATCAAATGTATTTCTCATAAACATGAATAAAAAATCAGTCGCTGTAAAGAAATGACCAAGCAATTCATGCAGCCAAATAAACAAAGTTCAATGCTCTCCTCTTTTTTCTCTGAAAAGGTAAGTGAGAGTAGTCTGGTTTGGTTTTTTAGTTTCTCTATCTCTTGTCATTACTAGGGTACGTCCCTTACTGGCTGGGTAGGTATGAATTCAGAAGATATTACTTCGTTGTGTGCTTCCTTATCTATTAACTCTCGTGATGGTCCTGTGCAATTACTAGATGATAGACTTAAGGTGGAGGCTATTAAGAGGTTGTCTTTATGTTTGGTGGGTAGGGTCCTCACTAATAAATGGGTGAACAGAGAAGCTTTTATGCACGTTATTAGGAAGATTTGGCAGGTTAAGAAGGGCCTTGATATTGAATCAGTGTCTGGAAATACGTTTACATTCCATTTCAGGGATGAGTATTGTTGGGGTTGAAAATGAACCTCCGGGATATTATTCTTACGGAGTTGAAACACTCAAAAATTACCAACAGTAGAATAATGAAGTTGAACTGTAATTTTATTGAATAGAGTAGAAGTAACTTCCCACTTCCTAAGGGATTACACAATATTCTATGCTTTCTAGGAATGAGAAATAAAAGTTGAAAAAAATTGGACTAATGGTAAAAATGAGGGTTTATATAGCCCATCCTCTGACATCTCGGGCACGTGTCGAGGGCTTAGTGGTAAGGTCCGACAGCTGTCTCTGCGTGGTCAGGTACGATTCTGCCATGGACGATGACATCAGATTATATATTCGGTATTCCACTGTCGGTGGAACGGATGTCCGAATGGAAACAGTATTCGGGGAATAACTCCGAGGTACAGTAGTTGGAGTTATAACTCCGAGGACGAGGGGAGTAATCGGATATAAGTGAGTTCACAATCGGGTACAACAGTTCCCCCTCGAACGCAGAAGTCGGTATGCAAGACCGGTTGTGGGTTCGAAAACGGAGTTTGCCACCATTGTCGGACATTCGTTTAGGGCCATTTCATTCGAGATCGGCCCATGCCGTGGCTAATGAGTGGATGACGCGTGGCTTGAAGAGAAAGGGCGGCGGACAGGTGTCGCTCGGTGAGACTGTGGTTCGCGTCACTTCGTTTCCCGCGCTGAGGATCCTTATAAATAGTGATGTAGGGTCACACATGACTCCCCATTTGTGTTTTCTCAATTGATCAGAGCATTTTCGGTATCTGCAAGAATTCAAGAAGGAGGGAGGAACGGGTTAGTCTCCGAACACAGTTACCTTACTACGTAATTAATAGGTATCTGCCAACTTCCTCCGATGGTTCGCAAAGTTAGGACTTCTAGCCCCATAATGTCATCAAGCTCCGAATCTGGATCTTTGGAGTCCACATCGGGTAGAGTTTCTGTAGGGAGTAGCACCAGGAGTGCTTTCGGTGATATAGATACACAGGACGCGGGGAGTCCGGAGGTCCAACAAATACCGAGAGGTGACCGCACCCGTGGTCCTGCAGTTGGTCCTGGCCCGGGCGAGTGCTGGGAGGGGTACAACTCCGAGGACCTCGTTCGGGATGAGATAGATCATACGAGGTTTGCAATAAACCTTGTTCGGGAAAATAAGATTGATGCGGCGAAGCTTAAGAAGCTAGCAACGGAGTTCTCGATTCCTCGATCTGTGCGCGTTAGAGTTCCTAGTGAGGGGGAAAGGGCGAGTAATCCCGATAGGGGCTCTATGGCTTTCCACCCCGCATTTCTAGAGATTGGGGCTAGATTGCCGTTGCAGCCTTATATTCGGAAGGTGTTGCGGGAGATAGGAATTGCTCCGGCTCAGTTAAATCCGAATGCTTAGAGGATAGTAATCGGGATGTACTCCTTATGGCGGAGTATGAAGTTTCCCGCACCCACATTCAGGGAGATTGGACACTGCTACAGCCTATACTCTCATAAATCCGGGGGAGATGGCTGGTGGGCTCTTGCTTGCCTTGACAAGCATGGCGGTGAACCTCTGATCACCTGGCTTCCATCTTCCAACAAGGAGTGGAAGAAGACTTGGTTCGTCTGTCGAGGAGACTGGGGCAGAGACTTGCAGCTCGGTGGTCGTCCTCAGAGGGTTCGCTCAGTGTTCAACATCCCAGGTGTTTGGGGCCTCCTTAGGTTTATTTTCGGTATTCGTTTGCTACGCCTTGTTTTATTTGTGTTCATTAGTGTGTTCTTTTTGCAGCTCCGTGGGAACGTGTCGCTTTAGAGGATTTGTCCAAAACCGAGCGGAGGCACATTTCGGATGCTTGGAGCGTGTCCCCGAAGAGAAGGCACGTCGATTTCCTGTTAGACGATCGGAGGCTTCACGAGCTTGGTTTTATTGTAACTCTTACGGAGTCAAGGAAGCGGAAGGTGGTAAAAACCTTATCCAAAAAAAGTAACTACTATTTCGGTGTTATCCTCATTTATTTTTCGGCTTCTGATTCCCAATCTGACATCTGTTCATGGTTTTTTTTTTTTTTTTTTTTTTTACGGGAGCAGGAAAGATAACCGAGACGGCAAAGGAAAGGATGGCCGACAAAATGAGGAGCGGTGTTGAAAAGCAGAGGGAGGGGAAGGAGGAAAAGAGGAAGAAAAGGATGCTTCCCCAGACCCCCAGTCTAATCGATGAGGAGGAAGCATCCGAGAGCATTCCTCCCCTGAGGACCAATAGGACTGCGAGGTCCTCGGTGTCGGTTGCCGCTCCTGGAACCGCTGCAGAGATTGCCGAAGCCATCCCCCTGACCTCGGTGGTGTGCGACCAAGGCGGGGACCCGAATGAGAACGTCGAGATCTTAGATTCTGACAAGGACGTACCAGCAGGGACCCCCCGTGCAAATATTCAGGATACGGTGATCTCCCCCCCAAATCGCTATAGGGATCCTCCGGAGTCGGGGTCCAGTTCGGGTGCGAAGCCAATAAACCCCGAAACTGGCGTGGATTACCTGTGTGTTCACGGAAAGGATCTCCTGCGGAGCGGAGAGATGTCGGGGTATGGGAAGATGTCCAATGTCGACAGAATCCGACATGGGCAGGCGAACCTGCTGCAGGTAACACCCCTATGGATTTTTAGTATATATTTTCTCAAGTAGGTTATCTCGGATGACTAATCCGTTATCGGTTATCAGGCCATCGGTAATCTCCTTCACATGGAGAAGAGGTACGAGGGCGCCAAGAACAAGTACGATAGGGTGCTAAAGGAGAAGGAGAAGGCGGAGGAGAGACTCCGGGAGTCCAAGGCCATCGTGGATTCTCAGAGGCTTATCATCAGTGAGATGTCCACCGCATACAAGAAGACAGAGGCTGTCTGCAGGGAGAAGCAGACCAAGCTGTGCGACTACCGTGGCCGTTTGAAGAAGGCGAATAGCTCAATTCGGGAGATGAAGGATGAGCTCGGAGATAATGCTGTCAATATATTCTTGAACTCCGACGAGTTCTCCGAGATTCAAGAGGAAACCTTTGACAAGGCGGTCAAAGATGTTCGGACTCTACTCCTCCGCTCATATCCCGATTTTGACTTTTCCGCTTTCGATGCGGACGTCAAGAAGGCCACCGAATCTCGGGTTAGGAAGAAGAACGCTCCGATTGCTGACAGATCCGTGGATTTCACCGAGGAACCGATATCGGAGGATGAGCCGGAGGCGGTGTCTTCGGACGACGAGAGGTTCGTAGCCAGCCGCGGAGATGGAAAGAGGGTCAGGCGCAGCTGAGCGTTTGATATATATCTCCGAAAATTTTGTTTATCTTATTCTGAATTCATCATACATGGGGTGTCCCGATAATTTTGTCGGCTTTAGGCCGTATTTTGTAAAAGTGAACTTGTTAATATATATATATATATATATATATATATATATATGTTTTCTGAGTTTATACTTTCGCGGTTATGCTCATGAATGCGTTTATTTATTGTACAACTGTAATAATTCGGAGTCTGTCTTAAATATTTTACCGAAACCCATAATATAACTTCGTGTGTTAATGTTAACTTGAATACTCAGTATCGGTTTTATTTCGTGCTCCAATTAGGAGACTTTCATGCTCCACTTTCGGAGACTTTCGTGCTCCTCTCTCGGAGACTTTCGTGCTCCTCTCTCGGAGACTTTCGTCCTCCTCTTTCGGAGACTTTCGTGCTCCACTTTCGGAGACTTTGAAAAACAAAATCAAATAAATGCAGTAATGATAACTTGAAAAAATAAAAACCGAAACTGATAACAATAAGAATTTACATACCGAGACTGATAACATGAAGGATTTACACAGGTTTCTTTAACAGTATCCGACAATTAATTCGGTGGTAGATCATTGGTAATACTTCTTCAGGTGGTCTGCATTCCATGGGTTCTTTAGGGGCGTCCAGTCTTTCTTTAGCTTGTAGGCACCCTTCATAGATACCGAGTCCACAATGTATGGCCCTTCCCATTTGTCCCCCAGACTAGCTGAGGAAGTTTTTGTCGATGCTAGGACTTTCTTTAGGACAAGGTCTCCCGGATTGAACCTCCGGATTCGAACCCTACTGTCGTGGTATTTTGCTATCTTCTGCTGATGGTGAACGGTTCGGATCCTGGCTGTATCTCTTCTTTCCTCCAATTCTTCGAGGCATGCTCTGAGTTCAGTTTCATTGTCGCTCGGAGTGTAAGCCGACACCCTTCTCGTAGGAATGTTCGTTTCGGTGGGTATGACTGCTTCGGTACCGAACGTTAATGAATATGGGGTTTCCCCAGTGGCTAAATGCGGGGTTGTGCGAATTGCCCACAAGACTTCCAGGAGTTTCTCCACCCAGCCTCCCTTTCGGGCTTGCAGTTTTCTTTTAAGAAAGGTTTTTATTGTCTTGTTGACGGCTTCAACTTGGTCATTGCTTTGGGGATGGGACGGTGAGGCCAACTTTAAGCTGATGTTGAAGTCCGAACACACCTTACGGAGTTTATTGTTGTCGAACTGTGTTCCATGGTCGGCCACTATGGTATGAGGTATTCCGAACCTGAAAATTACGGAGTGCTTGATGAAGTTTGTTGTGTTGGCTTCAGTAATATGCTTCAAGGCTTCCGCCTCCACCCACTTGGTGAAATAATCGATCGCCACGACAGCATATCTTTTATCGGCCGTCCCTCGAGGGAGGGGTCCGATGATATCAACTCTGATTCTAGAGAAGGGCCAAGGCGAAGACATAGGGGTTAACGTCTCGGCGGGCAACCGAGGAATTGGGCCTGTTTTCTGGCAACGATCACATGACTCAGAATGTGCCTTAGATTCTTTGAAGAGAGTTGGCCAATAATATCCCTGCCTTGTTATTCGGTGGCCTAGATTTCTTCCGGCAGAATGGCTTCCGCAGGACCCACCGTGTACCTCTCAGAGGATTTGCTCCGTCTGTGGGGGGCTGACACACCTAAGGTATGGTAAAGAGAATCCTCTACAAAATAGTGACCCATTGATGATAAGATAACGGGGTGCTTGTCTCCTTATCCTCTGTGCCGTAATCTTGTCTTCAGGGAGGGTCCCATGACGGAGATAGTCTATGATCGGTGTCATCCAGGATTCACCTACGGGATCCGGGATCAACACATTGATTGGATGGTCTTCTGGGAGACTAGGAGTCGACAAACGGAATACGGTGATGGTCTGAGGTAACTTCATATCGGAGGTTGATGCAAGTTTGGCGAGTGCATCGGCTTGTGAATTGTACCAAGAAGTACACGCAGCGGAAGCGATACTAAAAATTAGATTTAGTGACTTTTAAAAAATTTTCCTTTATGAACCTTAAACCCTTTAATTAATTAAACATACATATACAATAACAAAAAGTAGAATACCTTTTGTCGCGTGATCCGATTGACTTACGTCGATGGTAATCCGCAAGATCTTCAATCCTAGCACGAACGTGGATCACCTAGGAGCGTGGTCTCCCTTTTCTTTGAATTGCAAACCTGTGAATGGACAAAACAAACTTTTCTTTTCTTTGTTAGTCACAAAAACAATCAAAAGAATGACTAAGATTATTCCGGTCACTTTTGAGTTCTCAATCTAATGATCGAAACTCGCGTGAACCTAGATCGATATCGTATACACAAGCTTATTGATGAATAAGCAAATAGTATACTATCAAAGAATAATCTAACACTCCTTTTTGTTTTAGTAGAATAAAAAGCTTTCTATGAATTGAGAAGAAGAATAAATTTGTATCATGAACACATGTGTGGTGGCCGAACCCTATAGCAAGAATAATATAGGGTGGCCGAATTTTGCTTCCTTTCTCCTTTAGGGTTGCCGAAATCTATGTGGTTGTGTATATTAGGGTTGGCCAAATTTCATCATGTCACTTATATAGGGTGACCGAAATTCAACCCTAATTCTTTTCAACTTTTTAGACTTCAAACCCTAATCTAACTCATAGATCTTTTATTCTATTCTTTTTTTGACTAAATAAAAAGACTTCTTATTTGATTAAATAAATAAAACTAATTATTTATTTCCTTATCAAACAAGTCTTTTACTTTTACTTTTAGGAAATATATTTCCTGATTAGAAAAGATTTGTTTCTTTAATTAAACAATTAATTAATAAATTAATTAATTCTTATTTAATTAAAACAATGAAACAAAATAATATATTAGGTTAAACTAACCCTTGCCGCCCCACTTATAGTAAATGGGCCAAAATATTATTTTCTTATTTCATTTAATCCATCGGACTTTAAATAAAAAGCCCACATGTGAACCAGACCCATTCTTACTAAAAGAAACAAGCCCACATGTCTTTCATTAATATATTAATATAATTGAGCAGCCCATTACTAAAATAATGTGCAAATTATATTCTTAATATATTAAATGCAATTCTAGATAGACCCTTAAATTGGTCCGGTAGAATATATCAAGTGATCCATGCAAGTCCGTGTGGATTGGGGATCTTGGCGGGCCATCTAAATTTAAGCTTCAATAGACATAACCTAATCACAATCAACAAATGATTCACTTAGGTCCGATCCATTAATTTTAACTCATTCCACTAAAGAGCTAAAACTGAACTCTTAAATAAAGATAGAAAAGGAAGATGCTCCTCATTCATACCCTAGACAATCATATTGGAGATAGTGTATCCTCGTGATTAATATCAGTAATCGCCAAGAGTTCATAGACCGCCTATAACTCTCCAAGTTACCATATTTACTCATATGACCAGGTTTTGAACTTGGATATTTTGACTTGTCCAGAAGCCATGTTTTCAATAGACACTATCGAAAACTCAACGTTGAGATTTAATATCCAATTACCTCAAAACATCCATATGATGATATTATACTCTCATTTAATTAAATGGAGCCACGATGTCCATATCTATAAATGAAGTCCTCTATCGATTAACAAATGAATATCACCAAACTATCGAGGATAGACTATGCGATATAATCGTACTCATTGATAACTCAAATGATATCACTTGCAACCATAAGTCCATCATTTATCTCAGGATTAAGATAGACTCTTCGATTGTCCTAATAATGAAAAGACTTTTATCTACTGACGGTTATAGATAAAGTATTTCATTTTGATCCAGTTCAATGCACCCAGTGCACTAGATCCTTTTGCTCGAAGACACTCCGATGATTTTAGACTCATCATATCTCATTTGATCCCACTCAAATGCTAGCAAAAGAATTCTACAACTTTAACAAGATAAAGGTGCCCAACCTTTAACTTAAGTTGTGAACATTATTCAAGACTAACTAAAGAATTGTGTCTACCACATACATATCCAGATGTACGAACAATTCTTCTTTTCCCATAGTCTTTAGACCTTATGATTATTTACTTTGACAATTATAATATTAAACTATAAATGCTATACGATTTGTTAAACCAGAAATCACTTTATTAATATGAAAAAGATTGTTAATTACAACATTACACTCTTGCTATTGAGCATAATCCTAACAGCATATTCATCCAATCCAGATAGGAGTCCAAGTGGTCGTCCGGATCCTCTACACCGCTAAATCCACACATATCTTTCCGTGGCATTTTGAAATTAGCTGGGATTTCTGCGGTGGTGATCCCTTCAACAAACGGGCTCTGTCTATGAGTGACCGACCTACGATGGCCGTAATGTATCTGGTCCTGAATGTCTGCAAGTTGGTCTTGTAGCTTGCGGAAGGCTTCTGGGTCCGCGAGGGTATTCCTTTATGTATCTCCTTGCTAGGGATATGATATACCCGCGTTATCCTGTCGGTGGCGCGTCCTCCGAGGCACCTGCTCCTAGACTACCCCATCGCGCTCTTCCCGACTACGGGTCGTACCTCCGACTCTACGCGGTGGCTCTTGGTTCGCATTCTCTTCTGGCTCGGGCTCGATAAACTGAGCCGTGTGTTGTCTTCTTCTTCTCTCTCTCAGTCGATTCCCAGTCGGGTTACCTTCGGCTCGAGAATTAGCTTCCTCCGATTCTCCCTATTGTCCTCCGCCGTCCACAACATTTATCACCCGAGTAACATTCTGAGCTAGAGTGTCCAACCTGCTGGTAATTCCCCGGATGATCGGGTCCTCGGCCTGAGAATAGAGTTGCTGTGGCTATTGTTGTGCATACATAGGCGAATATCCCTGAGGGTAGTAAGCTTGGTTCGGCATTTGTGGGTAGAATGGGTTCATTGGTATCGGAGGATATTGTTGCGGCGCCCCCTGCTGGGGAAATTGTTGCAGCGGCCCTTGATACCCGTAAAATTGACCTTGAAACGGGTATTGCGCCTGATAAGGGTAATACCCGTAATTTTGCTGCTGAGGTTGCTGCCCTCCTACGGGGCCCGGGTAGGGTGAGACATGCTGCGGATGCGGTTGCTGCGGCTGCGGAACTTACGCATAATTCCAAGTTCCGGGCGGCCTTAGCTCGAGATTCACGTCCGGATACTGATCTTCCGGTTGTGGATTCATCACTCCCGCGAAGGTACTGGATACGCCCCCTCCTTCTAGCGCCAAATGTTGGGGTCGAAAATGAACCTCCGGGATATTATTCTTACGGAGTTGAAACACTCAAAAATTAGGGCTGGGCACGGTCCGGTTTGGTCTGGTTTTGACTAGAACCGGACCAAACCAAAAATTTCGGTCTTTTGAAAAATATGACCAATTTGGACCATTCTTTTTTTCAGATCGGACCAAACCAAATTATATTTATTCGGTTCGGTCTGGTGCGGTCTAACGGTTTTTGACTTGAAATCCAAATACTTGACCATTTAAAAATATATATGGCATGATAAAGTGATCAATTAACGAGACATGCAAGTTACTGTTATGAACGGTTCATCAAACTAACAAAAACTAAAAGAGTAATAAAAATAAAAGTAAAAATAAAGTGTTGTGTAGAATTTCTGGAAGTAGAAAAAATAATAATAAATAAAATCAGTTGCTATTGCTATAATCATAACAATGCAATTGAATGTATGCAAGTCAAAAAAATAAAAAATAAAAATTACAACTAAATCATGAAAATTGCACTAATTTAGTTTAATAATATTAATATTTTTTATTATTAATGATAACTTTGTAAAATAATGGAAACAAATTGAAATCTTTTACCATCACATGCTTGGAGTTTTATTTGTTAATGAAGATTTTCATTTTGTACAACTTGTACGGTTGGTGTCCAAAAAAAAAATATGAAATTATAAATTAGGGTTTTTGATTTTAACCTTTTATTTTTAAAATTTCATTAAAAAGTTTTGGGTGTGACATATAATAGTAATACTAAAAGTGTTCGGTTTACGGTCCGGTCCGGGTTTAATATACTTGGACCATAGACCGGACCGGACCGAACCATACAGTTTTACTAAAATAAACCCATACGGTTTTTTTCAAAGTATAAAACCGGACCAAACCAAGCGGTTTGGTTCGGTTTGGTTCGGTTTACGGTGTATGGGCTTTTTTGCCCACCCCTATCAAAAATTACCAACAGTAGAATAATGAAGTTGAACTGTAATTTTATTGAATAAAGTAGAAGTAACTTCCCACTTCCTAAGGGATTACACAATATTCTATGCTTTCTAGGAATGAGAAATAAAAGTTGAAAAAAATTGGACTAATGGTAAAAATGAGGGTTTATATAGCCTATCCTCTGACATCTCGGGCACGTGTCGAGGGCTCAGTGGTAAGGTCCGACAGCTGTCTCTGCGTGGTCAAGTACGATTTTGCCATGGACGATGACATCAGATTATATATTCGGTATTCCACTGTCGGTGGAACGGACGTCCGAATGGAAACAGTATTCGGGGAATAACTCCGAGGTACAGTAGTCGGAGTTATAACTCCGAGGACGAGGGGAGTAATCGGATATAAGTGAGTTCACAATCGGGTACAACAAGTATGATCTTCAGAGGGTTATTTCGGGTTGTCCATGGAATTTCGACAACGCACTTATTGCCATGGAAAGACCGGTTGGTATGGGTAATATTGAGTCGTTGAGGTTTAGTCAAGCTGACTTCTGGATGCAAATCCACCAAATCCCCCTCCTTTGTATGAATAGGGAGATTGATAGGTTTTTGGGTGGTATGATTGAGGAAGTGTTAGACATAGATGGAGGAAACTCAGGTGACTGTGTGGGGAAATTTATGCGGGTTAGAGTTTGGATTGACATTTCGAAACTGCTGAAAACGATGTTTACGGGTGGATATAATAGGAGATGGTATTGAAACTATTATGATCTTAAGATATGAGAGGCGCTCTAATCACTGTTTCAAGTGTGGGATGGTAAACCACAGTACTCCTGACTGCGTTGAAGAAGTGTTGAGTCCTATTATTAATGGTAAAGAAGTTCATCCTTAGGGGTTCTGGCTCAGAGCATCTGGTGCTAGGCGTAATTCTTACTTACATTCTCATGGGGGTTTTGGCATGTCTCCGGTCGTCCATGGTCCCGGCTGGAGGCCTAAGAAAGGAAAAGAAATAGTCAAGCCGGTGACTGTGGCTGGAACTGATAAATCTACTAACTCAAAAGTTAGTGACATGGATGATGTCATAGTTGATATGGTTGATTAAGATGAGTTTAAAAAGCAAGAGGTAAGAGCATCCACAATGGTTGCAAAATGAGACCCACTTTCACTAGATCCACTTTGGAACCCATCAAATTCTTCCACAATTGTGCAAAAAGGGATCCAAAAAAAGGGACCCAAATGTGGGGTCCACCCAAGTAGACCCAAATTGGGTTCCAAATTTGGAACTCAATTTGGGTCTTGCCCAATGATTAGGTTGGGTTCCCAACACTTCCCAATCATTGGGTTGGGCTTATATATATATATATATATATTTATATAATTTAAATTAAAATATATAACTATTAATTTTAATAATTATATATATAATGAAAAAAATATAAATAAATTTAATTTCAATTATAAAATTTTAGTTCAATAAAATTAAAATAATTTGAATGAAAACATTAATTTTTTGAAGGTTTGGAATCGGAACCAAACCTTCGAAACCGAAATCGAAACCGAAACCGAAACCGGAGCCGGAGCCGGAGCTGGAGCTGGAGCCGGAACCGGAACCGGAACCGAAATCTAAACATTGGAACTGAAATCGAAACTGAACCACCGAAACCGAAACCGAAACCGAAACCGAAACCGAAACCGGACCGGAACCCAACCGAACTGAACCGAACTGAAACCGGTGCCATGTCTAATCTTATATAATATTTTGTTTTAAATATTTATTTTTATTGTTGATGTAATTCGGTTGTGAAAAAATTATTTTAAATTAATCATAATTTGTTAAATAATTATTGAATATATATATATATATATATAATATTTTAAAGAAGAGTAATGATTGTTTGGAAAAAAATTAAAAAAGTGGATCCACTTTTACTTTTTCAATTGAACACCATTGTAGGAAAATGAGACCCAAATAAATAGGACCCAAATGAGAAGACCCATTCTTTAAAAATAAGACCCATTTTTGATGATGTGGCATAAATGGGTCTTGTGTTTGGGTCTCCACCATTGTGGATGCTCTAGAAAAGGGGGGCAGTGGAGGAAGCTGACATATCCCTGGATATTGGTTTGATACATCATACATGGGGTGGAAAGCTCCAATCAGAATAAGCTGGTGGCCAACTCTCAGAAGAATTAGGAGGCTGAAGGGACGGGCATTAATGGTGAGGTGCTAGGGGTAAACTGTGCAGAATTAAATATAGGGAATGTTGGGCAGTGCGAAAATGGGTTGGGTTCCTATCACATATCCATAGATATTCACCGCCAGGAAGAGGTTGTGTTCTCTAAAGGGTTCGTTAGTGCGAACAGGGCCGGGTCAATTAGTGATAAACCAAGTTATGAGATTGGACCTGGTTTGGGCTCTGGAATGAGTGGGCTTGGAAGTGAGTGTAGGGAAAAATACGGTCACGCAGCGGAAGCGAGACTAAAATAAGGTTTAGTATAGTTTAAAAATTTTCCATAATTTGAACCTTAACCCTCTAATTAATTAACATATAATACTAAAGATATCATACCTTTGTCGCGTGATCCGATTGACATTGCGTCGATAGTAATCCACAAGATCTTCCAATCCAATCACGAACGTGAATCACCTAGGAGCGTGGTCTCCCTTCTCTTTGAATTGTGTACCTGCGGATGGATTAACAAAAGTTTTTCTTTTTCGTTAGTCACAATAAGTTTCAAAAGACAACAAAGAATGTTCCGGTCACTTTTGAATTCACAATTTTTAGATCGAAACTCGCGTGAACCTTATTCGAAATTGTGCACAAAACCTTTTGATGTAAAAGTAACTAGTGCACTATCGAAATAAGAACAAACTTTTCTCTCTATTCCTCTTGGCCGAAAATCACACTAGTCTAAGAGTTGGATTCTATTTTTCTCTAGCAAAAGAAAAAACTCTCGAGTCCAAGACATTAGGGTTAGTCAAATTCTCTTTGCACTCAATATATATATATATAGGTCGCATAATATACATGCCCAATATATTATATCAATGCACCGAATTCTTCTTTGCCTAATTAATATATAAGTCCGCACATTCTTCTTTGCCCAATTAAAAAATATATATATATAGTGCATGAATTCTGCACTTTCCATATATATATTATATTAGCCAAAAATGCACTTGATCTTATATATATTATCTTAGCCAAATTTTGCACTAAATATTTTATATATATAGTTGCCGAATTCTCTTGGCTAAATCACAATTAGGGTTGGCCGAAAATCACAAATAGGAAATACATGTGGTGGCCGAAATCCTCACTTGAAGAGGATTTGTGTTTCCATCAATGACTCCTACCTCTCTTTTGATTTCCAAACCCTAATCCAAGTCTATAATGTTTAATCCTATTATGACTATATAAAAGACTTCCTTATTTGACTAGATAAATAAATCCCTTATTTATCTACTTACCAAATAAAGTCTTTTATATTTATTATACTACCACAATAGTATACTACTAAGAAACATATTTCCTAGTCAGAAAAAGATTTTGATTCTTAATTAAATGATTAACTAATAAATTAATTAATTTTCATTTAATCAATCAATAAAATAAAATAATATTTTAGACTATTATTCTAGTCTTGCCGCCCACACCATATCCATGGGCCTAATATTATTTTCTTATTTTATTTAATCCATTAGACTTTAATTAAAAAGCCCACATGTGAACCAGACCCATTCTTATTAAAAGAAACAAGCCCACATACCTTTCATTAATATATTAATATAATTGATCAGTCCATTAAATAAATAATGTGCAAATTATATTCTTAATATATTAAATACAATTCTAGATGGACCCATAAATTAGTCCAGTAGAATATATCAAGTGATCCATGCAAGTCCGTGTGGATTGGGGATCTTGGCGGGCTATCTAAATTTAAGCTTCAATAGATATAACCTAATTACAATCAACAAATAATTCACTTAGGTCCGATTTATTAATTTTAACTTATTCCACTAAAGAGCTAAAATTGAACTCTTATATAAAGATAGAATAAGTAAATATTTCTCATTCGTATCCTAGACAATCTTATTGGAGATGGTGTATCCTCGTAAAGAATATCAGTAATCGTCAAGAGCTCATAGACCGCCTATAGCTCTCCAAGTTACCATATTTACTCATATGACCACATTTTGAACTTGGATATTTTGACTTGTCCAGAAGCCATATTTCAATAGACTCTATCGAAAACTTAACGTTAAGATTCAATATCCAATACCTCAAAACATCCATATGATGATATTCTACTCTCATTTAATAAATGGAGCCACGATGTCCATATCTATAAATGAAGTCCTCTATCGATTAACAAATGAATACCATCAAACTATCGAGGATAGACTATGCTATATAATCGTACTCATTGATAACTCAAATGATAACACTTGCAACCATAAGTCCATCATTTATCTCAGGATTAAGATAGACTCTCCGATTGTCCTGATAATGAAAAAACTTTTATCTACTGACGGTTCTAGATAAAGTATTTCATTGTGATCCTATTCAATACACCCAATGCACTAGATTCTTTTACTTGAAGACCCTTCGATGATTTTAGACTCATCATAACTCATTTGATCCCACTCAAATGCTAGCAAAAGAATTCTACAACTTTAACAAGATAAATGTGCCCAACCTTTAACTTAAGTTGTAAACATTATTCAAGACTAACTAAAGAATTGTGTCTACCTCATACATATCCAGATGTACGAACAATTCTTCTTTTCTCATAGTCTTTTAACCTTATGATTATTTACTTTTGACAATTATAATATTCAATCTATAAATGCTATAAGATTTGTTTAAATCAGAAATCACTTTATTAATATGAAAAGATTGTCAAAAACAATATTACACTCTTGCTATTGAGTATAATCCTAACAGTGAGTCCCTTATTAGTAAGTCCTCTCTTCAAAAACCGTTTCTTTCAAAGGGGTCTATTGATAAAGGCATTCAAGGAAAATGGCAGAGAAAGGGGATAAATTGGTCTCGTAAGGAAAAATTGGGGCTTCACGGGGAAGAGTCAAGGAAGAGCTGTGGGAAGAGGAAAATAGATATGGTGGCTAAGAGTGGTATCAGTAGAGGTAAGAAGATGAGGAGTTTGAGTATCAGTATTGATCTAGAGGTCGGTAATAGTGGAGAGAAGGTTAACACAGTTCTAATTAACAACCAGGAAGTCAATGGAATCGACTATGTTGTAGAAGTTACCAGTAATTTTGTTTCACCAGCAGAGATAGTAGCTTTGGAAGCGGAATTATCGGTCGACCGGTCTCTATAGGCCCGTCGAGTCCGATGGAGGTGCTTCGTGTTAAGCTCGGTTTCGCAGGTAAATTGGTGGTCAATTGCAATGGTAATTCTGGCGGTCTTTGTCTGTTTTGGGCTGCAACCGTTCAAGTTATGCTGTTGAGCTATTCTATGGAGCATATTGATGTCCATATGATTTCTCCCACAAATCGATGGTGGAGGCTTACTGGGTTCTATGGCAACCCGGATGCTAACTAAAGAATACATTCTTGTATGTTGTTGAAAAGGCTAGCTAGTCTTCATGCATTACCATGGGTGTGTTTAGGCGACTTTAATGAGGTGTTGTCTGGTTTAGAGAAGCAGGGGGGTGTTCTAAAAATCTTTATCTCGATGTCTGGGTTTCGGGAGGCGCTGGATGATAGTGTCCTTAAGGATTTGGGTTTTGTAAGACCACAGTTTACTTGGTGTAATAGAAGAGAAAGCTCGGATATGATTCAGGAAAGGCTTGATAGGTGTGTGGTTAATCTTGAGTGGAAGATGATGTTTCCCATTTTCAAAGTCTCTCACCTTAATTTCTGGAGATCTGACCATCGCCCAATTCTCCTTGAGTGTTCAGATACTCTCGATTTCCCTAGAGAGGCTGTCAGAAATAGGAGGTTTCACTTTGAGAAATATTGGGTGGCTAAACAAGATTGCAGAGATCTTATTTCAAAGACTTGGATTGATAGTAATGGTCCTTGTGCGGTTGAGGCGGTTTTGGATAATATCAATTCTTGTGGGGTGCAGTTGGATCGTTGGAACAAGCAATGTAGGAGTGATCTTAGGGTGACTATTAGTAGCAAGAAGAGGCAGCTTCATGAGGCTTATAATGATATTAGACCCAGGTCTTGGAGGAATATTCAGGTTCTTGAATCCAGTTTAGATTATGCTTTAGAGAAAGAGGAGCGTTACTGGAGGCAAAGGTCCAGAATCGAGTGGCTTGAAGGAGGGGACCGTAATACAAGGTTTTTCCACATGAAGGCCACGGTCAGGAAGTCTCGAAACAGTATTATAGGTCTCAAGGATTCACATGGTCATTGGTAGGACTCGAGAGGAGGTATGGAGCATATTATTTACGAGTATTTTGGAAACCTTTTTAAATCCTGTAACCCTTCTCAGGCTGATCTTGATAGTATTTTAGTAGGGATTCAGCTGAGACTTGAACCCTCTTTGAGTTGTTTCTTGGACTCTACGTTTTCTGCTGAGGAGATTAGAAAGGCAGCTTCGATATTGGAGCCTTGAAAGCGCCTGGTAAGGATGGTCTTCTAGGATTATTTTATCAGAAGTTCTGGGAGAAAGTGGGTCCTAATGTGACTAAGGCATGTTTGGAGATCCTGAATGAGGAAGGTTCGATGGAGAGAATGAATGAGACTCTGATAGTTCTCATTCCTAAAAAGAAAATTACGAAGAAGATTACTAATTTCAGGCCGATTATCCTATGTAATGTTATTTGTAAGATAGTGGAGAAAACTATTGCTAATCGATTCCGACAGGTTCTTGATGGGGTAATTTCAGAGATACAAGGGGCTTTTATCCCGGAGAGACTGATTTCAGATAATATTATAGCGGGGTTTGAATGTATTCATAGGATTAAGAGGAGAAAGAGGAAGGGGGGTTCAATGGCAGTTAAGTTAGACATGTCGAAGGCTTACGATCGTGTAGAATGGATCTTTATAGAGAAAGTGCTGCAATCTTTGGGGGTTTTTTGTGAGATAGATTAATCTGATTTCACAATGTATCTCTTCGGTGTCATATTCCTTTGTGCTTAATGGCGAAGTGTGTGGCTTTATTAAACCATCGTGTGGGCTGCGCCAAGGGGACCCACTTTCCCCGTATTTATTATTATTATGTGCGGAAGGCTTCTCGTCACTGATTAGTCAAGCTGTTTCAGAAGGTGTTTTTCAGGGGTTTAAGTGTAGTTGGAATGGTCTGGCAATCTATCACCTTTTTTTTCAGGTCAGGTGATCAATTTTGAAAATTATGTTGTATGTTTTAGCCCTTCCATGGCTGGTCAGGAGTGTGGTCTTTTAGCGGGAATTCTGGGCATTGGGGTTGTGGTTTGTCATGAAAAGTATTTAGGTTTGCCATGCTTCACTGGGAGGAAGAAAAAGGAGATCTTTACAGACATTATTAGTAGGGTGTGGGATTAGTTAAAAGGGTGGAGGGATAAGTTTCTCTCTACTGGAGGTAAGGAGGTGTTAATTAAGGCGGTTATTCAAGCAATTCCCACCTATTCAATTAATCTATTTCAGCTCCCTAAGTGTCTACTGAATGAGATTTACAGACTGTGCGCTAGATTTTGGTGGGGTAGTAATGGAACCTCGAGAAAAATTCATTGGTGCACTTGGTCTGGTCTGCATATGACTAAAGATAGAGGTGGGCTAGGTTTTAAAGATTTAGAAATGTTTAACAAAGCACTTGTCGCAAATCAGTGCCGGCGTATTTTGTCTAACGAGAAGTCCCTGGCTGCACATGTTCTAAAAGGCTATTACTTCCAGGATGTTGATTTCATTGAAGATGAAATGAAACCTTCGGCTCTCTTCATTTGGAGAATTCTAATGTGGGGTAAGGAAATCATCGTGGCTGGCACGAGATGGAGAGTAGGTGATGGGGCAAATATCTGTATTTACCAAGACAAATGGATTCCGAGACCGACCACCTTCAGGCCTATTTCTCCTCAGGTTTTGGGCAGTAATGCTACCGTGAGCCAGCTCATTTCTCCTGCTGGTTCATGGGATTTGGAGCTGTTAAATAGAAATTTTGTTGAAGAGGATGTTATTGCGATTTTGACAATTTCAGTTGGGAGGAACCGAAGTCTGGACTCTCTACAATGGCATTTCGATCTCAAAGGTTCACATACGGCTAAGAGTGGCTATTGGGTAGGTTGTTCCCTCCAAGCTAATCCGTCCTCCTCAAATTCTAGCTCCTTTTCCAGCAGTTCTTTTGCTTGGTAGAAGTCTCTTTGGAAGCTGCAGATTCCTAATAAAGTCAAGATTTTTGTGTGGAGGGCATGTAATAACATGCTCCCCTCTCTTGAGAACCTCGCTCGTCGTAGGATCACAGTTGACAAAGCTTGCCCAAGATGAAATAGCGGCAGCGAGTCGACTCTCCATGGGCTCTGGTGTTGCAGCCTTCTGAAACCTCTGCGTGCCTGGTGGTATCCAAAGCTGGTAGGTATTCATAAAAACAAATATCATTTTTTTGATTTTTTGCTGGCTAGTGTTGCGGTTTTGGATGGAGAGGATTTGGGATTGTTTTGTATTTGTTTGTGGAAAGTTTGGTCCCTTTGTAATGTTGCAGCGCATGATCTGAAGGCTCTACGGGAGGTGGATGTAGTAGAGTGGGCATCTTGTTTTTTGAAGGCATTTATTTCAGCCAACCTTGGTGGTGTTTGTGTGGTTAGCAGTGGTTGTTCCAGGATTCAATTGTGGAAACCTCCTGACCCAGGTGTTTATAAGATAAATTGTGATGCTGCGCTTAATGTGGAGAGTCGCCTGGTGGGGATGGGAATTGTTATCCAAGACTCGGTTGGTTTGGTTATGGTCTCAAGCTCGTAAAAGATCAATGCTACTTTCTCTCCGCAAGTTGCTGAAGTAGTAGCTATTCTTCGAGGTCTTCAACTGGCTATTGATACTAGCTTGTTTCAATGTATGATTGAGTCGGATGTGGAAGTGGTGGTGGGCTGGATTAATAGTTGTTTGCCTCTGTTTTCGGAAATATGAGTGGTTATTGCTGATATTCGTGTTTTGCTTAACCAGGCACAGTGTTCTTCTATTTGTTTCGTCCCTAGATTGGCTAATCAGGTAGCCCATGGTTTAGCTAAAAACAACCTCTCTTGTGTGGAGGATTTGTTTTGGCTAGAGGAGTATCCTTCATGTGTTGGTTTGTTAGTTTCGGCAGATTGCCTTGGTTCTTTGTAACTTGCTAGTTTGCTTTCAAAATAAAAAATAAAATAAAAATGACAGACTGACAATCAGAAATTCAGAATTCATAATAACAAATTAACAATTTAGTAGAAAATGGGAAGAAGCGTTGACAAATTAACGTGGCTCTAACCTGTCAAATACCAGTGACACACAAGTTTCTGTGTATCAAGTTTCCTTAGCTGAATGCTTTTTTTTTTATTATCTTTTCTGGAATTTATTGTTATATATATATGTATATATATATATATATATATATATATATATATATATATTTCTATTGTCAATTCGTCCTGATATAAAATATATCAGGACGAAGAATGTTGACCATTAGTTTTACATACTTTGACTCAAAGTGACTTGTTAAAACTTCTCCATAATCTATAGTCTACATTCTTCGTCCTGATATATTTATATCAGGACGAACTGACAATATAGAAAAACTATATATGTGTGTGTGTGTTTGAAATTTTTTTTGAACCTTAAAAATATTTTCCATGATCTAAGATCCGATTTGATCGAAAAAATTACAATTCAAATCCAATCTGATCCAATCCAATTATAATTAGATACGAACCAATCCAATTACAATTAGATACCATTCGTATAAAGCAATAATTAATATATTAAAGTTAAAACATTTCTATAATTAACAAAATCAATAATGAATTCATGGGTGGCTCTATTGCCACCCAAAATATTTCTTCCTACACCCATAAATTAATAATTTATTTTATTATTAAATTTTTGTTGTTGATGAAATTGGACTGACCTAAGGGGGAAAAGCATCACCAAAGATCATATGCTGAAAAACCCTTAGGCAGTATCAATAAATATATAAATAAATGAAAAAAAAAAAAAAAAAAAAAACAAAGGAATCCAAAAAAACACAACAAAACAGAGGACATAGCCCCAAAAAACCTAAAGGCACACAGGCCAAACAAGAAAAAACAAAACTAGGAAAACCTGAAGGATTCTCTACCTATACAATCGTTACCAACTAACCGAGAATAGAACGAAGGAGTGGAGGACCACCATAAATCAGAAGGAACACCCAAAACGTGCTTAGAGAGAGCATCCGCCACCTGGTTACCTTCCCAAAAGATGTGAGAAACCTGGAACTCCATATGCGAGATCTGATAAATATAACGCTGCCAGGCTTGACGAACACACCAGGTAACCTTATCAGACCTATCAAAAAGAAGTTGAACCACATAAGAAGAGTCACTTTCGAGCTAGATCATATGTCAACCCAACTTCCACGCATAATTGATGGCTAAAGAAGCAGCAATGAGCTCAGCCTCAAAAACAAAAAACTGACCAAAGGGGACCACAAAACAGGCTTTAAAAATATCCTTATATGAAATTGCTAAAAAAAACATCCTTTAATTTCTACTTCATCCTCTTCACAGCCTTAAAAATAAGTTTTAATGGCTTTTGCAGAAAAGTTTTGATATTATTTTCATAACCTTTATTAAGTTCTTGTAAGTTTTTGAAATGATATATTAAATCTCATATATGCCTGAAGTCGATTGTTTTTTTTTTTTTTTTTTTTTTTTCTAAACTCTACATGTCAAACAACACCATGAGACTGAGTTGAAGGATTTTATAGAAGGAAAAAAAAAAAAAAAAATAGCAAGAGTTGCTGTTGAGCCACTATTGGCATGAGAAAAAGAAGTAAACAGGGATGAAATGCCCAGAAGAAATTCAAAAGGAGGTCTTAATATGCTTGGATTTTTTTTTTTCTTATTTTGGTTTTCATTGTAGACAGTTTTTTTATTTATCTTGAAAGTTCATTGTAGAGAGTTAAATGCTAATAAAATCATTGCACTTTTGAGGATATATTTGGAATTTTGAAGGGCGTACAAAGAAAATTCTGATTTTCAAATTTTAATGGATGGGTTGGAAAAGTAAATGGGTGCAAGGAGAAATATTTTGTGTGGCAGTAGAGCCACCCTGAATTCATGTGATACTTCAAATAAAATTAACAAACAAATAATTAACTTAAAAACAATACATAATTATACACTTGAAATTATCAAAAAAATTAGGGTAAAATGTAAATAAACCTTATAAAAAATTTGTGGGCCAAGCGGCCATGGCCTTGTCATTCACCAATGTATTTTCATCACCTATGATATATTCCTCACATATACACCATTGAAGTTATATATATATATATATATGGGTTCGCGTGAAATCTTTCTCTTGAAACTCCGAATTAATTGTAATAGTAAAAATATATATATTCCTTGTGATAAATTATATGATAATTTCAAAGAAAATATTACATCATCTAAGATCTAATTTTTTTTCCTCAAATGTCAATTTCTTTCTCAGCCCCAAACAAATTAAGGATAGATAGGACTTGCTGAAATTATGTATTACATATCTAATCCAAACATTGACTCCCACAATATAAGGAAATTCAAGCTTTGGGTTACTTTTCGTAATGGTTTTAACTATATATAAATTGAAGAACCAATGACCCATTTTTTCTTTTTTTAGTATGACCTTGTAAGTTGTAAGTCTTTCGCACCCAAATTAATAAAATTGTAAATTCAAGTTATAATATTCGCCCTCTTCCATCTTTCAAATATATATATAGAGAGAGAGACTGTATTACAAATAGACATAATTATATGGAGATGTCTTCAATCTTCACACAAATTCAATGTTCAAAATTAGCATCTATTGGTGCACATGCAAGACAAAATATAGGATTTGACTATTAATTTTTTTTTTTGGGTGTGTTTCTAACATAACAATTAATTTATTTAATATATATGTATATATATATATATATATACAGAAATTCTATTATCAGTTCGAACTGACAAAAGTTATATCAGTTCCTTGCATGTGGGCCACTAGATTTAAATACTTTGACTTGGCTGTATGCACTTATCAGTCAAAGTATTTAAATTCAGTGGCCCACATATAAGGAACTGATATAACTTTTGTTAGTTCGAACTGATAATAGAAAAACTGTATATATATATATATATTATACATTATTATTATTTATTTATTCCACCAAGCACATTGAATGGTGGTAATATATTACATTATTAATATTAGTATAAATGTATAATAAATGTAAAGATATGCATGAGATTGTTAGAAATTCTAAACTATAACTTTTTCCATGCTTCATGCTCCTAAAAGTGAGCTAAACTAATAATACTGATCTGAAAATATTCCCATGCCCAACAAAAGCTATCGAAACTGGGGTGCACGATGGTTTACCTATCATATTTATAAAATAATTGAACTTTAAAAATATATTTTGTTATGAAATAATTAAATTAAGGGATAGTTACTCTAATGGTCACCAATTTGATTATTCATTATAAAAACGATTATTAGATGAGGATTTCGTTTTAAAATGATCCATTTTGATTAAAAATGTGATACTATTATACTAATGATTATTCCGTTAACATTTATATTTTTTTTCTTTTACTTTTTATATTTTTCTAATAAATTGGATAACGTGCTACACTCCCATCGGTGGAGTTAGTACCCCAGCATTATTCCTTAGACTTTAAATTTGATCTTCCAATCAACTTTCACATTGTCGTTATCAAGTTTATTAATATCAAATGTATACTTCTCATGAACATGAATAAAAAATCAGTCGCTGTAACGAAATGACCAAGCAATTCATGCAGCCAAATAAACGAAATTTAATGGCAGACTGGCAATCAGAAATTCAGAATTCATAATAACAATTTAGTCAATAAAAAAAAAAAAACAAAACAAAACAAAACAAAAAAAAAGATAAAAAAAAAAGGAAGAAGCGTTGACAAATTAACGTGGCTCTAACCTGTCAAATACTAGTGACACAAGTTTTCGTGTATCAAGTTTCCTTAGCCAAATGCTTTTTTTTATTATTATCTTTTTTGGAATTTATTGTTACAGATTTTCTATAATCAATTCGTCTTGATAATAAATATATCAGGACAAAGAATGTGGACCACTAGATTTACATTCTTTGACTCAAAGTATATACACTTGTCAAAACTTCTCTATAATCTATAGTCCACATTCTTCGTCTTGATATATTTATTGTCAGGACGAACTGACAATAGAAAGACTGTTTATGGTTATATATATATATATATATATACAGAAATTATATTATTAGTTCGAACTGACAAAAGTTATATCAGTTCCTTGCATGTGGGCCACTGGATTTAAATACTTTGACTTGGCTGTATGCACTTGTCAGTCAAAGTATTTAAATCTATTGGCCCACATACAAGGAACTGATATAACTTTTGTCAATTTGAACTGATAATAGAAAGACTATATATATATATATATATATATATATATATATAAATTTTCAGATGAGGATGTCTTGATATAATTTCATGAGGATATTGAATGTGAGCCACTAGTTTTACATGCTTTGATTCAAGTGTGTACACACTTGTCAAAACTAGTGGCTTATATTCAATATCCTTATGAAGTTATATCAGGACGTCCGCATGAGAACGAGACTATATATATGAATTTTTCTATTGTCAGTTCGTCCTAATATAAAATATATCAGGACGAAGAATGTAGACCATTAGATTTATATACTTTGACTCAAAGTGTATGTACTTGTCAAAACTTATCTATAATCTATGGTTCACATTCTTCGTCCTGATATATTTATATCATAATGAACTGATAATAGAAAAACTATATATGTGTGTGTGTTTGAAATTTTTTTCGAACCCTAAAAATATTTTCCATGATCTAAGATCCGATTTGATCGAAAAAATTACAATTCAAATCCAATCTTAAAACGGAATCTGATCTGAACCAATCCAATTACAATTAATTAGATACCATTCATATAAATCAATTATTAATATATTAAAGTTAAAACATTTTTATAATTAACAAAATGAATAATGAATTCATGGGTGTGGCTCTATTGCCACCCAAAATATTTCTTCCTATGCCCGTAAATTAATAACTTATTTTATTATTAAAATATCCTTATATGAAATTGCTAAAAAAAAACATCCTTTAATTTCTACTTCATCTTCTTCACAGCCTTAAAAATAAGTTTTAATGGCTTTTGCAGAAAAGTTTTGATATTATTTTCGTAACCTTTATTAAATTCTTGTAAGTTTCTGAAATTAATGATATATTAAATCTCATATATGCCTGAAGTCGATTGTTTTATTTTATTTATTTATTTATTTATTTTTTTTTTAACTCTACATGTCAAACAACACCATGAGACTGAGTTGAAGGATTTTATAGACTATTGGCGTGAGGCGCGTGAGAGAAGGAAGTAAACAGGGATGAAATGCCCAGAAGAAATTCAAAAGGATGTCTTAATATGCTTGGATTTTTTTTTTCTTATTTTGGTTTTCATTGTAGACAGTTTTTTTTTTTTTTTTTTTTTTTTTTGAAAGTTCATTGTAGAGAGTTAAATGCTAATAAAATCATTGCACTTTTGAGGATATATTTGGAATTTTGAAGGGTGTACAAAGAAAATTCTGATTTTCAAATTTTAATGGACGGGTTGGAAAAGTAAATGGGTGCAAGGAGAAATATTTTGTGTGGCAATAGAGCCACCCTGAATTCATATGGTACTTCAAATAAAATTAACAAACAAATAATTAACTTAAAAACAATACATAATTATACACTTGAAATTATCAAAAAAATTAGGGTAAAATGTAAATAAACCTTATAAAAAATTTGTGGGCCAAGCGGCCATGACCTTGTCATTCACCAATCTATTTTCATCACCTATGATATATTCCTCACATATACACCATTAAAGTTATATATATATATATATATATATATATATATATGGGTTCGAGTGAAATCTTTCTCCCGAAACTCCGAATTAATTATAATAGTAAAAATATATATATTCCGTGTGATAAATTATATGATAATTTCAAAGAAAATATTACATCATCTAAGATCTAAATTTTTTTTCCTCAAATGTCAATTTCTTTCTCAGCCCCAAACAAATTAAGGATAGGTAGGACTTGCTGAAATTATGTATTACATATCTAATCCAAACATTGACTCCCACAATATAAGGAAATTCAAGCTTTGGGTTACTTTTCGTAATGGTTTTAACTATATATAAATTGAAGAACCAATGACCCATTTTTTTTTTTTTAGTATGACCTTGTAAGTTGTAAGTCTTTCGCACCCAAATTAATAAAATTGTAAATTCAAGTTATAATATTCGCCCTCTTCCATCTTTCATATATATATATATATATATATATATATATATATAGATAGAGAGACTATATTACAAATAGACATAATTATATGGAGATGTCTTCAGTCTTCACACAAATTCAATGTTCAAAATTAGCATCTATTGGTGCACATGCAAGACAAAATATAGGATTTGACTATTAATTTTTTTTTTGGGTGTGTTTCTAACATAACTATTAATTTATTTAATATATATATATATATATATATATATATATATACAGAAATTCTATTATCAGTTCGAACTGACAATAAATATATCAGGACGAAGAATGTAGACCACTAGATTTACATACTTTGACTCAAAGTGTATGCACTTGTCAAAACTTCTCTATAATTCGTGGTCCACATTCTTCGTCCTAATATATTTATTGTCAGTTCAAACTGATAATAAAAAGACTGTATATATACATATATTATACATTATTATTATTTATTTTTTCCACCAAGCACATTGAATGGTGGTAATATATTACATTATTAATATTAGTATAAATGTATAATAAATGTAAAGATATGCATGAGATTGTTAGAAATTCTAATTAAACTATAACTTTTTCCATGCTTCATGCTCCTAAAAGTGAGCTAAACTAACAATACTGATCTGAAAATATTCCCATGCCCAACAAAAGCTATCGAAACTGGGGTGCACGATGGTTTACCTATCATATTTATAAAATAATTGAACTTTAGAAATATATTTTGTTATGAAATAATTAAATTAAGGGATAATTACTCTGGTTGTCATCAATTTGAATGTCCATTATAAAAATGATCATTAGATGAGGATTTCATTTTAAAATGATCCATTTTGATTAAAAATGTGATACCATTATACTAATGATTATTCCGTTAATATTTATATTTTTTTTCTTTTACTTTTTATATTTTTCTAATAAATTGGACAACGTGCTACACTCCCATCGATGGAGTCAGTACCCAATCATTATCCCTTAAACTTTAAATTCGATCTTCCAATCAACTTTCACAAATTCGTTATCAAGTTTATTAATATCAAATGTATACTTCTCATAAACATGAATAAAAAATCAGTCGCTGTAAAGAAATGACCAAGCAATTCATGCAGCCAAATAAACGAAATTTAATGGCAGACTGGCAATCAGAAATTCAGAATTCATAATAACAATTTAGTCAAAAAAAACAAAACAAAACAAAGGGAAGAAGCGTTGACAAATTAACGTGGCTCTAACCTGTCAAATACTAGTGACACAAGTTTCCGTGTATCAAGTTTCCTTAGCCAAATGCGTTTTTTATTATTATCTTTTTTGGAATTTATTGTTACAGATTTTCTATTATCGGTTTGTCTTGATAATAAATATATCAGGATAAATAATGTGGACCACTAGATTTACATACTTTGACTCAAAATGTATGCACTTGTCAAAACTTCTCTATAATTTATAGTCCACATTCTTCGTCTTGATATATTTATTGTCAGGACGAACTGACAATAAAAAGACTGTTTATAGTTATATATATATATATATATATATATATATATATATATACAGAAATTCTATTATCAATTCGAACTGATAAAAGTTATATCAGTTTCTTGTATGTGGGCCACTGGATTTAAATACTTTGACTTGGTTGTATGCACTTGTCAGTCAAAGTATTTAAATTCAGTGGCCCACATATAAAGAACTGATATAACTTTTGTCAGTTAAAACTGATAATAGAAAGATAGTATATATATATATATATTTATATATATTTTTTTTCAAATGAGGACGTCTTGATATAATTTCATGAGGATATTGAATGTGAGCCGCTAGTTTTACATGCTTCGACTCAAGTGTGTACGCACTTGTCAAAACTAGTTGCTTACATTCAATATCCTTATGAAGTTATATTAGGACGTCCGCATGAGAACGAGACTACATATATATATGAATTTTCTATTGTCAGTTTGTCCTGATATAAAATATATCAGGACGAAGAATGTAGACCATTAGATTTACATACTTTGACTCAAAGTGTATATACTTGTCAAAACTTATCTATAATCTATGGTTCACATTCTTCGTCCTGATATATTTATATCATAATGAACTGATAATAGAAAAACTATATATGTGTGTGTTTGAAATTTTTTTCGAACCCAAAAAATATTTTCCATGATCTAAGATCCGATTTGATCGAAAAAATTACAATTCAAATCCAATCTTAAAACGGAATCTGATATGAACCAATCCAATTACAATTAATTAGATACCATTCATGTAAATCAATTATTAATATATTAAAGTTAAAACATTTCTATAATTAACAAAATGAATAATGAATTCATGGGTATGGCTCTATTGCCACCCAAAATATTTCTTCCTATGCCCGTAAATTAATAACTTATTTCTGCCTGAAGTCGATTGTTTTATTTTATTTATTTATTTATTTATTTATTTATTTTTTAACTCTGCATGTCAAACAACACCATGAGACTGAGTTGAAGGATTTTATAGAAAAAAAAATAAAAAATAGCAAGAGTTGCTGTTGAGCCACTATTGGCGTGAGGCGCGTGAGAGAAGGAAGTAAACAGGGATGAAATGCCCAGAAGAAATTCAAAAGGATGTCTTAATATGCTTTGGATTTTTTTTCTTATTTTGGTTTTCATTGTAGACAGTTTAGTTTTTTTTTTTTTTTTTTTGAAAGTTCATTGTAGACAGTTAAATGCTAATAAAATCATTGCACTTTTGAGGATATATTTGGACTTTTGAAGGGTGTACAAAGAAAATTATGATTTTCAAATTTTAATGGATGGGTTGGAAAAGTAAATGGGTGCAAGGAGAAATATTTTGTGTGGCAATAGAGCCACCCTGAATTCATATGGTAATTCAAATAAAATTAACAAACAAATAATTAACTTAAAAACAATACATAATTATACACTTGAAATTATCAAAAAAATTAGGGTAAAATGTAAATAAACCTTATAAAAAATTTGTGGACCAAGCGGCCATGACCTTGTCATTCACCAATGTATTTTCATCACCTATGATATATTCCTCACATATACACCATTGAAGTTATATATATATATGGGTTCGCGTGAAATCTTTCTCTTGAAACTCCGAATTAATTATAATAGTAAAAATATATATATTCCGTGTGATAAATTATATGATAATTTCAAAGAAAATATTACATCATCTAAGATCTAAAATTTTTTTCCTCAAATGTCAATTTCTTTCTCAGCCCCAAACAAATTAAGGATAGGTAGGACTTGCTGAAATTATGTATTACATATCTAATCCAAACATTGACTCCCACAATATAAGGAAATTCAAGCTTTGGGTTACTTTTCGTAATGGTTTTAACTATATATAAATTGAAGAACCAATGACCCATTTTTTTTTGTTTAGTATGACCTTGTAAGTTGTAAGTCTTTCGCACCCAAATTAATAAAATTGTAAATTCAAGTTATAATATTCGCCCTCTTCCATCTTTCAAATATATATATATAGAGATAGAGAGACTATATTACAAATAGACATAATTATATGGAGATGTCTTCAATCTTCACACAAATTCAATGTTCAAAATTAGCATCTATTGGTGCACATGCAAGACAAAATATAGGATTTGACTATTAATTTTTTTTTGGGTGTGTTTCTAACATAACTATTAATTTATTTAATATATATATATATATATATACAGAAATTCTATTATCAGTTCGAACTGACAAAAGTTAGATCAGTTCCTTGCATGTGGGTCACTAGATTTAAATACTTTGACTTGACTGTATGCACTTATTAAGGAACTGATATAACTTTTGTTTGCCTATCATATTTATAAAATAATTGAACTTTAAAAATATATTTTGTTATGAAATAATTAAATTAAGGGATAATTACTCTGGTTGTCACCAATTTGATTATCCATTATAAAAACGATCATTAGATGAGGATTTCATTTTAAAATGATTCATTTTGATTAAAAATGTGATACTATTATACTAATGATTATTCCGTTAACATTTTATATAATTAATTACTATAATATTTAATGACACATCTCAAAATTGGTGTAAGACGAAGTCTACCGTTTGGTTTCGTCACAAATCACATGCAGGTTGGAAAATCGATCAGCACACTAAAAAAAAAACTACTTTTTGGTCTGGACCAAGTAAAATTTCATAAATCTATTTATATATCAATTTTATTAAGGGTTTCGTTACACATACACCGACAATATAATATAAAGATAGAAAAATATTTGATGAAAAGACAACCCACTATCATTAATATGCAAACAAACATTAACATTATAAAGAGAAGAAATGAAGTGCGAAGAGCAAGCAATTAAAGAGAATATGGGTTCTACTTCTATCGCTTGTGATTGTTCACACCATGTGATTTTGTTTCCTTTCATGTCAAAGGGTCACACCATCCCTCTCCTCCACCTAGCTCACCTCCTCCTCCGCCTCCCACGTGTCGCCGTCACCGTCTTCACTACTCCGGCCAACCGTCCTTTCATCTCCAACTTTCTTGTTAACACCACCGCCTCCATTATCGACCTCCCGTTCCCTGAAAATGTTTCCGGAATCCCTCCCGGCATCGAGAGCACAGACAAACTCCCATCCATGTCACTCTATGTTCCGCTTGCTAGAGCAACTAAGCTCATGCAACCTGACTTTGAACGTGCAGTGCAGGATATGCCACGTGTCAGCTTCCTTGTCTCCGACGGCTTCCTCTGGTGGACCTTGGAGTCGGCTACCAAGTTTGGTTTTCCAAGGTTTGTGTTTTTTGGCATGAACAATTATGCCTTGTGTGTGTCTAGGTCTGTTGGTTTGAATCGTACGCTTTTAGATGGGCCTAAGTCAGATGATGAGTTGAACACCGTCACCGGATTTCCGTGGATCAAGGTGACCAGAAACGACTTCGACCCAGTTTTCACGGATGCTGAACCAAAGGGTCCTCCACTTGAGCTTTTCATAGACCAAGTCACAGCTGCATCAAATAGTTATGGCATGATTGTTAACAGCTTTTACGAACTGGAGCCTGTTTTTGTCGAACACTTGAACCGCGAGGCTAAACCCAAGGCCTGGTGTGTTGGACCACTTTGCCTGGCTGACCCACCAAGGATTCAACACCGAAAACCCACCTGGATTGAGTGGCTAGACCAGAAGCTCGAACAAGGTAGCTCTGTTCTGTACGTGGCATTTGGGACTCAGGCAGAGATCTCACTTGAGCAACTCAAGGAAATATCAAGTGGGTTGGAGGAATCAAATGTGAACTTCTTGTGGGTGATAAGAAACAAAGAATCAGAACTTGGAGATGGGTTTGAAGAGAGAGTCAGAGATAGAGGAATCATTGTTAGAGAGTGGGTTGACCAGAGAGAGATCTTGTTGCACCAAAGCATACAAGGGTTTCTGAGCCATTGTGGGTGGAATTCAGTGATGGAGAGCATATGTGCAGGAGTGCCAATTCTGGCATGGCCCATGATGGCAGATCAGCCATTGAATGCCAGAATGGTTGTTGAAGAGATCAAAGTAGGGGTGAGAGTAGAGACATGTAATGGGTCAGTGAAAGGGTTTGTGAAAAAGGAAGGTTTAAAGAAGATGGTGAAGGAGTTGATGGAAGGAGACAAGGGGGAGGAGGTAAGGAAGAAGGTGAAAGAGTATGCAGAAATGGCAAACAAAGCAATGGAGGAAAACACCGGGTCGTCTTGGCGCTCGCTGGACATGTTAATATCGGAGATAAGCAATTTCACACCACAAGAAAAGATGGATATCTAGTGTCGTATTGATCGGCAGTACACTGTCTAAGTTAACTTCATTTCTAGATATCCCTCCAGAGTGCCAAAAAGCTTCTAAAAACTCCTTTGTCCAATTAATGGAGAATTTGATATCAAAGTAGAAGTTTCTTCTTATGAGTTTATACTTTTTATCTATAGTGATTGCACGTTAAAGAAGTCAATATATACAATAGAGATGCATATCTTTGACCATATATATTTAAACTTTAAATTCGATCTTCCAATCAACTTTCACAATGTTGTTAACTTGTTATCAAGTTGATTGAATATCCGCATTATGCTTGGCCTGTTGGGCAAGTCCTCTGTCATCTATAATTCGAGATCTTCGAACTTTTTCGCGGATACGTTAACCAAGAGGGGATCGTCTTCGAGTGGGGAGATATTTAGGGGCGTTCGTTAAAGTTTTCTAAAAGCTGTTTTTTGTTTTCAGAGATGCAAATCAAACCGTGAAATCCTGTTCGACAGCTATTTTTTGAAAAAAACAAAAACAAAAACATTGACAACTGCGAGAACAATTTAAGGTATTAAAAGCGGGTTCACTAAAAACAACAAATTGTTCTTCTCTAAGTTTTTGCTTTTCATTTATTTATGGGTCCCACCTGTTTAATAAATTTCTTTTAATTTCACTTTTTATAAAATTGAATGAGTTAATACATTAAAAAGAAAAGATAATTAATAATTTTATATAATAATAATAATAATAATGGTCTTACTTAACCTAGTAGTATACCCTTACACCTATATTATGAGGTTGTGCGTTCTAGTCGTATCCCCCTATAATACCTTAAATTATTATAATTTTTCAAATAATAATAATAATATTCTCAAAAAATTAAAAGATACACAAACATATAATAATAATAATAATAATAATAATAATAATAATTATATAAAAAAATTATTATATTTTTTTATAAAAAAAATCTTAAAAAACACAAATCGATTTTTAATTAATTTAATTTTTTGTATATAATATATATATAGTTTAACTACATATAATATTATTTTTACTCTTATAATATATTGAAAAATATCTTTTAAAATGATCTTATATATTATTTTCTTTTCAAAATACTGTTTCCAATTATTGTTGCCAGAAGCGTTTTCATAATTTTCAATTTCTAGAAACATTAAAATCAAAAACTCGCTTTCAAATGAAATTTTTTAAAACGGAAAATAGAAAACAAAAACATTACCAAACATGCCCTAAGAGTCTGAAATTTATTTGTATGGATTTGATGATTGCGGACATGCACTTGATCAATATTTTCATAACATATTTGTATTAGCGAGAGATATTTCATCCACGTTTCTCGAGGGTTTCAGAAATGGGTTGAAACTCCTTACTCATAGAGTTTGAGTTACCGACTTACCGTTAGGGTCATAAATCATAAATCATAATTCATCATTTTGCTGATAAAATGATTAAAGGTTACGGATATTATGCGAGTAAGAGCATCTCCAATGGAAATATGCATTTTTGAGTTTCTAAATAGTGCCACATCAGCATTTCTATTTATTATGGGCCCACTTTTGAAAAAAATTAGAGAAATACATATTCACATCTCCAATGCAATTATCTAAAGTCAAATATGTATCCATTTTATGTCCATTCATAATAAAGCAATTATTACACTATCTCTCCTCTTTTATTTTACAATTAAATGAGCTTTAATCTTGTTGGTGGAAAGAGTTAGAAATCCTAATCAGTATTTCTAGGAGAGTTTCTAGAATTAGAAACCCAACTCCATATTCTCAAACTTTTTTTTGGCCACATCATCTCCATATTCAACTTAGATAATAGCATTGAAGAGAGTTTTTCTAACTTTTTTAACATCTATCCTATGTGGCACTCCATTTTCTCCAAATGCATAATAGCATTGGAGATGCTCTAATACTATACAATTCAAAAATAATAATCTAAAATTCAACTTAAATGATGTGGCAAGTGAGTTGTCATCACCACATTCATCACACTAATGATAAACAACCCAAAAAATTAGATCAAAAACCAACCCAAATGATGTGGCAAGTCATTTGTCTTTATTATATCATTCACTATATTATCCCATGATTTGTGTGGTGATGACAAATTGATAACTCATTTGTCACATCATTTTGATTGAATTTTGAGTTAATTTTTTGGGTTGTATAGTATTACTCTACACATAATGGAATGATTTGATAAATAACATGGTAACGACAAATCACTTACCAAATCATTTAGATTAGTTTTAGGTTAATTCTTTTGGGTTGTCTAGATTGTTATATACTTAATAGAAGTATATCCATAATAGAAGTAACTTTCGTCTTTTGATAGCTCCATAATCTCCGAGTTTTACAATTTAATTAATGATTAATGATTAATGATCACGTAATTTTGTTCACTTTTTTATAGTTTATAATTGTAAAACTTTGGCTATAAATAGGAGTTGATATTGATTATATGACATGATAATGCTTAAGAATTAAAGTTTTTATTTTATTTTTTAGATAAGGTTGATCCAGTGTTAAACCCACTACATTCACACCACGAAGTTATGGGTTCTACCGTTCTAGTCTCTTCCCTACCTCGAAAACCTGAATTTTTTTTTATCTCTCCCCATTTATTATAGGTTAATAATTCTTTAGGATTAATGCAACCGCCTTTGATTTCTTAATTACAACTAATTTGATATGTTTGTCCAGAATTACATAACAAAAAAAACAAATCTTTATATAAATTAAATTAAATATAAACTGAAAACAAGTCAAAAAGGCATTTTTTTTTTCTTTCAAAACAATGATGAGGATAGCTTCCTCCTACAATAAGGAAGTATTAATTAGTTGCTGCTTAATAAGTTAATATAATACAATTAAATATAAAGTATATAGAAAAGAAACAAATAGTTTGATTAAACTAACTTAAAACAAGAAATTTATTTAATCCACCAGGACAAAACAAGATGGTAAGATTTAGGATAAAGTCTTGGAGGCAATCGATCTGTTCTGTATGTTGGCTTTTCTTACTGAACCCGTTCTTCATTCTTCGTAAGTCGTAACACCGAAACCTTACTTCTGAAATCTTCGATGTATAGTTTTCCGAAACCTTACTTCTTCTAATTTTAATATAATATTTATGAGCCGAGATAGTTTAACCGTAAGCTTCTCACACTTACGGTATTTGCATGGTAGGTAGGTTTAAGTCTGTATTCCTTTTCTTTAAATTCTAAATTTGTAGTTTTTTTTTTTTAAAAAAAAAACATTTTTGTTAATTACATTTTTAGGACATGGCGTTCCTCTTCTTGACCATGATGTTATGATGTTTTAATTATGTATAATACTGACAATGTTTATTTTCAAGTTATCGTTATTGCAAGTGGTATATAGGAAAACAAAATTGTTGATCGGACAAGTTCTCTTATTATTAAAGTAAAAAAAAAATATTGTTAAAAACTTACTCATATTAGGGTTGGGAAAGGATTTGATTTCCCTTATGAGAGGAGGTTCGGGTGGAATTAAAACTGAAATTAGAATAAAATATAAATTACAATGAACCAACGACCTTGATTGGAGTTGTCATTCCTAGAATGTAATGCTAGCATATTCTTTAGCCATTGGTAATTTTCATTAATGTCATACAAGTCTCGAACATACAACCTAAATAATGTAATTATGAGAAATATACACAAAGCTAACCCGGCCTGTCAACCGTCGCACTTACCATGTAAGCATAAATATAATTATATAAGCATGTTTTGGGCTAGCATAGGCCGGCAAATACAGGTAATATAGCAATATTAATCAATTCATCTTTCTTTGTTTAATCGATGCATACAAACATTTTTTTTTTTATATATAACCACTACCGGGACTAGTGAGAATAGACTCTACAAGCACAGCCCGGAATACTACTCCCACTATCGGGGAGAGGATACAAGTAGAATACAGCTACTCTCACAATTGGAGAGAGGAGAGCTCCCAGAACCGGGAGAGAGCAACCCACACTTGGGATTTAAAGGCCAAGGTGGGACAAAGAATATATATACAAATATATGATGCATACAAACATTTACAGCCATAAAAAAAATGTCAAAAACCAGCAATTGTTTGTTTATATTTTATAATCATAATCATCTCATTCTTCCAATCGTATATGCCTTTCTCTTCTCATTTAAGTCTAATACAAAGCATCCAAATTACTTCTAATACAAACAACTTCACTTCCTCTTTTTCTCAGGACTCTCCGTCTCTATGCATGCACCAAAACTTGTATTTGCAAAAAAAAAAAAACAATCTTCTCAATCTCAATACAATTTGATATTCAGTCCCACATATATAACTAGCTAGCTAAGAGGAGTCATGTCAATCTCTTTTGAGTGTGGTGATTTGTTTTGATAGACCACATGTTGGAATCCAAACAAATTCTGAAAATTTCAAGATTTTTTACTGTAGAATTTGAAAGGAATTGAAATTGTCTTAAGGCAGAGAAATCCTATGATCACTTTCTACATAGAACATGCCTGAAAAAATCTACTTGTTTACTGGTCTCTTATTGTCTTAACATTTAAGGACTAGACTCTATGGGGAAACTTATGTTGTGTTCAGACAACAGTCTTTGGCTCAAGTTTCTGTGCATCTTCTCCGTGATAATCGTGGTTCAAGAACTTGTACTTTGTCAGCCTTCCGCGGAAGACTGCAGCCTTGATTTTCAGCATGCACCATTGTCTTCTAATTCAAACTGCGACGAGGGAGATTGGGGTGGATTTCTACCCAAAAACTGCTGTGGTTCAGCATTCCAAAGGTATCTATATGCACTTGGACACCGCGCAAACCAAACGGGAAAGATATACTTGAATTCTAGTGAGCAGAGCAGTTGTTTGGATTCATTGAAGATACTTGAGGGAGGTGTTTTCGGTTGTGGGATCGAGAAGCTAACAAGTGGTCCTGGTGGCTGTTCTGACTACTCTGTTGCTGATGTTACTAATAAGTTGGGAGTTGAACTGAGAAGTCTCGGTGGAAATTGCAGGTTTTTGAGTTCTGATGGAGAATGGAATAAAACATGTGGCTCCTGTGTAAGAAGTTGGCAAGGCATAAGAGGACCGCGTTCTGAATCCTCTGATCAGGAGTCCATCAAAAACGCAGCTGATATCTGTAGGTTTGCTGTGATGGTAACATTAACAAGTAGAAGAATTAATGATGGGATATTTGCTCAAAATGTTTACAAATGCCTTGCTCAGCAAAATTCCTACAATGGTCAGTAGTTTCATAAAATTTTAATACTCAACAATTGTGTTACAACTTGGTCAACATCATAACTGATTTCTTTGCTCTGTAGAGATTCCAACTACAGATGGTAAAAAGAAGAAACTTAGCACGGATACTTGGATTCTGATGGGAGGACTGGTTGGAATTCTCATATTAATAATAGTTGCCACATTCATTTTATTAAAGACACGGAAAAAATCAATGCAACCGCGAAGAAGACCTTGTATGTACTAACAATGTTTGATACCCACTTGAGGCACTGCAATTCATACTGATTTTAGCTATTCATTTGCCAGCATTCAGGGATGTGCAACTAAAGGATCCTGGCTGTCCAAAATTTCCAATCAAGGGGGTATATTCTGCCACAAACAATCTAGATGAGCTAAATCTCATCGGTGAAGGAACTGCCGGTTAGTTTCCAAGTAAATAAAGAAATTTAATTTCAGAGTTTGGTTTTTTCATTTGTTGTCTGATCATATTATCAGGAAAGGTGTATAAAGGAACACTGTCGAACAATCAGCCAGTTGCGATTAAGCACATCATCAATGATGGAAATGTAGAGACTTTCGTCAGGGAAGTTGCAAGCTTATCTCATATCAGGCACCCTAACCTAGTGGCTTTGCTGGGTTATTGCTTAAGAGAAGATGAAGGTTTCCTCATCTATGAATTGTGTCCCAATGGAAGTCTCTCAAATTGGCTTTTCGGTATTAATCTATCTTAAAATAAAACTTTTATATATCTGCATTTCACATCTTCAAAGCCTGATGAATGTGATTCATAACAGGAAAGGATAAGGTCCTGTCCTGGATCCAAAGGTTACATATTGCAATTGATAGTGCTCGAGGCCTTTTGTTTCTCCACACTTATTCAGAAGGCTGTATTGTTCACCGCGATATCAAGGTTTGTCTCGTACCAAGTATCAATAGGCATGCTCTCTGTTGATATCAGGACCATAGCCAGTCCAGCTTTTTTTTTTTTTGGTATAGGAACTTCGCTACATGGACTGAAATTTTGGTCTCTCTTGCAGCCAACAAACATTCTCTTAGGACCAAACTTTGAAGCCAAACTTTCAGACTTTGGATTGTCTAAAGTTATGGACCTAGGTGAAACATATGTGAGCTCAGAAGTGAGGGGGACTTTTGGTTATGTTGATCCTGAGTACCAAAGCAATCGCCAAGTAAATTCATCTGGTGACGTCTACAGCTTTGGAATAGTACTTCTACAAATTCTCTCAGGGAAAAAAGTCATTAATATGAATGTGAACAAACCAATGACATTAGATAAAATGGTCAGAAACCAATATATTTCATTCAATTTTGTTTCTTAATGTTGGTTCTTGATTCTAATTTTCCTCCAATCTGCTAACCAGGCAAAATTCCTAACAAGAGATGGCAGCACAAAAGAACTAGTTGATCCTAAACTTGAGGGGGAGTTCTCAGTTGAAGCTTTTGATCTCACACTTGGGCTGGCTCTTTCATGCACAGCAGTTAAGCAACAGAGACCATCCATGGAGGAAGTTGTGTCGACGTTAGAGAAGGCTCTCGATAAATCAACAACAGCTAAAGCCTCTACCCCTGGAACTTCACCTAATCTGCCTTCTACTCCATGACTATAGTAAACGCTTTGGATTGCAAGTATTTTTGTGGAGTATTTCTTCTAGATGTTTATTGATTATTTATTGCAATTCTATTTAGAAGAATAGAAGATCATGAAAAGAATAACTATTTGTAAGCACACGGGCCCTTAGCCTTGGTGGCCAGAGTCTGTCTGAGACTCTCTCCCACCAAGGTTCGATCCTTGGCCCAGGGTGTATTTAGGGAAAGTTGTTCCCTCCATTGTGTGGGTCTTGTCCCACTTAGGTGTGGGTAGTCTCTCCCCTCTAGTGGGAGTTGCTTTCCGGGCTGTGCTTGTAGAGCCTCATCTCACCGGTCCCGGCAGTTGTTGTTTGTTATAAAAAAAAAAAAAAAAAACTATTTGTAAGCATTGTCACATCAGAAGTTTGGTTCTAAATTTTAGTGGTTCCGAGGAATGCCTATATAAACACCAAGCTCAAGTTATTCCAAAAAATAAAAAAGACAAAAAGCCCAGATTCATCCTATGTAAATTATGGATCATACTCAAACCACAATTATCCAAATTTTATATGGTAATCCATACCGTCCCAGCTTGCAAGGCACGAGTCAATCTGTTGGCAGTATCTTTGTTCTGTGTGAAAACTCCTGCAGCCAGCCCATAGCTGGTTGCATTTGATCTTCTAATCACCTCATTAAGATCCCTATTATCAATCATTAAGTTAATTATGGTACTAACTCCAAGAATGCAAAGTTGAGATACAATACTAGTAAAATTTACATAAATGTCAAAAAATTTCCTAACTATTATGTAATGAACTGATTCTTTTTCCTTTCCAATTTTTAATTAGTTGTTGTTCTAACTTCTAACTAAACATCCTCATGATCTACAGAGAAATCAGGCTCATCAGGCTTAAACAACTGGGGCATCTTTAAGCTACTAGAAGCAGCATCAACCGGTTTCTGGGCAGAGCCTCTTCTAGTATTCTTGGCAAATCTAGAAGCCAAAACTGTGATTCCAAGATGCTGAATGTTGGGACTGTGGACCGATGAATCCTTACCGCTTTCTTCCTTATAACTTGCATCTGTTACTTGATCATCACTGTAGTAACTCCCTTGGTAAGGGAGTTGCATGTAGTAGAAGCTATTCTCTTGTCTGATCAATTCATTTGTCATCTTTCTCTTTTTAAACTTTCTCCAACCAGATTGAATGAAGCATGCTGCCCACGTCCTCCATTGGTGTGAATAGTACCTGAACGCATGCTGGAGTTTCATGCTGTGAAGGCGCTTGAACTGATGCGCGACAAATTTAAGGTCCTCAGCTTGAAGAGCGAAAGCTTCCACTTCGCAAAGGGCTCTGACTGTCCGAGTTGAAGAAGGCATGTTGAGGCTAGAGGAGGGCATCAAGGCCCATGTCAGCAGCTCTTCACCACAGAAATCGCCTGGTCTAAGGGTTATGGAGTTGTAGAACCCTGACCTTCCTCCATTTGTTGTGGAGCTTTCCAGTTGTCCTCTTATTATGAATACCATCTCAGTCACCGGATCATCCTCTCGAACAATATATGTGCCTTTAGTATTCAAAGATGAGATGAGCCGCTCGCATATGGCATCAAGAAGCTGGTCATCCATTTGGGAGAAGAATGGCACCTGAGCAATCAAAGTTTAAAAGTTCAGTTAACAACATCAATTTTCAAAGTATATAGCAGCTTCAAGTAGCTTTTCCACTTGAAAAACTTGATGCAATGCACATTAAATTTGCAAGATAGACATACACGGCGAATAAGGGCAATGCATAGATGCCTTTGAATGTCACGACGGAGATCCAGAGGTAAAGAACGCAATATAGATTCTTCATTGACTCCTCTTGTAGCAAGCCATTTGTACTGTACAAATTGACGAACACGTTCTTGCAAATCTTCAGGTAATTGACGGTGCCTCATCCACTCCTCAGTATCCCTTCGCTTAATCCTCCATTCTTCAATTCGTACCGTCATAGACTGCAAAAAATTCTACAAGAAAGACAAAAAAAAAAAAAAAAAAAAAAAAAAAAAAAAAAAAAGGAAACATCAATAAAAATGTGCCGGTAATTTAGAACTATTGCAACTCTTGAAACATTTTGGCAAGTGATGTAACTCTTTGAACTTTGTGTTGCATCATATATTCAATGTTCCAATTATAATAGGCAAAATGATGCTGCTACTGCAACTATTACAATTATTACTCAACATGAACCGTAATTTTAACTAGTACATGATACCTGCATGTTGCCAATCAACAACGCGGACAAAACTGAACCAGATATACATGTAAGAATGGCAAAAAAATTCTCGCCGAGAAATATAGTAGTATTCAACTCCTGTCCATATGAACTGTAAAGAGAACAGAACAGATAAACCGTCAAGATTTTCTCAAAATGTCAATAGTAAACTTAATTCACACCAGACAAATGACAGAGAATCAAAATCCTACCTTAAATTTCTAAAACCCCACCAAAGACAAAACAAAAACTTTCGGATAAAACCAGCAGAAGCAGCTTCATGTTGAAAAGCATCTCCGAATATTCCAAACTTGAACGGGAGGTTTTCCTTGCTTGGATCACAATTGCCAAGAACATTAGTGACATTCTGCCAACTCTGCCGTTCAGGTTTTGATAGACTATTGCAATCTAGAAAACTCGAAATGCATAGAATTCGCGAGGCGTTCTCCTTGATGCATTCTGTTTTCCAGCATTGGAACACACGGCCTATTGACAACAGGTAATATGTTGATCCTAACACCTGCAACACCGATTGAGTTTTGTTTTTTGGCAGCTCAAAAAACAGATGAAATTGAAGTAAAACAAGGAAAGCCGATGCTTACATGACTACAAAGCATGAAAAGAATGATATTGTAGGCAGCTCCTGACCAAGCAGTCTTGGCGACAACTCCAGTTGTTTTTATAATTCTCTGATTCAATGGAATGATAACAAATATTCGAGGAATATATTGCAAAAGAACAATAAGAGCCAGAGTGCTGTTTGCATAATCAGCTCTGGAATCTCTAGTGGCTGGTATCACTAACCAGATAACAATCTGAAACCCAGAAAAATAAAATTAAAAAGAGGGAATTCGAAATCCTAAAACAATAAGTTGAAGCAGAATAATTAATCAGAACCTGAGGGAGAGGAAGTGTGGCGGCAAGATCGATAATAAAATCAGACTTCAAGTACTTGATAGCAATCTCTGTTGAATCCGTAACCAACTCTCCTCTGCCAAAGACTCTAGAACTAGGCGAAACGAAGGCGGTCCTGAACTTCAAGACCATATGAAGAACAAATAAGAGGTCAGCACAAGTGCGGAAGAAGGTGATCCAAAGCCCCAAGGAGTTGTCTGAGGAGAGACAAGCGGGACCGCCGATGTACGGAAGGTAGAAGTAGAGAGGGTCGATGAAGAGGGCTACAAGGCAGGTGATCAAGAACACGTAGTTCCAATGGGCAACGATTTCCGAGTCCGGGTCGAGTATCTGGTAGCGCCATAGCAGGATCTGGGTTGCGGGTACTTCGGGGATGGAAGGCCGGTTCTGGCGGTGGAACGGGCGGAAGAGGGCGGAGGAGGAGCTGAGAGAGGGCAGCGCTAGCACGGTCTTACTCATCTTCCATGGCGGATTCTGCGGCCAGGAAGTAAAAAAACAGAGGAGTGCAGCCTTGCAATGCAATTCAAGAGAGAAGAAGATTTTTTTATTTATTTTTATTTTTTTAAACTTTTTGTTTAGTGATGATGCAGAGGGAGAGAGAAGGAAATGGAGGATCAGAGGTTGGTTAAGAGAAAGAAAGAGATTTTCGCGGGAAACCGGAGAGAGAGAGTGGAATTCGGGAGATGGGTAGTTGGTAATAATAGCAGGAAACGAGGACATTATAGGAATATTAAACCGATGTTTATCTTTTAAGAGAGCTTTTTTGACAATTCAATTTTATTATACTTAATTTCTAAAGACATTTCATTCTTAAAATTTAAATTTTAAAAAATTCTAGAGATACTTCACTTTGTTTCAAGATTATCCTTTTTATTTTTACTTTAAAAAATAAATTTATAAAGACACTCCATTTTATTTTAATAAAAGTTAGGACGAACTATAGTAGCATTTGGATTCATCCGATAAGTAATCTTTTTTGAATTAAATTATTAAAAAAAGAAATTATTTCTCCTAAATCATTAGATTAAATGTTACATATTAAACACTCTCTCCTAAATTTTTAATTACCATATTAAACTCTCTTTCCTTCTATTTATATCTCTAATTTTTTATCTCCATTCTTTCTTAAGCAAGACTAATTGTTAAGGAAAAAAAAATTACGAATAAGCTTGATTTTTAGGTATGTGATTGCCTAGAGAACTTTAATTCTTTTATTAGTCTTAAAAATTCTGAGTTTAATCGAATCTAGTTGCAACAAATCAAGTTTTCATATATCAATTTTTTTTTTTTGAAAAATAAGGTATTTGTATTGACTTTTTAATATATATATAATTGCTAGTAAAAAACCAAAAATAAGGAGATATGATTTTATTTTATTTTTTGAAAAATGGAGAGAGAGAGAGAGTAATTAGAAGAGAGTGTTTAATATGGTAATAACAGATTTAGGAGAAAGAGTTTAATACGTAATATTTAATATAATGATTTAGGAGAGATAATTTCTTTTTTTAATAATTTAAGTAGTTTGGAGTGTCTTTAGAATTTTTTTTATCTTATTTAGTAATTTTAATTCAGATTAAAATTGTCATTAATAAAAAAATAATTAAATTAGAGTGTAAATAAATAATTTGTGGATTGTAAGGAGAAGCTCTCATTGTTTAATATTCATTTTATGCATACTTTTAATTTAGAAACAAATAATAATACTAATGAAAATTTATTATTAGACATGAAAATCCATTTCCCTTAGCTAAAGCTGTCTTGCCTGGTGGTTGAAAACTTCAAACTAAAACTAAAACTAAAGCTCTACCATGAACGAAGTGGTGTCTTTATATGCCCACCTTTGCGACTTAATTTGCCCATTAAACCGTAAAGTCTACCCCTCCTCTAGAGCTGAAGTTGCATTCTAGGTGTATGCTTAAAAAAAATAAAAAAATAAAATAAAAAATAAAATAAAAAAAAGTTTCTCTTAAGATCCATATTATGTTAATTATTAAAAAAAATATTTATTTTTATTTTTAATTATACTATTTTGTAAACATGGTTATTTTTGTTATACCTTTTAAATAAAAATATGATTTTAATTTGAAGCAGGATGGCATTCTTGTATAGTTGTATTAAAAGGGTCTTTATTGCATTTACTCACCATACTGCTGTGATGTTTAATGTGATCAATTTAATACATATTTTGGTATACCCAATTCACCTTTTTATTAGGCAACACCTGAAGGCTGAAGCACAATACATTTACAACGGAAAATCAAATATCAAACTGCAAGAAAACACACAAAGGACAAAACAACATATATGCATGGTTGCATTACTGGTGGAGGCAACCAGCAACTCTGGGATATATAAATCATAAATGGTTATTAGTCATTACATTTACTAGTTATAACCACAAAATGCCTTCAAATATGTTTAGACTTTAGCAGTTTGAGCAATTCTTCCTTGTGCTTGTTCCCCATCAAACTTCTTCTCCAGTAGTCGCCTTTTACAGTCATAAAAATATACCACGAAACCAACCCACATCATAAAGTTGCCTACACGATCCAAACATACTTTGACAGCAATCCCTTCCACCAAATTTCCAATTCCTCCTCTACTAGGCCAACGCCGATAATAAAGAGATGATAATTTTGAAGAAGAGTCCCAAGCATACAACAAAAATGCCAATAAAAATGCACGTTTTCTACTACCTTTGCTCAGATACCAAGAGACCCCAATTGCAACACTCCCATGCTTCTCTTCCAGGATCGATATCACCATACCCGTATTCCATATACCACTCCACTCCAAATGTTTCACAAACAAAGCCATGTAAAGCACCCCAAATATTGATATTAACAAAGGATTATCTGCTGTCATAAACAAGATTATACCCAATATTGCCAGCCCAATCAAAGTAAGTGAAGACAATACAAGAGCACAAATGGATGTTATGAGAGGACCTCTGAAACCTACCTTTTTGATGGGTATGCACAGGATTTGCTTGAGATTGACTGGATTATTAGCCTCTCCTAGGCCTGTATACATCAATGAAGCTGTATAAACAACAATGATGGTGTTGAGTAGGTCAAGGAGATGAATGATTCCCAAAAGCAAGAGACTTGATAAGAGACGGATCGGAGAAACATGATTTTCAATCAGTTCAATGATTGAAGACACAAGTGATGGCTTATTATTGCTGGAAGTAGTATACGCATCAAGGTAAGAAAAAAATGAGACTACTTGAGAAATAGATTGCTCCAAGATGATTTCTTTTATGACCAAGAAGAAGAACAGAGGGAAGGAAGTGATGAGAAAAACGAGTATCATGTTGCGATTTTTGATGGGTAATTTCAGGGTTTGTTTGAAGATGCCAAACAATCCTCCTAGCTTCTCTTTCATCATCATAACTTGTTTGTTGTCCATCTTCTTCTTCTTCTTCCAGTTCAAAATGGAGCATATCTAATATCTTGTAAAGGAGGAGATCATCATGATTCATGAACCATTTAGTCAACCTTAAACTTAAGTCGATCTGGTGATGCATAATTGCATACTCAAACAAGTTTAAGTTGACTTGCTTTACTGTTTTTATTATTATTTGGGCTAGAACTGCGCGATGCATCGAAAGAAATGAAGAGATATCAAATAGAAAAGTCTATGCCAGTTCATCTTCCCCACTTAATTGGGTCACCTAAAGTTTTATGGTCGATCAAATGGGGGTTAGTTGTAGAGAACTCTCATTCCCTCACTCGTGGGCCTTGGCACAAAATCTTCTTTATTTCTTTTCTTCTTATAAAGTTGAACTGATCTAATCTTTTCCTGACGTTTTTGAAACATGTGATTTGGTTGTTGATAAAGTGGTTGTGAATACCAATCACATCTTAGCCGCCCATTTTTTACTATACTTATGTGTCATGAGATTAGTTAAGGTCAGGAAAAATATTAGATCGGCAAATGATCCAAATTCAAAGCGGAGATGATTCATTAGTAAACTCTTAATACCCATATCAATGAGTTATGACTTAGTAAACATTTGAATCGTATTCTATTTTGTAATTAAAACATACAAGAATACACCCCAAGAAGAAAAAAATAAAATAAAATAATAAAATAACAAATGGATTATATAGTTGGGCTCTAAAGGCCCACTGTAAACAATTTCAGCCCATTATCTTGATAAGCCGAATATACCTTGTAGAATTCAAGTATTTCCATATTCAGCGTTGTATACGACAGATTCAAAAAAGAGAAAGAAATCCTGTAAATTTTGGCAATAAATATAATCTGGGCCCAACTATTTTAACAGGAACCATGAAGTTTTCAGATTTTGTCCTGCCTGTATGTTAATATATTTCCCCCACATGGAGGAAGATTCTTGTTCACAAAAAGTTTGATAAATAGACATTTTTATTATTATGTAATTATACTGTATATATATATATAATACGTATGATTTTGTGATTTTGACTTGCTTATTGTAGAAATTGTAAGTGAATGTAGAGCACCTGGCCACATGTGTGATTGTCAGTGAAATATGGGAGGCAGAGACAATTAGACATGCGTTTATTTTTAATTATAAATTGTAAAATCTGAATCTGTCTCTGATTGTATTTTATTAGTATTAATTCAAGATTGAAATAATAAATATACATTTTATATGTATAGTTTAGCTGTCTTATACGTATATATAGGAGCAGAATAAAACCGGCCGGATTCTAAGCTCTCGCTTGATCTTCATGTCATCAGCAAATTATCACAGCTGTTGATGTTATTATTATTTATTAATTATATAATTTCAAATTGAATATATATATATATATATATATATATATCAAAAATGTTCAAGTCAATTCACATTGATATAACTTCATCAGTACGTTGGATGTGGATCGTTAGACTTACATATTTTGACTCAAAGTGTATGCACTTGTCAAATCGTCTCCAAAATTAGTGGTCCATATGTATTGGTACTGATGTAGTTACATCACTGCGCATTGATCAGAACAAGACTATATATATATATATATATATATATGCATGATAGTCTGATCATAATGTGCAGATAGCTCTTGCCAATCAACATTGAAGATTCTTTTGTTGCTGTGAATTTTAGATGCCTATCTATCCTCAATCCATCTTCTTCGCTTTAGTGAACACTGCTTAAAATGCGGCACTCATTTGGAAACCACAGTTGTCTTTAATTGTTTCTTCTACTCTTTTTTTTTTTGACAAATTGTTTCTTCTACTTTTGATATATGATGTGATTTGACATTTGAATAGGGCATGGTGATTGGTGAGAGTTCTAGATTTTATAGTGGAATCAAATGATAGACAGTTACCGACTATCTATATGGATTTTGTCTGATCTTTTAATTTGGTTTATATACTAATTATTAAGTTTGTGCCAGAGACGTCGCACTTGAGAAATAATATTAATATATTATGTATGTTGAATTGTTGATGATGGCGAAGAATTAATTGAATTAACTATCATACCTAACAATCGAAAAAAATTTACTGGTTGACTATTGACTCAGTTTGATATATATATATTTTTCTTTATGAAACTAATGGGTGCCAAGATTGTATCCATCATGGACAAGAAGAAAATGGTTGATACTAACCTATTAGGTAGAAGTGTAGAACATTCCTTCAAAAAAAAAAAAAAAAAAAGTGTAGAACTCATCCTTCAAAGGAGAGGGTGTCCAACGGGTTATATATCCGACCATAACTAATCTCATACTTAGTCAATGTGGGATCATAACATTCCACAATGCTTCTGCAACTATTGTCCATAGCTACATCATTCCCAGTTGGGTGACTTCACGGATTCGCCTTCTTATGTAGTAGCTCTCTCCATGTTGCTTCGTCCATGACAAACCCACTGCTCGGCATGGTGTGGGCGCTGATACCATTTGATACGAACTTATTAGGTAGAACTCATTCTTAAAAGCCGGTTTGTGAAGAGAGAATGTCCAATGAGTTATATAACATTGACTAATCCCAGTCAATGTGGGATTAGTCAATGTTATATAACTCATTGGACATTCTCTCTTCACAAACCGGCTTTTAAGGATGAGTTCGTATCGAATAAATGAGAGAAGATTTTTTATGTGTTTATGGTGGATATAAAGCCTTATTGTCTATAAAAGACTAGTGTATTCGGTTGTGATATCCATTAGTATATATAACTTTTCTCTTGCTTTGTTTTTTTAATGGAAGAATAATTTTCACAACTTGTTACCTTTTTTTTTTTTTTTTTTTTTTTTATCGGAAGAATATTCACATCTTCTTGAATACCACACGTGAGGGAGGTTCCTTAACGATGATTAAATAAAGATAGATAATGGGATCCAACTAGAAGTAGAAAAATGAGATTAATTAGAAATCCAAAAATTAAATGCAAAAGCGAAAGAAGATGTTGAGAGAAATGGTACGTAAGGCAGTGGGGAAGAATGAAGTAGTAGTGGAAAGTGGTCACCCACCGTAAATAGCGACGTGCATGCGCTAGCAGACTAGCACTTGGCCAGCTTATAAGTTCTATCTAACTATTTCGACACTTGTTTTACTCCTCTCCACATTCCATCACATCATAACCAGATTTTTTCTTATCTCATCTTTTGCCTCTTCAGTCGTCTTCTCTTATCATGTATATATACTTTTCTCTACAATTATTGTCTCTAGAGTTTTGGGTCACCCTCCCAACTGGGTTGATTTCAGATCATATTTTAGTATCCAAATAATATTATTTATATATGTATTAATCAATTACTTTGAACTGCTTTGCCACATATAACTCTATTATATTACACACGGGCCCTTAGCCTTGGTGGCCAGAGTCTGTCTAAGACTCTCTCCCACCAAGGTTCGATCCTTGGTTCAGTGTGTATTTAAGGAAAGTTGTTACCTCCACTGTGTGGGTCTTGTTCCACCTAAGTGTGGGTAGTCTCTCCCCTCTAGTGGGAGTTGCTTTCTGGGCTGCACTTGTAGAGTCTCATCTCGCCAGTCCCGGCAGTTGTATGTTATAAAAAATAAATAAATAAATAAATAAAAACTCTATTATATTAATGCATGTTTCAGATTGGTTTTATTTTTTAACTATCAATTAATTGAAGCTGATCTCATCATTAGCTAGCAGGATATATCCTTGTCCAGTATTGACTATTATGACAAATTTTGAACACTTGATTAGGAGATTAACTAATATATACTATTAAGCTAATGACATTAAAAGATCATCACGTACATATATATGTGTGAGAGATTAAGAGCCTGATCATAACTGAAAAGAATCCGACCTAAATTTAAGTCAAAATTTTAAGTTGATTTAATCTAACCCGACCATAACTAAAATGGATTTGAGAAGTACTCTCACAACCGGATCGATCTATGCAAATAATGTAATATGGAATTTTTATTTTTATTTTCTTTTAATTTCGTGAATTTGCAAGGATATATATGGATTTCCAAATGTATATAAATATAAAATTCAGATAAATTAATCACTCTTTTGGGCAGTAAAAGTGACATTCTTGACTTATTTCTCATATCTTATTAAGTGCATCTGATTCTACTAGCTAAGATTTATTCTATATATACCAAATGCTAGAATTTCTTAATTTCAAGATAATTTTAGAAAGTGAAATATTCTAGATTCACACTCGATATAAGTCCAAATGCCAAGAATGGCTTTAAAGTGATTTATCTTTTGAACAAAATATATATAGTTTTTGTGATATGGGTATATATATCATTTATATTATTCGTAAATGCATGTGTTTTAACAGCTAACATGGGCATACGTAGCTCAATTGGTAGATGGATGAGTTTAGGGTTTGGGCAAATGTCTTCTAGGTTAGCGGCTCGAATTCTACCAATGACGAAAACTTTCAAAAAAATATCTGGGCCCGAATTAATAAATTTTGTAAAAAAAAAAAAAGAAGTGGAAATTGCCAAAAATGACCACGTATATTATGGGAAATTTGTTTTTAACCACAAACGAAGTTTTAATTGTTAATAACCATGTTTTTGAGAAATTACTGAAAAGCCCTCATATAAATACCATCCCTAAAACACACACTCTCTCTTTTCTCTTTTCTTTCTCTCTCCTCTCATCTCTCTCCCCGATCTCCTCTCTCTCTTTTCTCCTCTCCATCCCGTCACCCATCGCCGGAGTCGTCGTCGAACTATCCGGGCTGCTCTAGACGTTGTCGCGCGACCTCACGAACCAACGACGCCGTGGTTCATCAAGCACAGCCCGCCACTGGTTTGTGCCACGACCAGGCGATGCCGCTATGTGGGTCTTGCGTCGCTAGTTCCTCCGCCGCTGGTTCGAGCGACGACTAGGCGTCGTCCGGCGGCTAGGTGTGCCGGCGATGTGGTCTGCAAAAAAAGAGAAACAAAAAACCTAACCCTACTTCGAATTTGAGGAAGAAGATGAGGAAGAAGAAGAAGGGGACAAAAAAAAAACCTAAGCCTAATTTCAATTTAGTCTAGATTTCAAGTTTGGATATTTCAATTTAGCTATGATTTCAAGTTTGATTATTTCAATTTAGCCATGATTTCAAGTTTGCTTTGAGGTTTAAAAAAAAAAAAAAACTATTTTCAGGGGTATACTTGTAATTTATGGACATACACTGAAACTTTTTTTAAAAAGTGGTTATTAACAATTAAAGTTTCAAAAGTGGTTACTAACAAAAGTTTAATAAATCAAATGGTTAGTTTTGATTTTCTCTCAAAAAAACGCGTTTTAATAAAAGTTTTGTACGTAACTTAGTAATTTATTTTCACAATTAATGAACTAATTATAAATTCTTTTTGCTTTATTTTCGTGAGGACGAAAATGCCATTGAAAATTATTAATTGCTGGTGGAGGTGGTAGCTGGGAAGAATTTGATTAGCAGTCAATACTGAATTCAACAACATGTATTATATTAAACATGCTAATTGTAAAAAGTTTGGTCAATCTTTTTAGTAGGTAAAGTTTGGCGGGCTAAGCCTCCTTCCTTTGTGATTGTGACCACCTTCTACATTTCCAAGTTTCTATACGCAGCATGAATTGCATGTTCTTCGTACCTTTTCAATGAATAATCAAACCTAAATATTATTTAATACATAAATTTGGACCCAATAATATATATATATATATATATATATATATATTTCTGTTTAGTTTTTGTCTAGAATCATCTAATCACCTGATCAAGTATCACATTATGAATTATAATCAACGCATGCAGTAAAACATCACCATCACATCCTTAATTATTAAAACAACATATATACATTCATTAAACTGCTTATTATTCACAATTTACCTTATATTCTAGTATTATTTAATTTCATTTTCTGTAATTATTCATATGGCAGATAGACAAGTTTGGAGCTGGGTAAATCGACAAATTGACAAATTTGATATTAACACCCAACCTCACAACATATACATAGCTGGTGATCATTTTCTGATCAGGATAGTCCTCAACAGTCCTTATATATATTAGCAGTCTTTTGTAAGAGCTGGTTCTATTCTTAATAATATTACCTTAACTTTAGTTTGCATATAGTTGTCATTCACAACAAATCTAGCTTTCAACCTGACAAATTTGATACTAACAATTAATATTGTTTTCAAAATAATAATAATAATAATAATAATATTACCTAATCTTGCTATATTATCATTCTCTAGTCAGAACAGTCATGAATCGTTCTTTAGTATATACACGGTTAGTGGTACTTCTTCTTCGATATAAGACGGTCGTGAAGGGTTATTTTGTTAAAGTCTAACCATTCTTTCGTGAGAGCTGGTTATGTAAGTTACAGTAGGACAATTTCGATTTTTTTTTTCAGTTGTGAACTTTACAAAAGGACGATCTATCCTGAATATATATATTTTTAGAATTGTGTATATACAGAAATATTCAAGTCAATGCACACTAATATAACTTTATCAGTGCATTGGATGTTGACCATTAGATTTATATACTTTGCCTCAAAGTGTATGTACTTGTCAAAGTTTCACTATAAGAGCATCTCCAATGCTATTATGCATTTGGAGAAAATAGAGTGTCACATAGGATAGATATTAAAAAGTTAGAAAAACTCTCTCCAATGCTATTATCTAAGTTGAATATCGAGATGATGTGGCCAAAAAAAAGTTAGAGAATATGGAGTTGGGTTTCTAATTTTAGAAACTCTCCTAGAAATACTGACTAGGATTTCTAACTTTTTCCACCAATAAGATTAAAGCTTTCAACTCTTTCCACCAATAAGATTAAACCTCATTTAATTGTAAAATAAAAGAGGAGAGAGAGTATAACAATTGTTTTATTATGATTGGATATAAAATGGATGCATATTTGACTTTAGATAATTGCATTGGAGATGTGAATATGCATTTTTCTAAATTTTTATCAAAAGTGGATCCATAATAAATAGAAATGCTGATGTGGCACTATTTAGAAACTCAAAAATGCATATTTGCATTGGAGATGCTCTAACCAGTGGTCCACATGTATTGGTATCGATGTAGTTATATCGGTGAGCACGGATGTAAACGGGACCCTGTGTATATATATATATATATATATATATATATATATATATATAGTAGGATATATAAAAAGGAAATCATTAAATAATGGGTGTTTGGGTGTTTTATGATCATGTAAGAAAGAAAACTGTCCAACTGTTCCATTAATTAAGAGTTAACCAAACTTTGGTGATACATAATTAAAGGGAAGGTTATATGAGTGATTGAGTGGCGAGAGTTAGGTCTGATAAGAGAAGTTTGAGATTTAGTGCACGTCCCATTCACACACCACTCAAAACACACAGCCAAGCAGACACTGCAGAGATCGACAAGATACATAACATCATCATATATATATACAAATCCATAAACTAGTTCAAAAGGTAGAGTTAAACAACTTACACTTACACAGAGTGAGAACCCAAACCCACATATTTTACAGACAAAAACGCCAAACCAGCTCTCTCTCTCTCTGAAACTTGGTGGCCATCCATATTCCATAATATTTCTTTTCTTTTCTTTTATTTCAATATTCTATAACTGCAATTCCAATACTCTATATTCGTTTGTTGTGTTTCGTGTTTGTTCTTACTTTGTCTTTACATTGGTGGGTCTCTTGACTCTTCAACTACTTTGTATATTCTCTTTATTTTAAAAAGAATTGCACGTCTTTCTCGTTCAACCAATTCTTCTTTTTTGGGGGGTTTTATATTTCACTTGTTTTCTTGGACTTGTTTGAACTCGGGACGGTGATTTTCTATCTGGGTCGTCTGTATTTTTGCTTCAACTTGCATCACAAATGGATTTTCACTGATTTTGTGACAGCCTGGTATGGATCTTGAAGGTGTGATCAGTGACAGTCCACTCAAGGTACAAAATGTGGCAGCTTTTTTTATTTTATTTTGTTTGTTTGTTTTATCTTCAAAAAAAAAAAAAAAAAATCACACCTTTTTTTATCTCTTAATTGTTGCAGAGAAATTCATGGAAGACATTGTTAACTTTGGCTTATCAGAGTTTGGGTGTTGTGTACGGAGATTTAAGCACTTCCCCTTTATATGTTTACAAAAGCACTTTTGCTGAGGATATACAACATTCAGAGACTAATGAGGAGATTTATGGAGTGTTGTCTTTTGTGTTCTGGACACTAACATTGATACCGCTAGTGAAATATGTGTTCATTGTGCTTAGAGCTGATGATAATGGTGAAGGTGGCACTTTTGCTTTGTATTCACTGCTTTGTAGGCATGCCAGAGTTAGTTCTCTGCCCAATTGTCAATTGGCAGATGAGGAGTTATCAGAGTACAATAAAGATGTGATTTCATCAAATGATAGGATTTTTGGGTCTAGCTTGAAATCTACTTTGGAGAAGTATAGAGTACTGCAAAAGGTGTTGCTTCTTTTGTCTTTGATTGGAACCTGTATGGTCATCGGTGATGGGGTGCTTACACCAGCACTTTCTGGTATTCAATGTTTTATTATCGTGTGTTTTTTGGATTTCAGATTATTTATTTTTTCTTGTTTTTAACAGATAATTGTTTGGTTTTGCTTTTTCTGAGCAGTTTTTTCTGCTGTATCCGGCCTTGAACTTTCCATGTCAAAAGAGCATCACCATTGTAAGTTCCTTATCTCAAACCCAAATCTTTGTTATTTCAGATCAACTATCAAGACTCAAATTTTTAGTTTCCAGATGATAAATTTCGCACTGGTTTGGTAGGTGCTGATTATCTAGCAAAATCCCAGTTACTGTATCATATTATTTTACCGGTTCATGATTGGATGCCAAAACTCTCTCATAATATTAAAATGAAGTCTGGAAAGCAGAGTTTTTAGATATATTGGTCGGTTACAAAACCAGAATAGAGATTTATTTAAGTGAACTGTGGTAATCTGGGTGCTGATTGCAGACTTCTACGGCTGTTCTATGTTTGTCTGAAGCATCTTAAGACAATTTCTTTTGCATCTCTATTTGCTATTTGTAGGAAGATGTGTAGAATAATCATATCATAATTTTGTGTCTCTATCTTGATTTCTCTGTTTATATCGTGGTTTGAAATTTTCAATATTTTTGCTTCTACTCTTTGAATTGCAGACCCGAGTTAGTAGGCAAGAAGTGAGTACCTAATTGTAGTAGAATCATGCATTATTGTGGGGTCCTCCACTCCTCCTTAGTAATTAAGGCAAGCCCCTTGCTTTACTCAAACTCTAATCACCATTAGGCTTACTAAAGATACTTTAAATTATGATGTGGAAGGTGAAATTGACACATCTTGATTATAATAATAAAGTAATGATCCAACATGTGGCCATTTGAAAGAAGTTTAAATTGAATAAATCAGAAGATTATGTCCATAAAGCTTATCTTTTATAAAGTTAAGTAGTCATCACAAAGTGGACAGGCAAGTGGTTTTGGTTTGGATAAGATTATGAATATAAAAAATGAAATTTATTGAATTGTTTACTGCATTTAGCTTATTTATCTGAGTAGATGCCTAATTTGCAGTGTGAAAATTGTTGGATCAATCAAACAGAGTTAGGACTGGTCAAAATGGAGTTTTAGGACCATGACAAGTTCCCCGTGAGACGTACATAATCATGATTATGGCATCAACCAACTCTGTACTGTCTGAAACACGGTAGTGGATGAAATACTAGAATGGAGTCGTCATCATTTCCTCGTTGGCTGTCACTACTTATCATGTTCAATCACTAAGGAAAATATCTGAAGAAATTTATATTACCATTAAATGTTTTAGATGATTAGTAGTGGTCTAACTGTCCACTGATTCCATATATGTATATGATCGACTTGTTTGTCACTTAGTTAATCCTTTATTTAGTGGGATTTCAACTTTAGTTTCTTTAACTTATTGGAATCGGTCCTCCATCCCCAGTTGCTGTCCTTTTGCAATTTATGGGGAACAAGTTCCCCACTGGAATATCATGTCATAGTTTAAGAACATTGCCTAATCAGGTTGACTTTGAGAGATCATTTGGTGTTATCAATGTTATATCCTAATCTTAAAGCAATGAAATAACACTTTGATGTTAATATGCTTCTGTTTAATCCTCTCTATAGTGTTTTCTTTTTAACTTTCTCTCAAGTTAGGAAGATTTCTGTTTACCTTCCTTTTCCTGTGCTGCTACTTTATTCACATTCCAGTTAGTGCAATCCTGACCCTAATTCGATTACAAAACATTCATGAACTGGAATATTTAAGCTCCTAAGATTTTTATTCCTTAATAGTTAATACAGAAGTTAACGTGTTGGTATTGATTAATTGTCCACCCCTATCTATGGATCAAGAGTCAATGAGCAAAGGTCCTGTGCTCTCACACAACTTTTTTTTAGCTTCTGTTGGAGATTAGTATGCAACATGAGGTGGTGGATATGAAAACAGACAGAAAGTTATATGCTAGGTGACCTATGAATTATCTTTCCAGTTTGTGACTTTTTCGAGCTAATCAATACTTAAAGCAGTATGTGCCCCCCAAAATAGATTGACTTGTAGACTCTATATATATATATATATATACATATATACTATGCTTACTTGCTTTAGCACTTATGCAATTCTCTGTGCTCACTGTTCCTTCTCCTTTCTCGAGTCTTATCTAATGGGCTATCAACCGTAAGTGTGGCCGGTTGCTTTTCAAACTACACATGATCTTAGGATATTTTTATCCTTGATACTCTTGAACCGTTCGGTAGATCAATATGTAAACATTGCAACTATCCTATCATGGGGGATAGTTCAGGCAGGTTCCATTAACTGTTGATCCAACACATTAATTTATTACCTCAGCAGATAGAGCATATTTTTGTTTTAATTCAATCTAATGTAATTTGAAAGATAAGTATAGTCTTTCAAAGAGCTATCGGGACAAAATTTCTTTCAAAAACTTCAACATGAATTCATAATATTGATTATGAACCTAATGTTTTGTCTCCTTGGAATTTATTGATTCCGCAGATGTTGAAGTTCCAGCTGCTTGTGCTATACTGGTATTCTTGTTTGCCATTCAACATTACGGGACCCATCGGGTGGGATTTTTGTTTGCACCTATTGTAATTACATGGCTTCTATGCATCAGTGCTATTGGTGTCTATAACATTATCCACTGGAATCCCCATGTTTACCAAGCACTCTCGCCATATTACATGTACAAGTTTTTAAAGAAGACCCGAAAGGGAGGTTGGATGTCTTTGGGCGGGATCCTATTGTGTATAACAGGTATAAGAGTATTTACAATGAACTGTGTGAATCTCTTACTTTTACTTTTACTCTTTCTAATACTGATTTTCATTTCAGGCTCGGAAGCTATGTTTGCTGATCTTGGGCACTTCTCGCAGTTGTCAATTCAGGTAATCTGATTTTGGTTACTGTAGAATTTTTATCAATGCCTATATGTGCAGTGCTTCTAAGTCTTCTTGAGAAAGTCGGATGCATAACCATCTTCATGAATTTCAATTACAAAGCTATGCCGGGTTTAATCTGCTATGAACTAATACTCAGATTAGTTGCTTAAAATACCATTAACATGAGTGCCAATTGCGAGTTATATATAAAGAACCCAATTTACTTCCTGGATGGTCAAAAGCTTTCTCAACACATGCTAATTCTCATGGAAAAAGTAGTAAAGATCCAGTTTCCCTTGTCTAAATTTTGAAAATCAAATTCTTTTAAGATGTACCTTTGTGGTTTGAGAGTACTCCTCACTCAAAAACAATTCCCAAGGTTTCTTTAAAGTGCTCCGTTCAAACCAATGATTAATTATTAATCTAGCATTCAAATATCAACAAAGAGTAACTAATCCAACTTCCTGCAGGTTGCTTTCACATTTGTGGTTTATCCATCTTTAATCCTAGCATACATGGGACAAGCAGCTTATCTTTCGAAGCATCATACTTTAGAAAGTGATTACCGGATTGGTTTCTATGTATCTGTACCTGGTAAGTGGTAAATGTTGTTTCTTGTAGATGAGAGCTAATCTTTTATAAAATTCAAGATTGTGATAGCATAATCAAACTACTATTCTTCTCGTTATTTCAGAGAAATTAAGATGGCCTGTTCTGGGTATAGCCATACTTGCAGCAGTAGTTGGAAGCCAAGCTATTATCACTGGAACTTTCTCAATAATCAAGCAGTGCTCTTCATTGGGTTGCTTTCCAAGGGTCAAAATTATCCACACATCTTCGAAAGTACATGGTCAGATTTATATTCCAGAGATCAACTGGACTTTAATGCTATTATGCTTGGCTGTTACCGTTGGTTTTAGAGACACAAAACACTTGGGGAATGCATCAGGTACTAATACTATCCCATCAAATTGTGTCTGCTTACACACACACATGCAAGCCAATCAATTACTAGAAATAAATTGTAATTTTAGGTTAATTAATAATTAAGTATCTTCTTAACATTTCGTAAGCAGGACTCACTATCACTCTTACTGAGACTTTTTTCTTCTTCTTTTCCCAACAGGTTTAGCAGTTATAACTGTCATGCTGGTAACAACCTGCCTAATGTTTTTAGTTATTGTCTTATGCTGGCACAAAAGCATCTTCTTGGCCATTTGTTTTCTATTCTTCTTTGGCTCGATTGAAGCACTCTACTTCTCGGCATCCCTCATCAAGTTCCGTGAAGGGGCTTGGGTCCCCCTTGCTCTATCATTTATCTTTCTAATTGTTATGTATGTGTGGCACTACGGTACAGTCAAGAAATATGAGTTTGATGTTCAAAATAAGGTCTCCATCAACTGGCTTCTCAGTTTAGGTCCCAATCTGGGAATTGTTAGGGTCCGGGGGATTGGCCTCATACATACCGAGCTAGTTTCTGGAATACCAGCTATTTTCTCTCACTTTGTGACCAACCTTCCAGCTTTCCACCAGGTTGTAGTCTTTCTCTGTGTCAAATCAGTCACCGTGCCACATGTGAGACCCGAGGAAAGGTTCCTAGTGGGAAGAGTTGGTCCAAAGGAGTACCGACTGTATAGATGCATAGCACGTTATGGATATCGTGATGTTCACAGAGATGGCTTGGAGTTTGAACAGGATCTTGTTTGTAGTATTGCAGAATTTATTCGGTCAGAGAAACCAGAATGCAATGTAGGGATAGTAGATATGGAACATGATGAAAGAATGACAGTTGTTGGGACGACTTCATCAAATTTAGATGGCATAAGATTCTGCGAAGATGAAGAATTATCAGAAATGGTAGGCTCTTCAGAGGTGAAAGAGGTAAAGTACCTGGAGACAGTGAAGAAGAGAGTGAGGTTCGTTGTGCCAGAGAGTCCACGGATTGATCTGAATGCACAAGAGGAGTTGCAGGAACTAATGGATGCGAGGGAGGCAGGAATGTCGTTTATACTTGGACACTGCTATGTTAAAGCGAAGAGAGGATCAAGTCTGATGAAGAGACTTGTGATCAATTTGGGGTATGACTTCTTGAGAAGAAACTCCAGGGGACCAAGTTACGCGATGAGCATACCCCATGCATCGACTCTAGAGGTGGGAATGATCTACCATGTTTAATTTTGAGTAAATATTATAGTCATGTATTCGATCTGTATTTTCCGTCAATTACATTTGTATATGTATCATAATATCTCATCCACGAAAATAGTTCAAGCTTTTAGGCATGTAAAATGCTGTTGGTTCTCAGGTTCTACTTTCAGATAAGGTAACAACTGCTTATGTAATTAGAGTGATTCAGGCACAATCACTCTAATTACTTGGACTCTAAGTTAAATTAAAACTATGCTATAAGTTAAAGTGACCCTCACTCTCCAAACAAACACACATTAAGTTGATACCCTTTCAAGTTTCAATATTGATAATTTACACGAAAGTTGTGGACATGTTAGAATTTTAAGATTTTAATTTTGTTTATAAATTTTGACAACTGCTGAGAGATGTGTGCATATATAGTAGAAAACACACTCAGGAATATCAATCAGAAAATTTGAATGTGACAAACTTTAACTTTACGAGGCACAATGACCAAGAACCAATCATATGAAAGAATCTTAGCGTTACTCTTGACTCCTGTCGAAAACATCAAATATGCCACTACAACACGACTGAAATCAGTGATATTGTCGAGTTAAACATCACAATAGCAGGACTCGAACCTTTGACCGCCAATATGGAAGAGAGGTGATGTACGAGACGTTTCTGTTTATAATAAGAAAAATGTGTCAATCCAAATTGAACGGTGGTTGGATTGAATAACACACTTTATATTTACACACACGGTTGAAAAACACTTAAAAGCAAAGTAAATAATGTATACTAGGCATTATGAAAATAATAAATAATTAAAAAGCAAAGCACATGATTAGATACTTTGAAGGTTATTAGTAAGATTGAAAATCCTATTTTTCTAAAGATTTAAACATTATCAACTTTACTTTCTCATGCCACATTAACATGATAAAGACACTTCATAGTAAAGTATATAAAAGATTTGGCTCTACCATATAATCTAAAGTTTAAAGAGTTAATTAAAGTTCACACACCTCACTTTGTTAAAAAAAATAAAAATTGATATTTATTGTGTTAGCTAATATGATATTTATTATATTAAATCAACTAAAATATATTAATACAATATAAATAGAACCGATAAATATTATATTGTATTATTTTAAAGTAACAAATCTACGTTGTGGGCTATGTGATTATTACATCATCAAGAAGTGAAAATTGACAACTTGATTCACCGTATTAGATTTACGATACTTTATCTTTTTATTTTAGTAAAAAAGAAAAAAAAAAAAAAAAAACATGTATCCGATATTTATTGGAAAACAAATATGTCAAAATTGTGTTTAAATCTTATTTAGTAAAATCAAAAAACACATTAGGTGGTGAATGGTGATATGATATCATACTTTAGCATGAAGCACAAGCAAATTCCAAATATTAATTGATAAATGTAAACTTGAAAGTAATCACTAATCAATCAAAACCTTGTAAAACAAATTTTCTAAATGTAAACTTGAAAGTAATTTAAGACACACATTCTCTCTCTCATTCACTTTTTGGTCTGTTGAGCTTTTACTTTGTTTTCTTGAACAGATCTCCCATTCTGTTTCTACTAATCTACTATTAACTTATTAATCCTTCCATAACCATAATCACTACCTCTCTTTGTCTCTTTCACTCTCTCTGTGCTGTACTGATTAGCTAACATGTTTAAAAGAAGAAATAAAGCAAGTCAGTTGTGGGGTCTCCTCTTTTAAGAAATGCAACATAATAAGCTTCCTTAAAACCTTCACATTTTTGTTCTCTGTCATGTTCTACAAAGAAAACCCATGAAAACAATGGTGAGGAATTGGCTTGTTTATGTTCTCATTTTGGTGGTTTTCTTTTCTGGGTTCTCTTCAGTTTCAGCTTCAACTCCACCTGCAAGTGAGTACCACTTACAAAAACTTTTCTTTTGTTTCAAATCTCTCTTCTTTGTTTCTCACTTAAATTTTCTTAATGGCTTGACATATTTGCAGAAATTGTAAGTGGGGTTGTCTCCAATGTGGTCTCTGCTCTTGTGAAATGGCTGTGGTCTCTTAAATCTCCTACTAAAACAGGTTCCTTTATGTTTTTTTTTTTCTTCTTCTGATTTACCCTTTTGTGGTTCTCTATATATGCTGAAGCAATGAGGCCAGAGTTTGATCTTTGCATTGTTGTCTCTGTTGATGGATGTCTGATTTTCAGCTGTTTCTAGCGGTTCGATGGTGAAATTTGAGAGTGGATATACAGTGGAGACAGTATTTGATGGAAGCAAAGTTGGGATTGAACCATACTCAGTGGAGATGTCACCAAATGGAGACCTTCTTGTTCTTGATAATGAAAACAGTAACATTTACAAGATCTCAACTCCATTGTCCATGTGTAAGTAGCTTTTGTTTTTACTTGTATGTTAGGCAATCATTTTGGTTTGGTTGATGATTTTTGTACTTAACTTTGTAGTAGGGACAACATATATGTTCTTTTCAAAAAAGATTCCAAACCCAATTAAAATAAATTATTGGTGAAATTTATATGCTCTTTTGTCAAGCTGAAGTCTTCACTTTTGCAAGTACAATACAATAGTATACCTTTTAGTTCTGTTCCTGTTTCTGCCTACCCAATTCTGGAGATTTTCACACACCACCGCCACTTTTATTTTGAGACTGATTTTCTCTAGTGAGATTTACTTTGACTTCTTGTTTACTGCTTTTATGCCTTTACCTTTCTTTGACATATTCTTAGTGTTTTGTGTACTTAAAGAGACCCGAGTGCCTACAACTTAATGTATGCAATTATGCATAAATACACCATTGAGCTTCTTCCAGAAGCTTGATTCCTTTGTTAATTTAGTAATAGATATGCACTTGCACTTTTACTTTTTCTAGTTATAGAATCTTTGAACAATAGTAAAAGAATCTTTGTCAAGCAGATTAAGTGAGTTTTAAATTGTTGTCTTCTTGAACGAAAAGCTAGATTCCATGAGGACCATGACCTTGCATTCCTTTCATTTGGGTTTGCAAGGAAGAAACTTGGGTGAGAGACAGGCGTAGTGCACTTGCTTCATTAAAATCATGTCATGTGGCATAGGAATTGTACGTGACTGTGCCCGTCCCACCCAAGTTTCTCTTGCAAACAAGATGCTCCAAGTTTTTACGGTTAAAATGTCTTACTTTCTTGGTACACAACCTAATCTCTATTCACCGGTCAATTGTTTAATTTAGTTGAGTTGTTTCTTCACCTTTCATTGGTGTTCAGCAGATTTATTTGGTAGAATTTGTTAACCTTTTATGTAGTAATTAAAATGAATGATAACTTGCAGATAGTAGGCCCAAGCTCGTTGCCGGGTCAGCTGAAGGGTACTATGGGCATGTAGATGGGAGACCAAGAGAAGCAAGAATGAACCACCCGAAAGGGTTTACAGTGGATGACAGGGGAAATATATATGTTGCAGATACGATAAATATGGCTATTAGGAAGATCAGTGATACAGGTAAATTCTTTTATATTTGATGCATTCTCATTTTTTGTTACTGCTAAAGTGTAAGGGTCAAATTTTGTACCATAATCCTCTCGTCAGTTGTCACGTCAGGCGCAGCCGGTTTATTGCTTTGAGTTCAATCTTTCACCATATCTATAGTGATTCCAATAAACTAAATTTGTCTCTGCACAGGGGTTACAACTATTGCTGGAGGAAAATGGAGCCGATTAGGAGGGCATGTCGATGGTCCTAGTGAAGATGCAAAATTCTCCAATGACTTTGATGTGGTTTATGTAGGAAGTAGCTGCTCTCTTTTGGTTATAGATAGAGGAAACCAGGCAATTCGAGAGATCCAACTCAATTACGATGACTGTTCCTCCGATCAATATGACAGTAGCTACCATTTAGGAATATTTATGCTAGTTGCTGCTGGATTCTTTGGTTACATGCTCGCACTGCTACAGCGTAGGGTTCGAGCAATGTTTTCTAGGCAAGATGTAAGTAATGCCAGGGTAATAATTCTTATTCTCCGACTAGATTTAGAATTATCTTTCCTTAGATTTGCTGTATGATGTTATGTTCAATGCAAGTTACAAATCTGATGTTTTGTTTTTGATAGGATTCTAGAACTTCAATAAAAAGAGGTCCACCTGTGGCACCATATCAAAGGCCTTATAAATCTGCGAGGCCACCCTTAATTCCATCCGAAGATGATATTCAAAAATCAGAAGAGGGCCTTTTTGGTTCAATTGGAAGACTTGTGTTGAACACTGGCTCATCAGTGGCTGAAATCTGTGGGGGATTATTTACAGGCTTCAGGAGAAAGCCTGCTCAACACTATCAGTTGCAGCAGCAGCAATACCAGCAACGGAATCAACCTTCGAATGCATGGCCTATGCAAGAGAGCTTTGTGATTCCAGATGAAGATGAGCCACCTCCATTAGAAACGAGAACTCCTACACCAAGAAATACCTATCCGTATATGACCAAGGACTTGGATAAAAAACAATATGCCAAGCAAAGCCGAGCTTACTATAATAATGGATGGGATGGTGACTATCACCACCACCAGCAAAAGCAGATACAGAACCTGCAGCAACATCAACAACAGAATCATCATCAACATTTTTCACCAAATCCAAACACTTACTACGAGAAGAGCTGCGAGACAAATGAGATTGTATTCGGGGCAGTGCAAGAGCAGGATGGACGACGTGAAGCTGTGGTGATAAAGGCTGTTGACTATGGGGATTCTGTTTATAGTCACCCAAACATCCGACCGCGCTTGAATTACATGGGTTATTCACATGCCTATTGATAGTCTGTTACATATCATCATAATATGAAGATACCAATATGAAGTTGGGATTGTACAACAAGTGTGGATGATGATGGAGGACTTTACTACTGTTTTTCTCTTGTAGCTTTTAATTAGATGGAATGATAATCAAAGTTTGTATTCAACAAAACTGCAAAAGGGTATGTAATGTATTTGTTTCTAGAGCAGATATCTAGAGAATCTAGTTAGCATTAATTTTTGACCAGACTGTGTCTTCCTTGTACATATGTTTGTTCTCAATCAGATTTCAAAGATGAAGACTAGCTTGAATCATTCAGGAATTTAAAGCAAATTAGCCAGCCATAGCCTGAAGAGCTTAATTTGTGGGATAATGTTTGGGTGTTGACAGGTTAGCACCTAAAATACTGACCCACCAATTGAAGTATATCACGTGGTCTAACAAGCATCGAAGTACATGGCCTGCCATAATTTCATTATTAATGTTATGAAATCATTATTTCAAAGTGGGTGGATGTCCACATTCATGAATCAAATTTTTCATCTTCCCACTTTTTCTTGTAACACCCAAAAAAAAAAAAAAAATCGACCAATCTCATCTCATCTTGTTTTTTTGTAATGAAACATTATATATCTAGTTATTAGAAATATATATAAAATAATACTTGGCTATCCAAATGATGTGGCACGTGAGTTGTCTTGGATCATGTCGATCACATTAAAATCTCATGAAACTCTAACATATATATATATATATATATATATATATACAGTGGTTCTCTCATAAGGGATCCCTTATTTTAATTTCGGTAAGGACCACTATGAAATCATATCTATTTGAATGAATTTTAATCTGAATTTTTTTGTGAATGATAAGTTCGTTGAAATCTACCTATGAATAAAATTTGAGAATTTTTCAAGCACGAAAACTATTTTTACCGATTTTTTAAAATACGAAGGCATTAGAAAAATAGGCGAAATATAGGAAATTCAAGAAAAATAATTTTCGTACTTGAAAAATTCTCAAATTTTATTCATAGGTAGATTTTAATGAACTTATAGTTCACAAAAAAATTCAGATTAAAATTCATTCAAATCAATATGATTTCATAGTGGTCCTTACCGAAATTAAAATAAGGGATCCCTTATGAGAGAACCACTGTATATATATATATATATATATATATATATATATATATTTTAAATAATATGACTTTGACCCCTAAACTTTTTAAAATTATAATTTGACCCCACTTTTATAAAAATAATTGAAAAAAGCACCACAAACGTATCCTACTCGTATCTTGACCATATCACCAACGTATCTAATCAATAAAGTCAATGAACACGTCAAAATACATGTCGGACACATATTCTGCCGTATCAGACACATATTCGATATAGATACGTGTCCGGCATGAGCTACCACCCTAAAATGGCTTGCCCGTGCTACAAAGGCCGGACATATAATATAAGTACCCGCACTAAAGCATCTCCAAGTTCTAAATCAATAATTCTCAAAACAAATAATAAAAAAAGAAGGTAGGCAATCAATATTTGAATATTTTCCAATTTCATATCAATGTTCCAACTTCCAACCATAATGGTAAAGCACTGAGTTGTCTCACGAACACGCGCACCTGGCAACCGGCATTTGCCAGTAATGTTAAACCGATATTTCCGTTACAAAAACAACATTATTAATTTATTTTCTTATTTATTTTAATCAAAATCCCACCCACCATTTTCCACCCGCCACCGCCCACCGCCCAAAACAACGAAACTCCGACCATTACCCATAATGGCCTCGCAAACCGATGAAATCTGCACAGACCGGAGCGACGACCACCAAGAAATGGAGTTCTTCAAACGAGGTTGTTGTTTCTGGATCCCCTGTATCGGTTCCAACCGCGGAGGCCCCGTTGAATCAACCTGGTGGCACCGAATCGGCACCGTCGAATCCAACTCCACCGAGTCCCGGTGGTTCCGGGGATGGATGAAGGTTCGCGAATGGTCCGAATTGGTGGCTGGTCCCAAATGGAAGACGTTTATCCGTACGTTCCGGAAGAACCAGCACTATTTCGCGGGTGGTTGTTGCGGCGTTGGTGGCGGTGGTGGGGTCAAGCGTTCGAAATTCCAGTACGATCCTCTGAGTTATGCCTTGAATTTCGACGAAGGACCGGGGATGAACAGTCATTTCATTGACGAGGATTTGGCCGCCAGGGATTTCTCGTCCAGGTACGCGTCGCTGCCTGCCTCCGCCAAGTCCTCCATGGATCTCGGCCACGACGCGGCTCCATTCACGTGACATTGTTCTTTCGTTCGTTCTTTCGTTGAGGTGCGCCCTCCGCGTACTAACATGCGCCGGACACATTAACGAATTTGAGGTGTACGTTAAGGTTGCGGTTAGCCGGTTACTGTTAAATTTTTTATTTGTTTATAAAATCAGTCACATTAAATTTATTTGTTGCATAAAAATATTAAATAATAATACTAATGCGACATTGTGTGTGAGAATGAAAGGGTGGAATGGATGAAACAAAGTGTTTGTGATTAAATAGTGATTACTAACAAAATATTTAAGAGTAACGATATTTACACCCTCTAAAACGGTATGTACATCCCAAATTTATATATTTTTAAAATTCCAACATTAACCTTAAATTTAATTATTGATATTTTAATTCAAAAATATAATAATTTCTTATAACTATTTACTTTTTAAATTTTTTAACTAACTAAATCCAATTAAAACTAATGAATAAAAACAAAAACCCTATATCAGAAAAGATAAAGGAGACTGTTGTCTCCTCCTCCAAAATTTGGGAGGAGTGCGGCTCCTCCGATATATATATATATGTATGCACTCTCCTCCGATATATATATATATATATAATAAAGCCTATTTTAATTTTGTGTTTTATATTTAAAAAAAAAAAATCAACGCAAAAAATAGAAAAAAGAAAAAAAGAAAAAGAAGAATAAGAAACACAAAAAGTGATAGGAAAACAAGAAAAAGAAAAATAAGAAACACAAAAGCGATAGGAAAATGAAGAAAGAAGCAGGAAGATGAAGATGAAAGAGATGTCTTTGTTTTTTAGTTTTGTTTATGTGTTTTTCATTTTTTTTAGTTTTTATTTTGCTTTAGGTAAAATAAAGAAAAAAATAGGACATATATATCTATACATATAATGTATATATATTATTTTATAATTTTGTTATTTATAATATTTTTAAGAATTAAAATAAAGGACATATTTGGTATTGTGTGAGGTGTGTTTATAAAAATGGGATATACATATAAAAATGGATATATATACAGTTTTTCAAAAGTGTAAATATTATCACCCATATTATAATACTTTGTTTAATATTTATTTATAGTATTTTAAGATAAAGATTCCCGGATGGTATACAAAGATATGGGCCGGATGGGATATTAGCAAGTGGGCTGTGCATTTTTGCACAAAGGGGAGCAGACTGCAGAGGCAGGAGTTATGGCATCCCACGCGCCTAAGTTTGCGTGAGAGTTGTACTAGAGACTAGAGTGTAAAGTCAAAACAAAACCCCCCTCAAACAATAAAAACATGGAGCCAAATTGTAAATCGTAAGATTCTCTAACGTAGCGATCCGATGAATGTAAAATTCTTACGAGAGAAATTCCTCTACATTTTACGATTTAACGGTGTAAAATTATGACTCGAACTATTATAAAAAACATACCAACACCGGGCGTATCTGTCTCATGTCACATGGATGTGGTATAAGAAACAACCGTGTGCTGTGAATATGTTTTTTGGATTGCAGTTTGCAGTGTCAAAATAAGAGCATTTTCAATGCAAGCGTGACTTATGAAAAAAAAGATGCTACATAGGATATGTTGTGCCTGATTGTGAACTTCTTTAAGCTCCGATTATTAACCTCCTCCCCGGGATCGAAGGTCCGATACTATTGTTCGGAGTGTGCTCCAGAATACTGTTTTCACTCAGACTTCCTTTCCACCGACAAGGTAACACTGAAGGTACATTCGGAGGACAACATTTATGACCATGTCGTATCTGACCACGCAAAGACAACTGTCGGACTCAACCACTGATCCCTCAACACGTGCCTGAGGTGTCAGAACCTGGGCTATATAAACCCTCATTTTTACCATTAGTGGCAATTTTTTAGTTTTGACCCATCACTCTCTGAAAAAAAGCACAACATTGTATAACCCCTTTAGAAGTGGGAGTTTACTTCTACATCATTCAATAAAATTACCTTTTGCTTCATTTCCAATTATATATGAACATTTTAGTCCCGTGAATATTATACCTCGAAGGCTCATTTTTGACCCTAACATTTGGCGCTAGAAGAAGGGGGAGTGAATCAGCACCTTCGCGGGAAAATAATGAATCCATAGCCGGAAGATCAGTATTCGGACATAAACCTCGGGCTAAGGCCACCCGGAACTCAAAATTATGCACAAGCTCCACAACAACAACAACCCCTGCCCCAGCACATCTCGCCCTATCCAGGACCTACATGGGAGCAACAACCTCAACAACCGAATTACGGGTACCACCCCTACCAAGCGCAGTACCCGTTTCAAGGTCAGTTTTACGGATATCAGGGAGCGCCGCAACAATACCCCTAGGCACCGATGAACCCATTCTACCCGTAAATACCACACCAGGCCTATTATCCTCAGAGTTATCCACCGATGTACTCCCACCAACAGCCACAGTAGCTCCACCCACAGGCTGAAGACCCGGTCATCCGAGCAATCACTAGTAGGTTGGATACTCTAGCCCAGAATGTTACCCGGGTAATAAATGTTGTGGACGGTGGTGGACAGCAGGGAGATTCAGAGGAAGCTAATTCACGGGCCGAAGGTAACCCAGCCGGGACCCGATAGAGAGAGAGAAGAAGAAGACAACACGCAGCTCAGTTTGTCGAGCCCGACCCAGAAGAAAATGTGAATCACGAGGCACCGCATAGAGTTACGGGGGTGACCCGTAGTCGGGAGGAGCACGACGGAGTGGTCCAAGAGGACGTGCCTCGTAGGACCCGTAACCGATAAGAAAATGTGGGTGCATCGTACCCTCACCATGGGGATACCGAAAGAAATACCCTCGCGGACCCAGAAGCCTTTCGTGAGCTGCAAGATCAACTTACGGATATCCAGGACCAGATACACTATGGTCACTGGAGATCCATGACCCACAGAGAGAGCCCGTTTGTCGAAGGAATCACCACCGCAGAAATTCCAACTAGCTTTAAAATGCCAAGAAAAGATATGTATGGATATAGTGGTATAGGAGATCCAGACGACCACTTAGACTCCTACATGGATTGGATGAACATGCAGGGGGCATCCGATGCCGTAAAATGTAGGGTTTTTCCACTCACACTCTCTGGGGATGCGCGGACGTGGTACGAGAGTCTCAAGAGGCAGAGTATCTCTTCGTTTAACGAGCTTTCGAAAGAATTCCGTAGCGGGTTTGCCACAAGCAGAAGAAGACGGAGACACATGGTTCACCTCACCTCACCTCCATTAGGCAACTTGAAACTGAGTCTATTAGAGATTACATGAAAAGATTTACGGAAGCGGCAAGGCAAGTGCAGGACTTCAGCGAAGCCGGGGCAGTCATGGCTTTCATACAAGGCCTCCAGAAAGGCAATCTGAGTTGGTCCCTCTCAAAGAAAGGCCCGACCACCTATAGGGAGCTGATAGAAAGAGCCGAAAAGTATGCCACGGCCGAGGATATTAGTGAGTCTAAAAGCCACGCGACTTCCGCGGAACCTTATGAGGCACCCAAGAGGTGGGGCAGGCAAGCACGGGACAAGGGTAAAGAACCTCAAATGTCCAGGCAAGTGAACACCGGGAATACAGCCCGAAATTCCTGGTTTCCCTCGAGAGATAAATTCAAAGAGTATACCCCTTTGAGGTTCCCCCTCGACAGAATACTTGAAATTACAAACAAAGAGAAATTGCTACGGAAGCCAGAACCCTTATATTCAGCCCCCGAGAGGAGAGATCGGAGGATCCACTGTAAGTTTCACAATGACCATGGCCATGAGACCAGAAAGTGTTGTGATTTGAGGGATCAGGTAGAGGAGTTAGTCCGAAACGGTAAACTCCGAGATTGTGTGAAACCATAGGAATTGAGTGAAAAGATTCCGAAGGCCTAGCAGCACCAGAGCCATAAAACTCCAGTTAATGTGCCAGATTCAGATGATGAAGAACCCATCAACTTCATTGATGCCGTTCCCGTCACAGGAGATCTCGGATCAACCTCTTCCGGGAAGGCAGCCGCCACAGTATGTCTGACGACGACACCAGAAGATGCACCGAGATATTGGGTTCCGTTATCATTTTCTACCGAAGATTCTTACGGAATAAGATATCCCCACTGTGATGCCCTCGTTATTTCCGTAAAGGTTGGGAATCGTACGGTTAAGAGAAATTTAATTGACCATAGAAGCTCGTTAGATATTATTCATTGGGACCCTCTCTAGAAACTCGGATATACCATCCCGTAGCTTCAAGCCTCCAGATATTGCATCAAGGGTATTGGAGGCATCGTACTAGGCCGGTAAGGCAGATCAACTTGCCTGTTGGATTTGGAACTAGACCCCGAATACGCACCATATAGGTCAGCTTCTAGGTGATAGACATCCCCTTTCCCTTCAATATCCTTATCGGAAGACCAACACTTTATACCCTAAGAGCAGCTACCAGCATCTACTCTCTGAAACTGAAGTTCCTAACCGAGCTCGGTCCGAGGGAGGTAACCAGGGATCAAGAGGAATATAAGAGATGTATCCAGATTGGATCCAACCCTGTACTCACCATTGGGAATTATAGTGCAGCACCCGTTTCATGAAGAAACACACCGAAACAACGGAGGCCCAAGAAGAAATGAATCGGAGATATAGCAACCGCATAAATGTCAGATACAACCCCACTTGATGAAATTCATGTCACTAGCCTTGATCCCCAGGAAGTTGGATCACAGCCAACGGGAGAACCCATCGAACCACTGTTGAAAGTAGTACTCCGTGAAGAAGACCCTGAGAAGACCGTCCTTATCGGAGCAAACTTGGAACCCCGAGTAAGAATTGAACTCATGGGGCTCTTAAAGGAATTTTTGGATGTCTTTGTGTGGAGTCATGCAAACATGCTAGGCATAGATCCTTTGGTCATATCCCATTCCCTTAGTGTGGATCCAATGTTCAAACCAGTGTCACAGAAGAGAAGATCCTTCAACAATGAAAGATACGAAGCAATAGCCACCGAAATAGACAAGCTCTTGAAAGCAGGGTTCATCCGGAACCTAGTTTATAATGAATGGTTGTCGAACATCGTATTGGTGAAGAAAAAAGACGAAAGGTGGAAGATGTGTGTTGACTTCACCAACCTGAACAAGGCATGCCCGAAAGACAGCTTTCCCCTGCCTAGGATTGATCAGTTGGTGAACGCGACCTCCGGTCATGAATTGCTTAGCTTCATGGATGTATATTCCGGATATAATCAAATCCGAATGGATGAGAATGTCGAGGCCAAAACCGCCTTTATCATGGATCGGGGTGTGTACTGCTATAGGGTGATGCCTTTCGGCCTTAAAAATGCCGAAGCAACCTACCAGAGGTTAGTTAACCGGATATTCACGAATGAGATAGGAAGAACAATGGAGTGTCGATGATATGTCGATGATATGCTGACTAAATCAGTGACTGCCGAAGAACATGTGCCAAACCTCCGGAACACGTTCATGCTGCTGAGGCAGTATCAGATGCGGCTTAACCCTATGAAGTGTGCATTCGGAGTATCATCTGGAAAATTCCTCGGTTTTATGGTCCACCAAAGGGGGATTGAAGCTAACCCCGATAAAATCAGAGCAGTAATTGACCTCCTACCTCCGAGAAAAGCCAAGGATATACAGAAACTCAAAGGCATGATAGTGGCCCTATCCAGATTCATATCAAAATTGACAGACAGGTGTCTCCCGTTATTTAAGGCTCTAAAGCATAAGGGGGATTTCTGTTGGACTTCTGAGTGTCAAGCTGCTTTCGACGATCTGAAGACATATCTCCAGAAGCCACCGATGCTAGCCAAACCGACCACTGGGGAGACACTGTTTCTTTACCTTGCTTTTTCCGAGGCAGCAGTAAGCTCGGTATTAATCAAAGAATAGGGGTCCATCCAAAGGGCAGTCTATTATGTAAGTAAGAGCATGACCGAGCCGGAAACTAGGTACCCTGATATGGAGAAGCTAGCATTGAGCCTGATTGTGGCCTCTCGAAAACTTAGACCGTACTTTCAATCACACCCTATAGTGGTCCTAACAAATCAACCACTTCGCCAAGTCCTCCAGAAGCCGGAGCTTGCCGGAAGGCTCACTAAATAGGCGATGGAGATTAGCGAGTTCGATATCCAGTTCAGACCGAGAACTTCTGTAAAGGGCCAAGCTATGGCCGACTTCATTGCCAAGCACTCAAACCCGGAGGTGTTCAATCTGTCAACCGGATGTGTACATCAGTGGGAAATGTTCGTAGACGGATCCTCCAACCGTCACGGTAGTGGTACAGGAATAATCATTATAACCCTCGAGGGAACTCTCACTCAAGCCGCACTCCGATTTGACTTCAGGGCAACCAACAATGTCGCGAAGTATGAAGCCCTTGTCACCGGATTAAAAATCATCTTGAACATGGGCGCTGAGCATGTAACGGTGTATAGCAATTCCCAGCTGGTTGTCAATCAAGTGAACCAAGACTGCCAAGCCAGAGATCCCGAAATGATCAGGTACCTTAAGCAAGTCAAAACTCTGATGTCCAAGTTTATCCGGTGTGAGCTTATCCGGATCTCAAGAGACCATAATTCCCAAGCAGATGCACTTGCTAAGCTCGCATCAACTTCGGACATGAAGTTACCACGGACCATAATCGTATTCCGTCTACCGACTCCCAACCTCTCAAAAGACCAGAAAATTGGTGTGTTGATCCCAGATCCCGTAGCTGAGTCATAGATGACCCCAATCATGGACTACCTCCGCGATGGTACCCTCTCGGAAGACAAGAGAACGGCACAGAGGGTGATAAGACAGGCACCCCGATATCTTATTATCAATGGCTCACTTTTTCAAAGAGGATTTTCTCTACCATATCTCAGGTGTGTCAGCCCCCCACAGACGGAGCAAATCCTCCCAGGAAGTCCATAGTGGATCTTACGGTAGCCATTCCGCTGGAAGAAATCTAAGCCACCGGATAACAAGACAGGGGTATTATTGGCCGACCCTCTTCAAAGAATCGAAAGCACATTCCAAGTCGTGTGACCGATGCCAAAGGACCGGCCCAATCCCTCGTTTGCCAGCAGAAACCTTAACCCCTATGTCCTCACCCTGGCCCTTTGCTAGAATCGGAGTCGATATTATCGGGCCCCTACCTAGGGGGACAGCCGATAAAAGGTATGCTGTAGTCGCAATTGATTATTTCACCAAGTGGGTTGAAGCGGAGGCTCTGAAACACATCACCGAAGCAAACACAACAAATTTCATCAAGCATTCCATAATTTTTAGATTTGGAGTTCCTCACACTCTAGTAGCCAATCATGGGACACAGTTTGATAATCACAAACTCCGTAAAGTATGCTCGGATTACAATATCAACTTGAAACTAGCCTCACCATCCTATCCCCAAAGTAACGGTCAAGTTGAAGCTGTAAACAAAACTATAAAAACCCTCCTTAAAAGAAAACTACAGGCCCGAAAGGGATGCTGGGTAGAGAAACTCCCGGAGGTTTTATGGGCAATTCGTACCACCCCACACTCAGCCACAGGAGAAACCTCGTTCTCATTAACATTCGGGACTGAAGCAGTTATACCCACCGAAACTAATATTCCCACAAGAAGGGTGTCTGCTTACACTCCGAGTGATAACGAAACTGAACTCCGAGCATGTCTTGAAGAGTTAGAAGAAAGAAGGGACCTGGCCAGGATCCGAACCACTCATCACCAGCAAAAGATAGCCAAGTATCACAATAAACGGACTTGAATCCGAAGGTTTAATCTGGGGGACCTTGTCCTGAAAAAGATCCTGTCATCAACGAAAACAACTTCCTCAGGCAGTCTGGGGGACAAATGGGAAGGCCTTTATATTGTTGACTCGATATCCATGAAGGGTGCCTATAAGTTAAAGAAGGAAGATGGTACGCCCTTGAAGAACCCATGGAATGTAGACCACCTGAAGAAGTACTACCCATGATAGTCTACAGAATGTATCATAAGAAATACTGTTCGGTAACTTTTTCTACCTCCTGAATTTTCACTTCCAATTTTCATTTTCGTCTAGAATTTCATTCATTTACTTGAACAAAAGTCTCCACCCCCATGGGAGCACTGAAAGACTCCGAAAGGAGCATAAAAGTCTCCACCCCCATGGGAGCACCAAAAGACTCCGATACGGAGCTTAATATTCCTTTGAATAGTGCTACGATTACCTAATCCCCGAAAAAACAATGGATACAATATTGACATGCTTATAATATTAGATAACTGAGCAATTAAATAATGTGACAAAATCATTTTAAGAAATAAACTTCGAAATAGTATAAATTCATTGAAATATGAAACATGGCCTATGGCCTACAAAAATCCCGGGACAATCCCGAATAAAGAAAGCCAAAATAAGAGGTACAGCCCTCGGAAATCAACTACGCCTAGGCCTCTTTCCCTTCTCGGATGCAGGATTCACGACGAACCTTTCATTGTCAGTAGACACTGCTTTAGGCTCTTCCTCCGAAAATGGCTCCTCAAGAAAGTCCTCGAAGATATCCCTGATAGGTTTGCCCTGCTTTCTGACCCGAGATTCGGTCGCCTTTTCAACATCTGCATCAAATGCGGAGAAATCGAAGTCGGGATAAGCTCGGAGTAGTAAGGTCCTCACATCCTTGACCGCCGAGTCGAACGTCTTTTCTTGTATCTCCAAGAAGTCCTCAGAATTCACAAATATATTCACGGCGTTGTCAGCAAGGTCTTCCTTCATACCCCGAATGGATTCATTCGCCCTCTTCAATAGCGCCCGGTAATCACAGAACTTGGTATGCTTGTCTCTGCAGCAAGCCTTCACCTTCTAGTATGCGGAGGACATCTCTCCGACCATGGATTTCTGCGATTCTAGGGCTGCTACCGATTCCTGGAGATTCTCCTCCACATTCTCTTTCTTCTTCTGCAACTTCTCACACCTCGACTTCGCATCCCCATATCTATTCTCCATATGAAGGAGGTTACCGATGGCCTGAGAATCAATAGTGGGAAATTGTTATCCGAGGCACCTCACTTGTGAATGCCAAAAAAAATAAATAAGCCCAAGGTAACGAAGGCAAATAACATTACCTGCAGCAGATTAGCCTGTCCATGTTGGATCCTGTCGACATTCGACATCTTTTCATACCCCGATATCTCTCCACTCCTCAGAAGATCCTTCCCATGAACGCAGAGGTACTCTACGCCGGTTACAGGGTTGATGGGCTTTGTACCGGACCTAGAAGCCCGAGAAGAGGGATGCCTGAAGTAATTCGGGGGAGAAATTGTATCCTCCTGAATGTCCTTGTTCAGAGGTGTATCCTCAGGCATATCCCTATCGGAGTCCACCAGCTCCACATCGACTGGGGGACCACTGGTAGGACCCTGGCCTCCAGGTCTCAGGGGGATGGCCTATGCAACCTGTCCAGATGCTCTAGCAGCGGCCACTGTTACCGTGGGCCTACTAGCTCTTGTCCTCAGAGGGGAGTTGCTTTCGGATACCTCCTCTTCGGCAACCAAGCTGGGACCCTTTGGGAGCATCAGTTTTCTCTTCTTCTTTTTCTCCTTGCGCTTATCAGCGCCGCCTTTCGCCCTATCAACCATCCTCTCTTTGGCCTTTTCGGTAATTTTCCCTGCATAAAAGTGAGAGTAATGATATAACGAGTATCGCCATTCGGATATCGGAGACCAGATAATTACAGATCACAGGGACCCTTACTCTTCTTGGATAAGGTCTTCTCAACCTTCCGCCTTCTTTCCTCCGTAAGACTCGCAATAAACCCGAGATCGTGTAACCTCCAGTCGTCTAACAGGTGGTCCACGTGCCTTCTTTCAGGAGAAACACGCCAGGCGTCCGACACGTGCTTTCTTTCTACTGAGGATAATTCCTCGAAGGTAACGCGTTCCCACAGTGCTGTAAAAAAAAGCACCCCGATAAACATAACAAATTAATATGGAATTAAAACGATAAACACTGATAATAAACCTTAGGAGACCCCAAACACCTGGGATATTGAACACCGAACGAACCCTCTGTGGATGACCACTGAGCTGCAAGTCTTTACCCTAGTCGCCTCTAGCGACGAACCAAGTCTTCTTCCATTCTTTATTTGAGGAAGGAAGCCCGGTGATCAGAGGTTCGCCGTCTTGCTTGTCACAACAAGCAAGAGCCCACCAGCCATCACCCCCAGATTTATGGGAGTATAGCCGGTAGCAGTGCCCAATCTCCGTAAATGTTGGCTCCGGATATCTCATGCTTCTCCATAACGAGTACATCCCGATCACTATTCTCCAAGCGTTCGGATTCAGCTAGGCCGGAGCAATCCCTATCTCTCTCAGAACCCTCCGAAGGTATTGTTGTAGGGGTAACCTAGCACCGATTTCAAGAAATGCAGGATGAAAAGCCACCGATCTTCCTTCAGGGTTACTCGCTCTCTCCCCTTCTCGAGGAACCCTCATGCCCACAGACCGGGGAATTGAAAACTCCGTAGCCAGTCGGCTGATCTTCCTCGCATCCACTTTATTTTCCCTCAAAAGGTTTATCGCAAACCTCGTATGATCTATTTCCTCCCGAATAAAATCTTCAGAGTTATATCCCTCATGAAGTTCTTCGGTGCCAGGACCTGCCGCGGGTTCTCGAGCGCCCTCGCACATCTGTTGGACTTCAGGACTCCCTGCATCTTGCATGTCTACATCACCGAAAGTAGGGGTGGGCAAAAATCCATTAAACCGAACCGAATCAATGAACCGAACCGGTCCAATCGGTTTTTTTTTCGGTTTTTCATTATTTATCGGTTCAGTTCGGTTTAAATTTTTAAAAACCGGATAAATCGGTTCAGTTTCCGGTTCTATGGGTCAAACCGAGAACCGGTATATAAAAGCAAAAAGCCCTATTTTTTACATCAGCTCACAGTAGCCAGACTGCTCTCTCTCGTCTAATCCCTCTCTCAACTCTAAATCAAAAATCCTAAATCTCTCAACTCACCGTCTCTCTCTCGTCCACCGTCTCTCTCTTTCGATCTCTTGGTAAGGAAACTCTTCTTCGTTATCTTAATTTATGCTTAGTTTATTGTCATATATTTGTTTTCAATGATATTTCACTGCTTTCGAGTTTCAGTCTCTCACTATCAAGATTTAAGTCTCTGCTCTGCTCTTTCTTTTTCTTTGTAAATTTGCTTCGTATTATATTTTTTAATTTTATCTTTGCTTTTACTTTTTTCTTGCTCTTGGTATTTTTTTTCATCAAATGTGTTTACTGATCTATCTCTCTTTTGTTTGATTATCTAGCGTGTGTTTCCAGATCTATTTCTCTTTTTCTTTGTAAATTTGCTTAACATTATTTTTTTAAGTTTATCTCTGCTCTCTCTTTTTCTTTGTACATATGCTTATTTTTTTTAATTTATTTCTTGCTCTGTGCGTACATTTTCTTTGTTCTTTTTTGTATTTTTTTTCATCAGATGTGTTTCCAGATCTATCTCTCTTTTGTTTAATTATCTAGTATGTTAGTTTAGATCTCTCTCTTTTAATATATTAATTTTTTGCAGTTTTTTGACAATTCAATTTCAGATTTGAATTATGATACTGATCATTCAATTCCAGATTATCTAGCATCATCTTCTTCTGCGATGGGGAATTTTTCTGTTGTCATTTTGATGTGATGATACTGATCACTGAACAGTGACAAGTGGGGGCTGCTTCGAAAAAGCAAATGAGTTGTCTTCTGAATCTATTTTTGTTGTAGTTAAGATTTCAGCAGTATTGAAAGTTTGAAACTTACCAAGTTTCTACTTTTGAATTGCCTCTGCATTCTTCTAAGAAGATGATCAATAGTATTGTTTGTTTGTTGTTGTAATAGTTCAATCGATATATCTGTATCTGGATTTTCAACCTGTGTTTTTTCAATTTTTCAAACCAGATTTTATTGTATTTTGTAATGAAGGTCAAATTCTGCCCAATAGGTCTAAAATATGAATAAATAAATAAATAAAACATATGAAAAAAAAACAGAATATAAATTAAAGCCCAACAATTTGGCCCAATAAGCCCAAAACCGAAAAAAACCGAACCGAACCGAACTGGTCAAGTTCAATCGGTTTTTGATCGGTTGACAATTGTATATTTTATCGGATCGGATCATTTTTTCAAAAACCGAATAGTATCGGTTTTTTATCGGTTCACTTGAAAAGTGAACCGATCCATTAAACGCCCACCCCTAACCGAAAGCACTCCTGGTGCTGCTCCCCACAGAGACCCTACCTGACGTAGACTCCGACGAACTAGATTCTGAACTCGACGCCCCAACTTTTCGAACCATCGGTAGATTCAATTGTAAAGAGAAACAAGAAAATGGACGAGAATCAAACTTGGAGACTAACTTGTTTCTTCTCCCTTTTTCTTTTGTGCACTCCCTCAGGTACCAAAGACGCTCTGATCAATCAAAAAAACATAAGTGGGGAGCTATGGGTGACCCTACACCACTATTTATAAGAGCTCTCAGCACAGTATACGAAGCGACGTGAATTGGCCTCCCACAGCTCGACACCTATACGCCGCCTCGCCTCAGCGGCCACGTGGCACCCACTTACTGACCACGAACCGGGTCGATCTCAGGCCGGACAGGCCCCAAACAAGCATCCGATAGTAACGACAGTCTAATTCCGAGCCCACAACCGGTCCTGCATACCGACTTATGTGCTCGAGGGGGAACTGTTGTGCCCGATTGTGAACTTCTTTAAGCTCCGATTATTAACCTCCTTCCCGGGATCGAAGGTCCGATACTATTGTTCGGAGTGTGCTCCAAAATACTGTTTTCACTCGAACTTCCTTTCCACCGACAAGATAACACTGAAGGTACATTCGAAGGACAACATTTATGACCATGTCGTATCTGACCACGCAGAGACAGCCGTCGGACTCAACCACTGATCCCTCGACACGTGCCTGAGGTGTCAAAACCTGGGCTATATAAACCCTTTTTTTTACCATTAGTGGCAATTTTTTAGTTTTGACCCATCACTCTCTGAAAAAAGCACAACATTGTATAACCCCTTTAGAAGTGGGAGTTTACTTCTACATCATTCAATAAAATTACCTTTTGCTTCATTTCCAATTATATATGAACATTTTAGTCCCGTGAATATTATACCCCGAAGGCTCATTTTTGACCCTAACAGGATAAATAGACGTTATGTTAATAATTGTGTCTCCAATGCAGCCGTGTATATTCAACCTCAAGTTGACGTGGCAAAAAAAATATTAGACGTTGTCAACATGACCATTCACTTTCAGGGTCTGTTGCACAATTATTTTTTAAGTTGATTCAGCAAACATTTAAAACTGACATCAATTTTTCATAAATTTTTAGTAAGGAAATAAAATATAAAATAAAACAGGAAAAAAAAAATAAACACATCATTAAAAAAATTATGTTTTAAACGGAAGCATTGGAGACCAAATTTTGAATTGATTGTTTATCAAGTCTATTTTTATACCACATAGGAAGCAAGTCTCTTGACATTGTTTCCATATCAACAATTATTAGTATGTAAGCCACTTTTACATTGGAGATGCTCTAAAAGTATCATTTCTAACCCCTCTGTAATCTGTATTGCCCACTCCCTTTGTTGCGGTGGTAACATGCTCACATTTTCTTTTCTTTTCTTTTTCTAATTATGATATCACATGGCGTTTGATTATCACTTTCAATTAGTTACCCAATATTTCTTTCAACTTTCTAAACAGTGTACAATTCACCAACTTTAATTTTTAAACATATCTAAGGACGACTAAGCTGTAAACGTTTTCAATCGATTTAAATTTATCTTATTATTGATAATAATGATTTCTTAACAAGCCAACACCAGCGAAATCGCACACCAAGGAATAAGAAGAAGAAGAATCGCAAATAGGGTCAAAACCAACTCATCAAATTTGGACGGTTTAAGGGGCCAATTTGAAATTTTGATAAATCTGTAATGAAAAAAGTGTTAATAATTAAAAAAGTAAGGTAAAATTTAAATAAACTTAAACGGCAGCCATGGCCCCCCTCGCATTATAGGATGGCTTTTACCGCTCATCGTTTGCAAATCGGCAACATTTGATGAGTAGTTCGGGTATTTTGAATTTTTTTTTCACCGAGTCTTCAACTATTGCAACATGCAAAGAAAATGATGTAATTAAAGTAAAGTTTACTCATTGAATACAAATGGTGAGATTTGTTGATTTTTTCGTCATAATTCGAAAATCCCTACCACTTGAACAATGTCACACTCCAGACCTACTTTTGGATAACATTTTGTGCCTAAATCTAATTATGTTTGTGTTTGACTTGTTGAGAAAGTAAAAAAATCTGTGAACGAAGTGTGATGTGAGTTTGACTTGTTGAGCGGTAGAGATGTGAGTTTTTCTTTGGTAGGTATATAACTGTAATCATATTTATAACACAATTATCCACCTCATCACTTTTTACTTAAAAAAAAAGCTATTCAATTGAGTCAAAATATTTAGTATTCGAAACAGTTTATAATTATACTACCAAATGAAGTACTGATGTAAAAATACTTCTATAATTGACAATTAAACTAACTTCTTTTTGCTGCAAATTCCATTATAGATTAACCAATAAAAAAAACTCTAAAATTTTCAAATAATTAAAGATGATTAAATAGTAATAAGGGTTTAGTTTCAACAAAGCCACATGGGAAGAGCAACAATTGTGACCCACATATCATTGCCCCACTACAGCCAAGATTTAAATTAAAGGTCTCATCTCATCAGTCATTACAAAATTTTGAAATTTTTTTGTCACAAACCACCTTTCATGGATGATGGATCCCACCATCACTGCTCAACTGCCCACCCCTAAACATCACAACATACAAAAGATTTTGATCCCCTTAACCCAAAAGTGTTTGCTTGTGTATATAAAATGAAAAAATGCTAGCCAAAATACACCCAATAATGCCTCAAAAGGGAAGAAAAAAAAAAGAGAAAGGAAAAGAAAAAGCAGTTGCTTCCTCCCTTTAGATCATGCCCATATAAACACATAAAACATAAAAGTATATTTCAGGGTGAACTGGTGAAGGTTTCACCCTGAAATATATAAGCTACAGAGTAGAGCATCCTAGTGGTAGAAAATCAATATTGACCAAAAGACTGGTGTTGAAATTCCAGTCCAATATATGCAAGAAATTTGACAATATATATATTGCTATATGAGCAAGAGAACACAAAAAGAGATTACAAATATCTTCTTTTTATAGGGCAAATACATCATGAAATCATTTCTGCAACATGAATAACAGCAACAACATAACTTCATATGTCAACTACCAGGGGTCACCTACATAAATACTATTTTGTCAAACCTATTACAGGAACATGCCTTGATCAATCAAGAGATGTATCTAAGAATTCAAATAGCATAACCAACCATCTCAATTTTTGAACAAGCACCCTAAAAAATTTCACAAAAGAGAGGGCATGACAGTTTTGATCAATGGACTAACTATGCCAGAGACAAACAAAGAAAATTATACCTTTTAGTCTTCTTGTGTTCTCCCCATCCATGGCAAATCCATTTTAAGAGATTCAGGCATTCCCATTTGTGCACCTGATGAACTTGAAAATTTCCCCTTCTTAGACCAAAGCCAGATCTTTGAAACGGAAAAGCTCTCACCTTTAGCAACACTATTAATCTTCTTACCCTCCACATCCCCATTAACTGAAGAGTTCCCATTGTTTTCCATCCCTTTTGCAAGCTTCGAATCACTGTCATGCCGGTCATTGCACAATGGAACTCTCAGGTCTGAAGAATTATCAAGCACATATTGATATGAACCCATTGAATAACATCTTCTTGCATCTAAAGTACTACTACTAGTCTCTCCTCCAGCCTCCCCTGCCCCATCGTTTAGTCTCCTAAATTTACCAAGTCTCACAGGCAAAACACCCTTGTCAACAACAATTTCTTCAATTTCAATGGATTTTTGAGTAGCAGGGAGTCCATTGTCTCCATAACCAAGACCCCCATCTTCTTCTCTCATATCATCAAAATCAAACATTGGGTTATCAATAGAAAACCCTGGATTGAAAAGGGTTCCTCTACAAAGAGGACATGTTGAGTTTGACAGTAGCCAAGTGTCAATACAATTGATATGGAAAGCATGGCTGCACATAGGCAGTAATCTAAGCTTATCCTTCTCAGTAAATTCACACAAACAAACGGCACAATCAAATGGCTCTTTTAGACCCACTATCTCTTTGTACTGGAAAACAGGTAGTGCATCTATAAAAGCTTGATCCAAACCAGAGTCATGGAGATGGAAAAGCTGCTGTAGCTGTCTCTGAAGAGCATCAGAGGTAGAGATTTCAGGGTATCTACTATTAGATTGATTAGAAGCTGATGAAGATGGGTGCTTTATAAGGAATCTAACAAGCAAGTGAAGAAGACCAGATATGAAAAACAGTACTGCCAAAATCACTATTATAAAAAGAACAGCAGGACTTATTTTTGTACCAGATGATGATTCTTTGTGGAAAGTACTTGAAGTATATGGAGATGTAGATGTAGATGGGGGAGAAAGTGGAGGTGGGTATGTCAAAAAACCATCCTTTTGATTCATTTGCCGATGAATCCAAGACATCTTCAAGTGGGTATGATCCAAGAACCACCTATTGTCTCTGCTCTCTATCATTCCACAGATCGTGTAATAAGAGCACTCAAAAACCATGCTCTTTGTAACCCCAGATAACAAAAACAAGCAAAGAACCAAACACAACTAGCGATAAGAACCCAAGTGACAACTAATTGTTTTGTTCCTCATCGGATTTGAAACTAGCTAGTTGCACTAAAAGACTGTAGCAGGTGGTTGTTAGGTGTTACAAGTATCATTTTTTTAAACTCATTTGCATGATTTGAAATGAAACCCTCATTGATTGAGCAATAATAAGATAGCAGAAGCTGACATACAAACACAGACAACAAGATTGTAACTCACCTAACTTGATTCTTCTTGAGAGAGAGTCCACCAAAATTGTATTTTGTTTTTCTAATAATAATTACAAAATAAGGGAGGTTCTTGAACTGATGCTCTTGAGGCCCAAAAGCTAAAAAAAAAAAAAAAAAAAAAAAAAACAACAACAACAAAGAAAAAAACCCTAACAGTTATCTACACACAGTGAATTGAACAGCACAGAGAAGAGGAAAGTTGAGTTTCTCTTTAAAAAAAAAGTGGCACACACACTCTCTTTGGGGTGTGAATATGTGATAGAAGAAGAAAAGGAAAAGGCAGATGAGATACGGTGGTACCAGTGTCCAAAGGACCAAAGTGGGAGGTTAAAGGATGCCAAAAAAAAAAAACACAACAGCTTGTAAATGGTCCCACGTGCTCTCAAAGCGCGTGCTGCTCAGTTGGTCAACCATAAGCGACAAACTGGGTTCGACACTTGTGGGCTTTTTAGGTGGGCCATTGGGCTCTGCTCTTTACTTTCACTGTATTATGCCGCAGGATGAGGAAATTAATTTTTATTATGTGATGAAATTTGTGAGGTCAAAATCCATATGGTGATTTCCAAAACTCTTTGTGATTTTGAAGGGTCTCTTGCTTTTATGGTTGGAGATTTCGAAACGAAAGTCTATCATCATGTTCAAAATCATGATATTAATTAGGGGAATGCTATCTACCTTTCCCATTTGTATTTCCCATTTACCTTTCTCATTCATTGTTTGACACGTGTACACTTTTTCATTTAATAAAAAGCTCTCACTTTTTGCTACAAATCTTGTTTACGTCTTTACCCCTTATTAATGAAATGATAAAAGCAACCATCAATGGTAAATACGTAAATAAGCTTTGTAGCAAAAAGTGAGAGCTTTTTATTAAATGAAAAAGTGTACACGTGTCAAATAGTGAGTGGGAAAGATAAATAAGAAAGGTAAATGGGAAAGGTAGATAGCATTCCCCTTGTAATTAAACCATAAAGTGTGGAATCTCATAGAGTAAGAGTTGCACTCCATATCGTGTTTATAGAGCTCAATCTCGTTAGATCCTAGCAGATTTATAAACCACGATGGTGTCAACTTTCGAAAATAACATTCTAGTTTCCTATATAGGATTTTTGATACACAATTACGAGATTTTTAGCTAAAGTTTGAAACTATAAAGTGTTTTTTTTTTATTTTTTTTTATTTTTTTTTATTTTTTTATTTTTTACTTTACAATAAGGGAGTTTTTGTTTTTACCTAAATTTGAAATTTGAGAATTGTTTTTGAAAAAAAAAAAAAAAAGTCAAACCTCATAGGGTCTTGCAAATCTCTCAAATCCATGTAAGAAGATTTTTTATTTTAATTTTTATTATAATAAATTATAATTCAAAGCAGGATTTGAATCCAAAAGGACCAAAACATCTTATATAAAAAGAAAACAAAATATACTTTACCATCTAAACTAACTAATTTTTATAAATTTCGTATAAGTATTTGTGGATGAAAATTTCGAAAGCTTACATTGACATTTTATTCTGACAATAGTTTATATTAAAGTTTTTTTTATATATAATTTTTTATATTTTTTTATTTTTTAACTACTACCGGGAGTCCCGGTGAGATTAATCAGATTCTACAATAATGGCCCAGAATACTATTCCCACTATTGGGGCAATGTTATATCTGAACTACAACTTTCACAACCGGAGAGGGGGTTGCTCCCATAAATTAAAGTGAAAGTTGGAAGCATTTGTTGTGTACTTATTTAATTATATATATATATATATATATATACGGTCTCGATCCTATCAGGATGCACTGATATAACTTTATCAGGATATTGAATGTGGGTCACTCATTTATAACAGTGATTTGACAAGTGTATACATACCAAGTCAAAGTATATAAAACGAGTGGCTCATATTCAATATCCTTATATAATTCTATCAGGATGTACTGATAGGATAATTTTCGTATATATATATATATATTGATGCTTTGATGTGTACTTATATTTTTTATGCTATGCTAAAGTAGTGTAAGGTGAAAACATAGCTAGCTTTTGTAAAAGTTTTGGAGAGCATCCACCATGTAGGTTACAATAGTAAAGGTGATGGGGTCTTAATTTCAATTCATTATTGAAATGACAAATATCAATAATGTACTACTTATCATTTCATCAATATGCATGTTTAGAAAGAAAGATTATATTTCCATCAAAAAAAAAAAAAAAAGAAAGAAAGAAAGAAAGATTATACGTCACAATCTTGAGTGTTGTGGTTAAAGATATTACTTGTATAGATGGGTTAAGTCTAAAGGCAATCAAATTCAAAGTTGAATATTAAGTAAAGATTAATTATTATCAAGAAAGAATAGAAAAAAAGCGTTAGGTAAAGACTAGAGAGAGAGAGAGAGAGAGAGAGAGGGGTGTTAAGACAAGCAAAAATCTATGTTTGAAGCTAATATTATTTAGCTGTATATTCATAATTTAGGGGTAGCTTAGCAAGGTTTAATATTGAAAACCAACCAAATGCATAGCTTCTGTATTTCACTTTAAGTGTGAGTAATTTAGTGATTGAAAGAGAGAGGTTGAAAATTTTTGTCTCTTAAAAGTTATGATAAGTATAAGCTAACAACCAAAACCATGCTCACATGTTGCTTAATTACTTCTTGTTTTTTTTTTTTTTTTTTTTTTTTTTTTTTTTTTGATTGGAAGTAATATCGATTACAGAACCTGGAAAAAAAAACCAGATATTAACTATAACTGGGACCAACGAGATAGACACCGAGGCACAACCCAGCTTACAGTTCCCACACTGGGAAGAGAACACCCAAACCCCCACAAGAGGGACTGAAACGAACCGATCGGAGGAGGGTTCCCTTGGCAGCCGTCAAGGGGCAAGTGTGTCGACGGAGAACATCGCACACTGAAACACCCTAGATCTGGCCGTATCCAAGAGGAACGGCCGATCACATAGCTGAAAAACAAACTAAAAAAACTAAGAATACTGAAAAACTAATAGCACCTCTTAAAGAGGATTGAGACTAAACTGAGAAACTAAAAATTACAAAAACAACCGACTAAGCAAGACACCGATCGGAGGAGAAGGAAGCCCCCGACTGCCGGCAAGTAGTCAGGCAGAGAGGATCCGGCTGGAACGCAATTCATGCCGAAACCACTCTAGATCTGGCTTGAACCAAGAGGAACGGATCGATTTGACAGCTGTCGGAATCGACCGAAAAAAGAACCCGCTCAGTGGCAAGAGGGAGATGACCGGACGAACTCTAGGGCCATTGTAGCAGCTGCAGCAGGCCCCCCACCCTAACCGGGTAGGCTCAGCGCGAGGAAGAAGACGCCGCCGACTCCCGCTGCCACAAGAAGAAGTCGGCGATGAACTGAGAAGAGACTGGAGGCGGTTTAGAGAGAAGGCAGAGAAAAACCTAGGAGAGAGAAACTCACACCCTTTTACATGTTATTATTAAGGACTAATTGCACAAACGTCCCTTGAGTTTAGGCATAATTGCATGTATATGGAATTTTTACCCATAATTGCACAAATATCCCCTGTAATTAGTTGACTTTGTTAAATCTAACCATTGACCATAATTTTAACTAAAAATGACTAAAGTGCCCCTAGTTACCTATTTTATAATTAATTATATATATACTTTTTTTTTTGACAATTTATATATATACTTAAAAAAATAATTATATATATACTTAAAAAAATAATTATATATATATTTTAAAAAATAATTACATATATACTTAAAAATAATAATTATATATAATATTTAATTAATTTATTTAAAAAAATGGATTATAAAAATGTAAAAAATGGATTAAAAAATGGATTATAAAAATTGTTAAATAAATAAATTAAGTATTGTATATAATTATTATTTTAAGTATATATATAAATTGTCAAAAAAGAAAGAAAGTATATATATAATTAATAATAAAATAGGTAACTAGGGGCACTTTGGTCATTTTTTGGTTAAAATTGTGGTCAATGGTTAGATTTAACGAAGTCAACTAATTACAGGGGATGTTTATGCAATTATGGGTAAAAATTTCATATACATGCAATTATACCTAAACTCAAGGGACGTTTGTGCAAGTAGTCCTATAATTAATTACTTCTTGTTTCTCATAATTGATACCATTTTAATTTCCCAACTAAGCTTTTGAAATCATACTTTCATTACTTTTGATATCTAAATAAGTAGAAATGATCGTATAAACAAAGTTCGGATTGTATATTTGAAATATCGAATAAAATTAAAGTCAAAACGTTCACAACGTGATAAAGATCGATGATCTAAAGATATAATTAATTGAGATCCAACAAACAACTAATAAGTTGTAGCAAATGGCAATGGATCGGATTGATTGCATAACGTAGTGCTGTTTCATACCCATTATAAGAAAATCATGGAAGAAGATATTAAAAAATGTAATTACGTGAATAGAGATTATTAATCACTATCACTAATGTCCACTTGAATAGGGTTTCCAAGTTGGATGATGATATACATATGCTTCTGAATTACGCATTGAATGGAGTTGTGGAATTGATCAGTTGACTTCAATGTATATTTAATCATATATCGTAAAGTTAAAGAAACAAATAATTTGAATTTCTTGGTGAATTGACTAGCAGCAGCAGCCTGCACTCTCTCTTGTATTCACACCACCAAAAATGCCCACAAAAATTCATGACTTTGTTGGCTAGTTATTATTATTATTAGCTAGGCATGCCATGACCATTAATGGTGGTGCATGCATATATATAAAATGCCATCTACATATTCTTTTCGAGCATTAATTAACTATTGGTACCACCTATAAAATCAACACTTTTTATACATCAATAGTCAATTATATACTTCAATAGCATTCGGTGACTTGATGCCTATGTGATAGAGATTGTGTCGCACATGTTAAAAGAAAAAATATCTAACTTTAAAGAATAGACAAAACTAAAATTGCACATACTTTTTTTTTTTTTTGAAATACTAATACATTGAGTAGAAGTAACAACAAGGTTACATCAACTGGAAATCAGGTCCAGACATTTACACAACTACTGGGACCGATCAAGATTTATACATCGAAGCACAGCCTAGATTACTACTCCCGCTAGGGGAGAGATCACCTTCACACAGAAGGGAAGTACACCCTCACAAGGAGGAACAGCTACCTCCCACAACAAAATCCTCACGAAGAGGAACATCTACCACCCAGAAGGTGGACATAGAATAAAAGCTCAAGCCCACGTAAACCTTGACACTCCGGTGGTGGAGGCTCTAAAGGAGAGTCCATCGGCCGTTACGAGGTCAAGAACTGAATACCGAAACAGGAGCAGAAATTCAACCATGAAACCCTTAACCAAAAAGAAAACCAAAATGAAAACCTAAACTACCCCTCGAAGAAACGAGACCAAGACTGTCGGAAAACATCCAAACCCCGGTGAAGATCCGTGTAAATAACTAAATACTCGAGGCGTGTTATCAATATATTAATCTAGAGGGGGGGTGAATAGATTTTAGCTATTATTACCCAATTTTCGCATACAAGTCAATATTACGAAAATGACCCTACTAGTCAAACATACAAGCAAGTGTAATATAGTGCAGAATTAAAAATGACACTTGATGTATACGTGGAAACCCAACCACTGGGAAAAACCACGGGCTGTATAGTGCGCCACACTCGGAACTCAAAATCACTAATTGAAATGAAGTTTACAACCTATGTAGACCACGTCTAACAATCCGGTCTGTAACCCCTCACTTCTACCCTGCGGGCCTTTATTAGCAACCCTATTCCAATTTGCTTGAGGCCTACGCACTCTTAGCCTCAAGTCTTAATTCTCTAAGAAGAGATTATGCAACCTATGTGAATATGTATGAATATTCAAATAACAAACAAGGCTAGGGAACCTTAGATGCTTATCTAGGATGATGAGATAATCAATTAAAATCAATCCTAGATATCAAGTGCTAAATGACATATCATAATAGCTTAGATAAACATAGATTATAAAAACCTAGATATCTATCACAATACAACACTCAATCAATTCATCACAATTAATTCTCTAATCTTGTATTTATCATATGATCAAAACATACAAGTAAATTAAAGAGAATAGCTTGATAATAAAAATAATCAAATAAGATGAACTTAATCAAAATCTTACCAAGCAAGTTGTGATGATGCAAATCCAATCATGGATGCATTCTATATAGTAATAGAAGATACAATATGAAATATGATGCAAAAGGGATTTGATTTGAGTGGTTAAAGGTGAGTTCTTGATTTGATTTTCTCTCAAATCTCTCTTTCTCTCTCAAGAATATGGAGCCTCTCTCTTTAGGGTTTGATTTTGTGGCACAGCCCTTAAAATGATGAGAAAGATATGTATTTATAATGCCCAAGTGAAACTATGTCGTTTTGGAAGAAATGGAAAAAATATGGGCATTTTAGCGGTACTCGCGTCAGTGCAGTGACTCAAGATTCGAGAGCTTCGAAATATGACCAAACGACATCGAAACCTTTCGTATGATATATCGTTGGAAAGGTATGGAAGTCTACTTTCTACTCGTTTTTATAGAATGACATTTAGATGTCTTTAGAAAAAGTTATGGTCAATTGAGTGACCAAAGGTCAGAAACGGACAACAACAGAGTTGCCCTGTTTTGGTTGTAACTTTGGAGATTTTAAAACCAATCCAAACGGTCATGAAATATTACGAATAATATACCGTTGGAAAGGTATGGGTGTCTAGTTTGTACAGAAATTTTCAAAACTCATTTTGAAGCTTTGTATAAAAAGTTATGGTCACAAGACCATGCAAAGGTTAGTTTTGAAAAACATTTAAAACATTGAAATCTAATCTTTTGAAACTAGACACTTTACTCCAAACAATCAAATCAAAACTACCACTTATCCAAGAGAAGAATGAGACCTTCTCAAGTGGTCAACCATCGCGCTAAGACATGCACACCATCGTGCAAGCGCGGACGTTTCCGATCACACAAACGGAAACGAATTACACCACACTTAAGACTAATAATGAAGTGCAAGTGTGGGACGTGAATGCATCCTAATGCCTAAACATGTCATGGCATTTCAATGAATAAGATGCAATCAAAATAAAACATGCAAGAAGAGATGTTCAAGAACATGCATGCACACATATAAAACACATAACATACAAGAATAAAATTTATGCATGAGTTGTGTGTGTGTGAAACTAATCTCTTCAAAGCAAATTAAGCACATTGAAGTTTACCTTTGGTGCTTATCAACCTTGAGGACATGAGAGGGTCTTGAGCTTGAATATCAAGAGCTTAAGCTACCCTTACATGCAATCCCCAATACGTGGTTTGTCCACGAAATAAGCCAATCAAGATATGGGAATCCTTACAATCCGGACGGATCGAAGACCAGGAAGAGGAACAGCGCCGGTGAGATCCGGCTAGAACGAAGAGCTGGAAGAGGATCGGCCCAACACGGAGAGCCTACCAGCGATAAAAGTCGACCGGACGAGCTCCCCCCACCGGCGAAGCAAACCAAGGAAGATCCCTAGAAGGATCGGGCAGGAACCGCCGAAAACCAGAACGGAAAAACCCTAGAAAAGCCACTCAGCGGAGGGGAAAACGGAGACCGTGCCGAGGGCGCCGAGAACAGCATCGCCGCCGACACCCACAGCCTCCACCGGGCGTCGGCAGTGGACGGGGGGGAGGGAAAGGGTTTGGTGAACAGTAAACTGGAGAGAGGAAAAAATATCTATATATTATGTGGAGGTTATGGATTTAGTTTGTTAAAATTTGGATTTCTCAATTGCACATACTTTCAAATATTAAAAACAATGTGTATACTTTTTAATATAACAATATCTAATGTTAGAATAGAAATGATCCTATGAACATATGTAGTCCTAAGAGCATACATTAACCGGGTCCATTTAATAAAATTAACTTTTAAGATATGTTTAGGGAATTTGAATCCTCTGCTGACCTAATCTTTGTCCTGACCTATATAGATCTAGTGATATGTGTAATGAATGGTCGAGATTTATTTATTTATCTATCTTACTTCCATTATCTTTAAATGTTTTAGATCAGAAAAAAAGTCAAATCAGCAAAAGAGCCAAGGTTGTTTAGGTTGAGACTTGGGAGCCAAGGTTAGAAAATTATATTAAAGATCATTGAATTTCATTATTGTCTAAGTTGGGCTAACTTATCCGAATATGAATGCAATTAATCAAACAAAAACAAAAAAGCACATTAAGATTCAATATGGTTCAACTTAAAAATGATTGAGGGAAGTTTTGAAGAAATTGTTTGTCCCCTAACTTGCAATCCGCTCCAATTTCTCTTCTCAACCCTAATTTTGGAGTCATATACCTACATAGATAGGACGAGACTCTTATTACTACAAACTACAAAGTGTCAGCCGCCGGAAAAGGCTGGATAAATCATGGGGCCACAATTTTCAAAGGCCCAAATCATATAATTGGTTCTCATTTATAAAAGGCCACAATTTTCAAAGGCACTCACAAGTCAGAAGCAAATCTTTTCTTTTGTCTTCCGGTGAGTTGAGAACTTGAGATGGCTTCCACCAGAGCATTCCATTTTATTTGCCGCGCTTTAAATTAGGAGTAACGACCGGTGATATTTGCACCCGTGAAATCTATACGTGCATTCTTTTTAGTATGTACAATTGTACGATCCCTTTAATTTTATTTTCCGAAGATTATATCTTGTAAAACGTACCAAATACATTATCAAATATATCATTGCTTTTAATTTTGAAAAAAATATATATATTAAAGAATGATTAAAAAAATAAAAACAAAATATGGGAGGAGCGGAGGAGCCCCATCGACGTCTCCTCCTTTAACGTATTGATGATGGTTTTCAAATCCAGGCATTTTTTTTTTTTTTTTTATGGGATCCCTGCTATTTATTTTACATTAATTGTGAGATTGAATAAGATCAAATGCATTGGAGATACATTTTTTAATAGACTATCTATTTATCCTATGTGACATTTTTTTTTTTTCAAAAGTCACTCTTACATTGGAGATGTTCAAATTCTTTAAATTTTGAAATCTATTGGATCATATCAAATCTTGGATTTCCATATTAAAATCCGTCAGAGCTGCCAAAATATAGGACTTAATTTATATTGGACCATTTATTTTGTCTTATACAAATGAACATTGAGCAAATTTTAGGTGTTATTAAATTTTGTTACTATATTTTTATTTCATATTTATGTTTTTGTCTTGAACTTGTACTTGAAACTTATAATTTGTTTGACTTTTTAAACTTTAAAATATACAATCAAGTATAGCTTTTATGTTAATTATTGATTTTGTTAATTTTAGGAATGTTTTAATTCTTATATATTAAGAATTGCTTTATATGAATCCGATTGGATTTACGTATTTTGCAATTTGATCGGATTGAATCAGATCTAATTGTAATTTGATTGAATCAGATTAGATTTTGCTCTAAGATTAGGTCATATCAGATTAGATTTCTTATAAAATGTTTTTCTTGTTTTAATTTGGTTTCTCTATTTCATTTAAGTTTTCTTGTTTTTGATGCTTGGCTTCTTTTTGATGTTTTGTTCATTCATATTTCATTGAAAATTTGTTGCTATTGTAGTTGATAAAATTATACCGCCGCACTTGTTACACAAAGCAACTATATTCTATGCAATAGAGAGAGCTTTCAAAAAATCCAAGATATCATAATTTATATCCTAAAACACTTTACGACTCTTATAATATTATATGGGTCTACAGTACTTTTTGGGTATAATACAATTTAATACAATTGAATTAACACATTTCACTTAACCAAAATCCAATGGAATTTAATACAATTTGTTACTTCCAAAAATATCCTCACCAATTTAACTTATTTCCAATTTTGTTTTATGTCAAAACCCGAAAATGAGTTCTATTGGTTGGGACCAAAGGGGTTAAAAACTTGAAAAAACATATTTGGATTTTTTTTTTTTTTTCCAATAGTACTTTAAACTCTTATTAATTAGGTTTAACCTCTGGCCTTTGCCATTACATGACTTGACTGGTTTTACTCCTTGGCTTCTATTCTTGTATCCCAACTTGTGATTTGTCAATTCATAAATAGATAAATATTAATGATGATTTATTTAACTTTATGCTCTAAGAATTAAATTGACACCTTATAACTTAGAGAATAAGTTGAAATGTCTAACATTATTCTGATAAATAATCCAGCACATCTGGAAAAAAGAATTGGAGAAAGGGGTAAATGCTTAATTATTGAGTGAAAATTAAATTACAAATACGTTTCTTAAGGAACGCTGCTTAATTTTAATTCTAAACCAGATGCTTTAAAACACAGATTTGGAATTCATCAAAGCAATTTTCATAGGTGTATCATTAATAATTATCGGGTGTAAGATCCTGGATATATTCCTAACTTTTTTTTGTTTTGTTTTTTTTAGCATTTCTCTGTTTATACACAGAATTCCATGTCGATGGTGTAGAAATCCGAGATGTAGCACCTGAAAATGAGCACATGTATCATGCTTGAGAAATTAAAGATGTTTCTTCTTCCTCCCTTAAAGTGTTGATCATGACAGCAACTTGCTTTATGGTTGGCCTAGTCTCTGGAGAAGAATTAACACATTTTATGGCAACCTGGAGCAAGTTCACCATCCTAGCTTCACTTGCACCTTCTGATATTAGAGACTTGTCAAACACTTCTGCTGTCCATTCTTCTCGAACTACTGAGTGAACCCATCTGGTCAACTCCTCCACCCCATCCTTCTGCACCAGCCTTCCAGTCAGTAGCTCCAGAAGAATCACACCAAACCCATAAATGTCTGCTTTGAAGGCACTTGATGAACTGACTCCAGTAGTGCCTTCAAAACCGTCATTGACAATCGAAGAGGAGGAGCCTTGATTATTCTCCATCATATTAAGACCATACTCACTTATGCATGGCTCCATGTTTTTGTTGAGGAAGATGTTTGAGGATTTCAAGTTACCATGAGCTATTCCATCATCACTAAGCTCCTCATGCATGAATGCTAATGCCTCAGCAATACTGGCTGCCATTCCTAGTCTGCTGCTCCAGTCAAATGCTTGCCCCATTTTGGCCCCTGAAATATACATGTACACATAGCACCCCAAAATCCTATATGCTTTTAAAATTAAAGAGAATTCTTAGCAAAAGAAAAGAAAAGAAAAGAAAAGAAATCAATCTAAGTTTAACATACCATGCAGAAGCCCAAGGAGACTTCCATTTTGTTGGTATTCATAGACCAACAGCTTCTCTTGTTGAGAAGAATAAAAGGCAAGGACTGACAACACATTTGGATGCTTCACTTGGTCTAATCTCTGCATCCTGTGCTTAAATTCACTGCTTGAAATTGCCCAATTTTTAACCCTTTTGACAACAAGGACCGTACCGTTTTCAAGCATGAGCTTGTAGAGGCTACTGTGCATTCCTCTTCCTAGCAACTCTGCAGGAGCCCTGAGCAAGTCCTCAAAACTCAGTCCATTCACGTCAGGACTTGTAAGAACCACTAGTGAAGTTGAAACCACAGCACTTTGATCACCAGAAACAAAGGAAACTTCTGATCTGGTCTCGCCTGATTTGTACTGATCGGTTGATGCCACTATAGGCTTGTCGATATTATCATCAATTGATGCTACCTTGTTCACTGCTGCAGCCTTCTGTTCTGTCTTCTTCCTTTTAAGCAGCATGTAAATGATGAAGATTATCAACACAATGGCTAACACAGCATATCCAGTGTACATAAGAATCTGATTTTTCGAAAACTTCTTCGATTTCTTATTCTCCGAGCTTGAGTTTGAGGGTGGACATTTATTTGCCAACTGATCTCCACATAGCTTGGGATTCCCCAAGTAGCAGTCAGGAAATCTGCCTTTCGTGTCAGGAGCAGGACCGCTTAAATCGTTGTAGGAGACATTGAAATGCTCTAGATTAGAGAAATCAAAAGTGGGTATGTTTCCTGTGAGCTTATTATATTGTGCAAGGAACAAAATAAGACCTGAAATCCTGGACAAGTCAGGCAAGTTACCAGAGAACTTATTATAAGAAATATCTAGTCTTCTCAGATTAATTAACATGGAAAGTGAGCCGGAAACTATTCCAGAAATCTGGTTCCCACTCACTTGCAAGTGAGTTAAGTCTTTGCATTTTGCAATATCATCAGAGATGTCTCCACCAATATCGTTGCCATCAAGAATAAGAATAGAGAGAGATGAAGCAAGAGATTGGTCATTGCAAAGAGAAGTGGCATCAAATGAACCAGAAAGATCGAACCTGGTAAGATTTATAGTTTTCACAGTTTGATGAGTAGTGCAAGTTACACCCTTCCAGTGGTCCAGACATGGATCAGAAGTTGAATTCCAAACCGGATCAAGTTGGCCGTTGTTGTTAGAAAGTTTTCCAAGAAAGGTGACCAGGGAGCTCTTAGCTTCTGCTTCCAATGAATTTACAGTGTGGAGAATGAAAAAGAAGGAAAAGAAGACGATCAAAATGGGGATTTGATTCATTTTGGGCAATCTGAGTTTTGATGTAAAAAGGTCTGCAGTACAGCTTTGTTAAAAATAAACTTGGACTAGTGAATATGAGTCTGCAGCAGAATCTATGGTTATAAGATTATGGAACTTGGAGGAGATCTCTATGTTTCATGTGACTGCAGGAATCAGAAAGAACGCCAACCGGCTAATTGGCTGAATCTACAATGAGAAATTGTATTCTTCTTAACAAGGCATGAGCCGGCAGCTACAAAAGGTTGATAATGTCTTCTGATGTCATTATCAAAGATTCAAATGTAGATAATTGTTTAACCAATAAACAAAACCATCTTTGAAGCTGTTTTGCTCTTTCAGAACAGGAAAGCTCATTGAAGTGACTTCACTGTTGGTTTAAGTTCGTAGAATACAAAGCATGCGACAGCTTCGGCGGAAACCCAAATCGACATGTTTCTTCTTACAGTTGCGTAATGATTCTCATCCTTGTGTCCATTTATGCATCTTTTCAAGCAAAAGGATCTCAAGGAACTTCTAATTGGTGCATTATCAATTTGTAAAAGTTGTTGTCCCTTTTGTTAAAGGGCTTAAATATTATTATTGGGCTATTTCCCATCGGTTTAAGCTTTTGAGTTTGTTGGTTACTAACTTGGTATTAGAACCTTAGTTGTCCCAGGAATCCTGGGTTAGCTTGGGCCACGTGCCAAGCTATTTGGTCTTACACATGAGAGGGTGTGTTAAAAGGTTTAAATACTATTTATTGTTGGTTACTAACACCTTTTACTGTGTTTAGTCCCAATTCAGGCCTATACAAATAATTCATATGCATTTGCAGGTCTAATCAGAAATTTTTTGAGTAAAATCCTAGCCTTAGATTATTTGAATGTCTTATGAAGAACATTACCATTTGATTTTTGAAGAATGTAACGTTTAATTGTAATCAAATTATGCAACAGGAAAGCAATTAGTAAAGGGGTCCAATTCTATTCATTTCCATTTGTCATTACAGTAACTGTGCCTACATAAACAACATATTCAGTACAAATGAATGGTATCATGTATCTAGTCTAACTAACCTTGTTATCATTTTACAAGCAATCGAACAAGTAATCATAATAAATAGTTGTTTTGATTATAGCTGAAGGGCAAACCGCTCCTCATGGATCTGCATCTCCAACAATGTTGTCATCACTTGATGTGCTTTGTCCATCACTGATATCGTCGTTGCTAATATCCTCATCACTATCTTCTAAGGTTGAGCTGGTGATATTCTCCTTCTTTGCATATCTTTCACAATATTCTGTTGTCATAATCAAGTGACAAAATAGTGTAATAACCATATCTAGTAAGATTATTTGGAGTTCAATGGATATAATCCAGATTATTTTCTATCATGAAGATATATGGCTTATAAGTACACCAAATGCCTAGAAATTCAAGTCAAGATTTGCTAAGGGAGTAGCCAGCTAAACAAATCATGGGGCATTATTTCAAAGAGGGTCCCTGTTCATATGACTCTTTGTCACAACTAAATATCAGAATAACAAAAGATAAAAAGATCTCACCTTTCACACTTTGTTCGTACTGCTTCTGATCCTTCATCATCAATGATGCTGCGTCACCATTTAATGGATCTGAAGGATTAGGATAGAGTAAGAGCTGTGGCAGGAAAACCTCAAATATATTCAAAAGATCTGCAGCCCGGAGAAGTCAATAGTAAGATACTTGAAGACTAAACTCGAAGTGAAATGCCGAGTAAATACACAATGGAAAGCCTAAGATAGTACTATATATTACCAAGTAAGAAAGCACCCCATGTTAATAGTCACCTTAACTCTAGTCAAAAGATTTAGAAGTAGAGGACCAGAACCCTCTAAAAACTGAATGCAACCCTACATTCTTTAATTCCCATTACGTAATATATAAGCATAGGATTCTATCATCTTATTAAAAAATTATGAAGCCAACAGAGTTCAAACCAAATGAAAGATTCATAATTACGTTCCTTCACCATTGACAAGCTCCTAATTCAAGATTCTCTTGTAGTGAACAGAGTTCTAATTAACACGAGATTTCACTCTTGTTAAATAAGTTTGGATTAAGAATGTAAGTTTCCCAGCATAGTCCCCAGCTTAAAGGCCAGTGAACAAAGAATAGTAGGAAGATTTTTGGATATCCTAAAAAAGAGAATCATGTTTCTACCACTTTTGCTAAAACAAGGTAAGTACACATATGATATGGATGAAAGGGACCTTACAAAGTTACAACTATGTTGAATTGACACAAAAAACTAATCAAGGAGGCTCAACCTGAGTTTCCTGCTCGTGTAAACAAAGCAAATATATATCGGGATAGTGTGAGACTTTGCATTAACAGTATGTTTTACCAGGGTGGAAAAGGCAGAATAAGATTTCTTTTGTAAACACAGGCTGTGTGATTGATGTGTGTTGGAATATGTAGATTACAAAAATTGTAAGTCAAATTTCCATTCAAAACAAAAGTTTATAATTTACCGAACATTGGGCTCCATGTTTGGTTGATTACATCCAAGCATACAGAACCAGACCTTCAAATCACATGAAAGAAACAAGTCAGCATATGATGACCTATGGCAATACCAATAGTTTCGAAAAAAAATTAAAAAAATTGAAAATAATAAAGCACAATTTTCAATATTTTATGAGCAGAACAGCACAGCTTTATTACATATAAGGGAAGAAATATACATTTTTCTTCTCATTACATAAAATTGCTGAAAGGACTGTCAACAACAGCACAATTTTCAGATTGGACAGTGTCCAATAAGTTATATGATTGTGATATATAGTGCTAATCATAGGTTACAATGTTTGAGAACTTACAGCTCATCAACATTGGGATGGAATATTTTGTTAATAAACCCAATGGAAGGAGACTTGTAAGGGTAAGCATCTGGCAACTCCACTCGAACTTTCCAAACACCTCCTTCGTAAAGGCCTACAACCGATAAAAAGGATTCAGAAAATAGTGACAGAAACAGTAAAACTTATAAGAAAATAATTGTCATCAAACAAAGAACTAAGTTATCATGGTGGTCTTGGTGTTAAGACAGCTCAAGCAAAAGAAAAGCAAGCCAAGTTCTCCAACTCTGTGCCTCATCGCCATACAAGTTTATATTAGTAGGTTTGTGCAAAAGAAGCCACCAATCAGAACGATGCCAAGATGTTAACAGCAAAAGAGCAGTAGCTTAAAGAGGGCAGGGAAATTTACTGTCTTTTGGACCATGGAATTCCACCTTGAGTTCGCTAATCCCATCATTGATTGGCTCCACAGAATAGTCACTCATCATTCTATAGACATGAGCACAAGACAGTAGAAATTCCATTGTTAAGATCAAGATCAACAATTGTTACTTCAATATGATATAGCAAGTAAGAAATCAGATGGAAATGAACTCCAGAAGGCAAAGAACATATAATAATGGGGAAAGAATAGCCTGGGTTACACTTACAACTTCATGACATCCATCTCTCTTCTTTTGCTAGGGGAAGACATCCTTTATTTAATCAATAGTGAATTTAGAGCCTGCCATGAAAAGTAATTGGCTTCAATAATGCAATCGGAGACTAAAAGTAGTAGCAGTATGCACATAAACAAGACTTTTTTTCGAAATTCAATTTCACATCACTCTTCGGATTTCATTAGCTCTACCTAGACAATAATATTGGATTTCTTTTCCCATTGTTATATTGTTCTTTAGTTTCAAATTATCTAACACAGAAGAAAAAGCTTGCATACAAATAATTGACAGACCAGAAAAACAGCTGAAATACATGATACTTTTGAGTCTTTGACATCTATGTTTAGCAATTGCAGAGTGCCTATAATTTTGAACAATAAAACAAATTTTCATTTTCATTTACGAATGACTGGGAATAGAAATGCTGTACAACTTTGGATTTAATAGCAGTATAGTTATTGATTCTCTTCTAATTCTCACTAGTTGCAAAATCAATATACTGTCTTAACAACACTCGAACAACAATTAAACAATAGGAAACAACAATAATCATCCAATCAAAGAATATGATCACCAATTAATTAGAAAGTAGCATGTGAGAAGCAGAAAATCTCATATTTGCATAACCTAAAAGTTGACAGATTTTTCATGAAAATTCAAAATGGCTCAAAATACAATAAGATTAAACAGTAAGCATACCAACGCAGTAAGGTAGAAGAAGAAGAAGAAGAAGAAGAAACTAACCGAGATTGGAGAGTGAATGTGTTGGGTGGTTTTAAAGCGTTTGATCTGGGGTTTGGGTTATATAATGTTTGTAAGGCGAAAGAAAGCAATCAAAGATGGGGACCAGACAAGAAAAACATGACAAAAGAAATCGGAGCGAGTTCAGGTGCACGTGCGGCTCTTGTCACGCACGTGGCGTGTCTTACCAGCTTTCTAACTGTCTAGAGAACTACGCGGATTGGCTTCCTCTCCACGAAATTCTAAATTCAACACTTGTAAGTTGTAATAACTTTGTTACCTAATTTTATTTTATTTTTCCACAACTTTAATTTAGAAAAAAACTTTACTTTTTTCTTGTCATTTTTGAAAAAAAAAAAATTAATGTATTTTTTAATATATTAGTTTGATTTTTTTTATAATCTTTATTACAATAATTAAATAAAAATAAGTTAGTTTAAGGTTTAATTATCTTATCATTTGAGATGGAAATGGTGAAACTTTTATTTTTTGGAAAGTTCTATCTTAATTAAATTAAAAATTCTAAAGCAAATCATAAATACAAATTCAATTTTGTGTGTAGAACACAATTTTTATAAAGTAATGCTAGTTTCACTGAAATATTTACTCAAATTTATGTCAAAAGATTGGCATGTTAGTTGTCAATACTATGTAAATCAGAAGAAAATCTAAGAGTGATATATTAGTTAGAAAATCCGCATGCCACATAATTGGAATATGAATTTGGACAAATATTTTGGACAATCAAGTATTGCTCATTTCTACATACTAAGTGACAACTCAATTTGATGTTAGATTTCTATATGCTAAGTGACCACTATAACGGCAAATATAAAAAAAGAAAAGAAAAGAAAAAATTATTAATCTAACAAATTTAACTGCTATATAGAATTTGCATAGTTGTAACCGGACAATGTAGTTATAAAATGGTATTATTTTCTTTTAGTTTTTTATTTTTTTACATAATTTTTATAAATATTTAGACTGAAATCTAATGACTAACAAATAACAAACTAACAACTAACCATGTAATTACACAGAAACTTCAAAGTCGCTCATATTTAGATAAGAAAACCAAAGAGACCCGGATTATAGATTACGAGCCGCATCATTCCTTGAACGGGAAACAATCTAATACCTTTAAATCTCAACCTTCTTCAAACAAGGCTTAAACCTCTACAAAGATAAACTGATGCCACGTTGCAATCATCCACTCTTGCCCACCACACCACTAACCTTAATTTTTTAGACATCACTCTTACTATAATACTACGTATTATTCATTGTTACCCAAATGCTCCCTTTAGCCTTATGAGTGTTGTAACTTGTAAGGACCTTAGTTGTATTGACTTGATTCCGTGATCAAAAAGTCTCTTCGATTGTAATTTTTTAGTTGTGCTTAGAATGGTTTGTCTCAAGGATATGTTGAACTCAAACAATGCGATGAGATATCATCAATTCTTCAAGAGATTGAAAGGTAAGTTAAACTTTTTAGAAAACGAGCCCTTAATAGTCATTCTTATAAAAGAAAAACTATTCTCTAATAAATTGGATGATATGAGCATGAGCATTAAGATGATTTGTGGTAAACGAACATCTTATGGTAAATTATTAAACGAATTTAGGAAACACATACATAATTAAGCATTTCATTTTACACATCTTGATTTAAATGTTTTACGTAGTTTAAATGTTTAGGAATACATTTAGAATGCGTTGTTTTTTTTTTTTTTTTTTTTTTTTTTTTTTAATTTAATTTTATTTTGACCCAAATTTTAAACATAACCTAAAAAAAAAAAAAAAATTAATAAAAAAAAATGGGTCAAAACGTTTAGGTAACTATTTATTTTATTTCCTTAATTAAACAAAAAAAGTGATGGGTCTTTGGCGGCAAGCAGTAGAGTATAAAAGAAGACAATTGACATTCCAGTTATTTTCAGGAGATCGTCTTCTTTAGCAAACTAAACTAAAATGGGTGTTCAAGGTCTCTGGGACCTACTCGCCCCCGTTGGTCGCCGCGTATCCGTCGAAACCCTCGCTGGCAAAAAACTCGCCATCGGTATCCCAAACCCTAATTATTGTTTTGTTCACACATTTATTATTACTAATTATTATAACTAAATATTTGTATATTCCTCTTGTAGATGCGAGTATATGGATGGTCCAATTTATGAAGGCTATGAGAGACGAGAAGGGAGAGATGGTGAGAAATGCGCACTTGTTAGGGTTTTTTCGCCGAATTTGTAAGTTGTTGTATTTAAAGACAAAGCCTGTATTTGTCTTCGATGGTGCTACCCCGGCGCTCAAGCGGCGCACTGTTATTGCTCGCCGGAGGCAGCGCGAGAATGCCCAGACTAAGATCCGAAAAACCGCTGAGAAATTGCTCATTAACCAAGTAACCGATTTTACTTCTTTAATATGTGGCATTTTGTTAATTGCAAGTTTCTGAAACTTAAATGAGTAGTATTCGACTGAGTCACACAAGAATTCTTCTATTTTACTAAAAATATATTTACTTTTCCCTGTAAGTCCCCTGTATGAGTAAAATATTAATCGCGATCAGACTGTTTAAGGATATGTGTAAGTTTGATTAAAGGGGTCAGTGCAACTTTTTCATAATCATCACTTCTTGTAACGTGTGAAAGTATTAAAGTTTCTCTTTAGTCTTTAGTTTGTGTTCGGCATTTTGTTTCGGAGTTACTTGATATAGTAATCGGGTGTAAAAGGAGGTTTGTGTAAAAACTCTCTGTTTGAGGAAGGAAGCTGAATTGAATTTATTGTTATGTTGGATTTTGTAAAATGGAAAACTCAAATTGATGGATGTGGGTAACTGCATTTGTTGCATTGAGTGATTCAGTTCTCTTCACTGTGAAAATTGGTTTCTGAATTATTTATGGTTCTGTTTGAGCTTGAGTAATGTTCTTTTTGTTTGATCCCTGCTAATAGCTCAAGACAATGAGACTGAAAGAGCTGGCAAAGGATCTTGAGAACCAAAGAAAGCAGCAGAAGAATGATTCTAAGGGTAAGATGATTATGCCAGAGCAAATTGGCATTGTGAGCAATGCAGAAAGAAATTCTGTTGTATCAACAAGTGGCAACAAGACAAATCAAGAGGAAATGTAAGCGGCTTACACTGTTGTAGTTGTGATGATATTTTTAACTGTACTGATTGATATTTTTTATGATTCAACATAGGTTAGCAGCGTCTATTGCGACAGAGGAGGATAAAAATTTAAGTAAAAAAGCATCGACAGTTGCTGCAATTTCCTCTGAGGTGGTAGATGGTGATGAAGATGAAGATGAAGATGAAGAGATGATAATAGTAAGCCCATACCATCTATACATTTATGATTTCTTTTGCCATAATTTTTACTGGTTCTTATAGTTACTAGTGTTATTTTAGGACTGGTTTGATATTAGCATGTGGTTTAAATATGTAAATTCTAGGAAGTTTGATTATAGACTTACAAAAGTTCATTGAATCATCCACCCATGAAATTTGAGTCATTGACTTATGTGGAGGCTTTTCTAGCCATAGTTAAACTTAAACCTTGAATAATGAGTGTGAATTTACTTGGTTTTAATTATTTCCTTTTTTTTTTTTACTCAACTTCATATTTAAGAAATCAAGATTCTCTCTTTTTCTGGGTAGTATAATTTTTTATAGGACTCTCTAGTTTGTGATTTAGTAGCTCCTATCTATTATTCAGATTGACTTGTCTCTGAAGATGTAATGATAATTGCATGTTGTTTTTGCAGCCAACAATGGATGGAAATGTTGATCCAGCTGTTTTTGATGCTTTGCCTCCTTCAATACAGTATGAGCTTCTTGCTCAGGTGAGTGTCTATATATATGTGTGTGTGTGTGTGTGTGTGTGTCCCCTGCAATGAGAATCACAGTCTTTAAGTTTTTTCTATTCTCCACATTTTTCCTCTAATGATGATATTATTGAGGCAAACAAATCTTTTTGACTGAGAAGCAGAAGAATAATGCTAAAGGGAAGAAGATTTTGTCAAATGACCCAGATCAGGCCAATATCACGAGCGGTGATGAAGAGAGTAATCATGTGGTACCAAAGAATCATGATCATATAAAGCTAGATGAGATGTAAGCTGCATAGACAGTAGAAAACTATTAAGGATATTTAATCAATCTAGTTTCAAATTCTTTTTCCTATAATTTTGGTGAGTTAATTAGGTTGGCAGCATCTATTGCGGCTGAGGAATATGGAAGTTCAATTAACAATGCATCTACATCCGCTGCTTCAATTCCATTTGAGGATGAGGATATTGATGAAGATGAAGAGATGATACTGGTAAGTGTATATTTCTTATTATTTTATTGACATTACATACAAACGACATATAAACCATATCCCCCCAAACCCTAGCGCAAGTTTATGCTAACTATACTTTTAGAAGTGGTGGTGTTTTTAGATGCCACTGGTGTTAACAGACACACTTGGCTTCTGAACTCCTATAGATGTTTGGTAAGGTTTAAAGTGATTCTATTTTGTTCTCCAAACCTCAAGTCATTGAAAACTTATATATGTTTCGTATGCTTCTTAAAATGTAATTCAGTTTGTACAAACTATATCATTGTTGATTTCTTGATTCTCGTCTGAAACAAGGCTTCTCCTCTTGGGGATGTCAGATCATAGGCACATGTCCTAGTCAGTGCTCAAGAGAATATTTGATCTATGGTGAAAATATGGTCATTTTTGTTGTACTTTGCAGCCAGCAATGGATGGGAGTGTCGATCCTGCTGTTTTAGCTTCTCTGCCTCCATCAATGCAACTTGATCTTCTTGTTCAGGTAAGCTATAGGTTTTCAGTTCAGGTTTTCTGGCTTTCACGTTCAACAGTGTAATTTTTTTTTTTCTTTTCTTCTTTCTTTCTGGATATTAGTTACAAATGTCATCTTTGGCAGATGAGAGAGCGCTTGATGGCAGAAAACAGGCAAAAATATCAAGAAGTCAAGAAGGTCTGTTTTTAATGCCATTAATATTATATATATGTCAAAAATTGCAAATCATTATTGATTTCTGCTGCTGTGATCTGCTACCTATAAGCACCAATCATAGAGTTATCTGATAATATTCATTCTTAATGATTGATTTTGAAATTTGATAACTTGATAATACATGTAATTACAAGTGCTCTAGACTTCAGCATTGACATGGGTTCATGCTGTAACATGCTCTCTCTGACAAACAAAAAGGGCAGTGAGGCGTGGCATAGTTCTTAAATGTGTGGAAAATAACTTGGAATTCTTCACCTAAGGAAAATATTGTAGGGCTGCTTGACTATAGGATTGAGAAGGTAAAAGTCCAGTAGAATGGCTGCCTAGCTGTTTCCAGCTTTTCCTGCTCAAATTAAAGTGGTACCTTAAGTTATCAGTCTGGTGAAATTGGTATAAAAAAAATGAATTTGGAATATGTCTCTGGCCAGTGATCACTTGTCTGTCTTCTTTTAAAGAACATAGAATTTAATTGAATTAATCATACCTGCTAATACTTATTTGACTAAATATTTTAGAAAGAGTTCATGGCACATTTCTTTGAAAAAGAAATGGATTTTTTTTTTTAGCAAGGTGGATAGTAAGTTGAGAATGGATGAAGGTTTCTTTTACAAAATGAAACTAAGAGAATAAGAATACATCTAAGAATTTACTTTGATGGATGAATGGAGAAGCATAATATATTTATCTAGAATGTATGTGCAATGATGATTAGTAAAAGGAAAAATCTTGTCAAGAAGCAAAGCAAGATGGTTTTTGATTCTTCTTTACATTTACAGTCCCGTGGCATAATTAGTTTCATTTCAGTTATTATTATTATTACTTCCTAATAAAATATCTGAATTTTTGTAAGTAATGGATGGCAATTGATACGTTTGAATAAATTTTGTGCAGTTGAATATTAGAAGTGTAAACTATATCATTAATACACAGAAACAACAAAATGAAATCAGTTGATATTAAGTGAGTGCCTAATATACTTCTCTTCGATCATATGAATGCCATCTCATATTTTATGTCATGCAAATCTAGGCCCCTGAGAAATTTTCAGAGCTACAGATAAAGGCCTATCTTAAAACTGTTGCTTTCCGGCGGGAGATAGATGAAGTGCAGAAAACTGCTGCTGGGAGGGGGGTAGGTGGTGTACAGACTTCAAGAATAGCCTCTGAAGCCAACAGAGAATTTATCTTTTCATCATCATTTACCGGAGACAAACAGTGAGTAACGCTTAATCGGAATTTTTTTTTACATTGATGATGCAAGCCCGTACTATTTTTAATCCGACTCAAATGCCCATTTTGATTCTTTTTCTCAATAAAAAGGTTTTCTGCTTTTGTTTTCCCTTTTACTTTAATGATTATTTATTTGAATGGAGTAATGACTTTCATTTCTATCATATATCTCAGAGTACTTGCATCTGCCAGAGTGGAGAAAAATGGGGATAAGCAACAGCAGACACCATCAAAGCAGCCTTCTTTAGATTCCATGACCAATGTTGCACCGATTAGTAAGTCCAATGCTTTAAAAGGATTAGCCCCTGATGAACCGAGAAGAGATCTTGACGGTGATGTTGAAACTTATCTAGATGAGAGAGGGCGTCTTCGTGTCAGTAGAGTGAGAGCTATGGGGATGCGTATGACTCGTGATTTACAAAGGAACTTGGATATGATGAAAGAGGTTGAGAACGAGAGAACAAAGATAAAGAAGACAAGAGATGTTGATTCTATGCTTAATTTAATTAAAAATGTCACCCCAACGAGTTTTTCTAAGAATAGCAAGTTTGTAGAAACTTCACATGATAGTGGCAGTGAATCTATAAATCTAAATGAGCGAAACAAGCAGTCCATGTTCAAAAGTGAAAATTCCGTAGAGATATCTTTTGAAGACAATGGTGAGAACAAGTCTGTTGATGATGATGATGATAATGATATATTTGCTTGTTTAGCAGCAAGTAATCCTGTAATAAACTTTTCTGCTGATAATACTCCAATAAAGAAACAGTCTTCTAATTCGTTTTCTGATAGTGATTGGGAGGAAGGATTTATTTCTGGCCATGTTAATGCAGAAATTGCGCCCCCTCTTAATGTTAAGGAGGGTAACATCAGTGATGAGAGTGAAATGGAATGGGAGGAAGGGCCTAGTGCAGCTCCTAAAAGTTCATCTTCTTGTCAGGCCGAAACTGGAAAAATGATTTCTAGAGGTTATTTGGAAGAAGAGGCTGATTTGCAGGAGGCTATAAGAATAAGTCTCTTGCATTCATGCAGTGAGAAATCAAATCATGTTTTATCAGAGGATGAGAAATATAAAGATTTTGGACAAAATGCTTATGGGGATAGTAGATTCATTGATGAAGAAAATAATATGGGTGGGCCAAATTTGTTGGGGGAGAATGTCACTCGACAAAACGAATCATTTTGTGAAATTGTTGGTGAAGCAGATAAACTGGACACTTTGTGTGGGGTAAGTAACTTCCAAGTTAATGATTCTTTAGATAGCCAGTTGAAGATATCTGTAGTAGATAATCCCGATAACAAGAGGATACTGACAAATAAATCATGTGAAAGACACCTTGGTTCCCATTCCAAACAACCAAAGCAAGATTCAACTGAAAAGATGTATCTATATGGTGATGCAGCATGTGCAGAATCTGTCACTATGGAGCTGAATGAGAATCACTTTGTTAAAGGTAAATGCCTGGATGCTTCTAATGAGGATGATGGGCTATCTAGCTATGCTAAAAAGTGTTATGAGGGTAGTTCTCATAGTACTGTTGAAGTATTTGGTGATGTTTCTGATTCCATTCTGGCCGACCATAAGAAAACTGATTATGAAGCTGAAATGTCTATTCTGGTTGATGATAAGAAAAAAGATCCTGAAGCTGAACCCTCAATTATAGTAGATGATAAGAAAAATGATTTTGAAGCTGAACAACTGTGTCATGCAGTGGGGATAAGTGACCCTTCCATTCTAATGGTGGATACACCTACGAATGAATCGATGTATGATATTGATATAGAGAAACAATTGGCTGCAGAAAGAGCTTATTGCAGCAACTTAAATGAAAGGGAGCTAAATATAGAGAAATCTGCTATAAAAGAAAATGAAAGTATGCAGGAATTGATGGAGGCTAGTTTGGAGGAGGAAATGTTAGTGTTAGATCAGGAATACAGTAATCTAGGAGATGAGCAGAGGAAGCTGGAACGTAATGCTGAATCTGTTAGCAGTGAGATGTTTGCAGAATGCCAGGTGTGTACTAAAGTTTTATTCTTATGTCTTGTTGTCTTCTAAAGTTTTCAAAAAATGGTAGTGACAATGTTCTTTTCTTTTGTCCTGAATGTCACTTTGTTCCATCCCTTGCACTCCTGAACTCTTTGACAAATAATACTATGCAGTCTATGCTATTTCTTTGAATAAATATTTTCCTGAAAAATAAAAAATAAAGGGTTGTGTACACTTTCTTTTCTGAGTATATCTGTAATATTTTCAAAGAAGGTTTATGTTATGTGTTTTGGCTTTATATCAAAGTCTGGTGTTGATGATTTAGGAAGGTTGACCTCACTGCACTTTTTATCCACTGATAAATATTTCAATCAAGAAGATTGTATATGAAGTCCGTGCCTTTTCTTGTTTTATAAAATATTAATATGAATTTACACTCTGTTGGCTTGGTGGATAAAAACATTGATGCTGATATGATTATGGTCTGTATCATTGATCTTTTGACTAATTGATGTTATAAATTCTTTTCTTTTCTTCCAAAGGAGCTGCTGCAAATGTTTGGCTTACCCTATATTATTGCACCAATGGAAGCAGAAGCTCAATGTGCTAATATGGAACTTTCAAACCTTGTTGATGGAGTTGTGACTGATGATTCCGATGTGTTATTGTTTGGGGCTCGAAGTGTTTACAAGAATATATTTGATGACCGCAAATATGTAGAGACGTACTTCATGCAGGTCTTGACTTGGCCAAGCCACAGAATAATTCTTCCTTTTGACATTTCTGATTTCCTTTTTGTTTGTTTCTGATGCTTATTTAGAAATTGACTCAGAAAATACTTGTTTTAGATTTCAGATTCTTTTAATAATTCCGGTCCATCATTGAAATATTGGATGGTTCATTTTTTTTTTTGTTTTTTTTTTTTCCTGTTTGGTGTTAAACTTGTATAATTGCTGTGCATCTGCTCGTCCTCTTCTTCTTTGGCATTTGGAATTGATTTTCCATTTTTCTTGATCTTTGTTTTGTCGTGTTTTTGCCTATTACATTTTAGTTTTCAGCCTTTTATGACATGTATTAGTTTGGTTTGTATTTGATCATTTATGTCTTATCATTTTCACTGATTAATCTCTGTTCCAGTCATAAACCGTGGCAAGATCTCTATATGCCATGAGTTGCTTACATTTATGCTCTCACATTTATGGTCAGGACATTGAAAAGGAGCTTGGTCTAACCAGGGAAAAACTAATTCGAATGGCACTTCTTCTTGGGAGTGATTACACGGAAGGAATTAGGTAATTAAAGGCAATTTTAGTTTTCTTATTTGAAGCTCATGCTATTGACGCTGCAGTCTAATGTTTTTAGAGATATCTTTTATTCTTCTTTTCCTGTATGAATCCATTTTGTGGACTACTCACTGGAGATGTTATTCTAGTATGAGTTGTATATACAGCGGATGCTTATATGCTTGCTAGATAGTGTGCTGAATTTGTTTAGCAGTTATTTGGATTTTAATAGGTTGTATTGTGATGCAGTGGAATTGGCATTGTCAATGCCATTGAGGTTGTAAATGCATTTCCTGAGGATGATGGCCTTCATAAATTCCGGGAGTGGATTGAATCACCTGATCCAACCATTTTGGGAAAGTTGGATGTCCAAACAGGATCAAATGCCAGAAAAAGAGGGTTAAAAGGCTGTGATAACGACATGAATCATGCAAAAGGCGATGGGGAAGGAGTCTCTGAATTTGAACAAAACATTTTCCAAGCTGATGAGAACGAGCAGTCTGCAGATCACAGCCAAAACATTAAGAAGATTTTTATGAATAAGCATGTAACAATAGTTTTTATTTTTATGTTTTAATAGATATCATCTTGGAAATAGATTCTTGCACTTCTCTCATCACTCTTTAATGCATTAAATTACAGAGGAACGTGAGCAAGAATTGGCATATACCTTCCACTTTTCCTAGTGAAGCAGTTATTTCAGCATATATTTGTCCACAAGTGGACAAGTCAACTGAGCCTTTCTCATGGGGAAAGCCAGACCGTTTTGTTCTTCGGAAGTAAGTTATTTGTTAAGATATGGCTTTTAATGTGTGAAAGTCTATTTTTTAGTATTATAGTATTTTAAGATAATATCCTTATCTTTCATTGCATAAAGGATGGGGAATACTCGTTCAAGGTTGGGTGGACCTTGGCCAAGTCCATACCATTCTAAACTAGTTAATTATGTTTCTTTTCTGACTGGATCTATACTGCAAATTTTAATTTGGAAGACGTTATGATCATCTGGCATGTTGTATATGGACTTATGATAATTGTTGTAATTGAATAATTTTATAGACCGATATAATTACACTGCTTATGAAATATCAAATATGGGAGCTATCCTACTGCCTTATTAAGTTTCATCTTGTCATATCACTTGGACTGTACACTGGGGTTTGATTCAAAATATGATGGGTATCTTGAGTTTCCACCTTTTATGTATGATATCTTGTTATATGATCCTGTAAGCCCTATACTAAAGATATTATCAACTTTCTGGTATTTTTCCATGCCTGAATGTAATCTAATATATACAAATATGAATGATTGGTCCCAAAACTCTTGGTGGCTGAATGGACATTCATGTCCCAACATATACCTTCATTATGGTTTATGCAGACACTATCTTGATCTATTGATATCACTGTGGACATATTGTTATCTGCATCTTTTATTAATTACTAATTAAAAGAAAATGCCCGATTTCTGATTTGTGCGGGTTCTTTACAGATTTTGTTGGGACAAGTTTGCATGGGGTAGTGAGAAGTCGGATGAGTTGCTCCTACCTGTTTTGAAGGAGTATGAAAAACGTGAGGTTAGAGACTTGTGCCTCCAGCACCCCACCCCCACCTTCTCTGTTAGACAAACATCACATGCACACACAATAACTTGTACACAATTACATTTACAAACTTGTGCATTTTTCCTCCTGCACCGTGACTAAGAATCAAGAATGATTTGGTGCTTATTTTCCAAGCAACTTTTTGTAGGTTGTCTCCTTTATTTGGTTATGTTTTCATCATACATGTGTTGTGGTAAAAATGGATGCTGAGAACCTTTTGTTGTTGCTTGTTTGATGCAGACTCAACTGCGTCTGGAAGCATTTTACACTTTCAATGAAAGATTTGCAAAAATTCGCAGTAAGAGAATTAAGAAAGCTGTTAAAGGAATTACTGGTGACCAATCGTCAAAGTTGATGAATGATGCTGTGCAAGAACTCCCTAAAAGTAGAAAGAAGAGAAGAGCTAGTCATCCTGAAGGTGGAAGCAACAAATCAGAGAAAGCTTTGAAGGAAACAGAGGAAAGTGATGCTGGATGTCAATACAAAAATACCATAAAATCAGCTCCCAAGCAGTCTAGGAAAAGAAGGGTCCCTGAGAAGTTTGTTTCATATGAAAGGGAGAGTCCAGAGCCATCTATACAGGCTGATGGCGGGCAAAGTACCTGTGAAGTATTGCATGGGGGAGGAAGAGGAAGGGGGAGAGGAAAGGGAAGAGGAAAGCTGGGTGCTGAACTCTCTGAAACTAGATCTTGTGATGGTATAGGTGGTAACGGTGAGCATGAAGTTTATGCTGAGAAGTTGAAATGGCCAAAAGAAGTGCGTAGGGTAAGTATAACTCTCTCATTGCTCCACTTATAATGTGAGGAAGTGTGACACTTTAAATAATATAAAGAACACGAGCAATGGAACAGTCGATTAGATTTTCCTAGTTTTGCATGTGTTGAGTAATTGAGTTCAACTCCGAATATAATATAGTGCTCTTGGTTGTTAATGGCTTGCTTGCGTCCTATCTTTTCATACCAACACAAGATAGTACTTTACCAGTTTGAGTGGAGGGGGTGTGCTTTATTAGATATATAGGGGGGTATAGAGGGAAGGATTCTGATTGGTATAGTGGATCTCCAAAACTTTCTTGCTTTGCTGGTGAATTGGAAGTCCTTATTATCTCTATAGTCAAGCTGGAAATGTGCCATCCTAAATTATTTTTAAAATTTCAGTTTCACTAAAAAAACATTTACCTAGGAACTGGTCCACCAATCTTCTACCTTGGGTCTAGTGACTAAGATGTCAAGGAGGTTGAATGCAAAATATTTTACTCATGCTTGTTTTTGAGCTACCTGTCTTCTTCCTAATAGAGTATGATAATTGTTAAGTGCACAAAATTTTTGATACGATTAATTTATAAGCTCTCCATTTTGCTAGCTATTAGATGATCTTTATATGGCCAAGAAATTGGTTTGAATTATTTGTAGTTCAGTGCATGAGCTTTCCTATGGTGGTGTTGACATTCTATGCACATAGTTTATTGTTGTGCCTTTTCCAGATTGAATGAAATCCTCCACCATTATACTTGATGAACACCAGAAATATGTATTTGTTTGATTCAAATTTGTTTGTAACTGTTTTGGGTTTGTTCCTTATTCTTCTTTTTGTATCTTCCAGTCAACACGTTCTCGGAAGCCTGTGAATTACAGTACGAATGACAATGACCCAGAAATTGATGACGAGGGCAAGACAACGAGTGATAAAGATTACACTACTGAAGAGGCAGTCGAACCGGATTTATTTGGGATTGGAGGCATGTTGGGAGATGATTCTCCTGGTCTTGACAGAAGGAAACAGCATAAATCAGGTGATCCTCCACTTGAGGTCTTTTCCAGTGACCATCTTGAAAGGGGTGGTGGATTTTGCGTTGATGAAGGTGAAATTGATCAGTCAACTATGAGGCAGAATGAGGATCCTTTCTCTGAGGCAGAAGTATCTAAAGATTATTTGAAAATGGGAGGCGGATTTTGTGCCGATGAAAGTGAGATAGGTGAGAACCAAGGTGCTGTTCAGAACTCAGCTACCAATGAAGATGATGCTAACTCTTCCCCTTGCTTTGAGTTTGTGGAAAAAGTTGACCCCAATATCGGTTCAGGTGATTCTTTTTCTAGTCCCAGAAGAGCTTTTAATGGACTCGAAAATGAAGGGAGGACAGACAGAAGTGGTTCTGAGGTGAATCTGGGTCATCAAAATGCTACAACTGATAGTAATTCAAATGCAGATGTGTGTACGCAGGAGAATGTTAAGGGTGATTCTGCGAATGTCTCAGCCGGAGTCCTGACTGCCATGCCTTTTTTGAAGAAAAAACGGAGGAAGAGTTAAAAACCGTATACAATGCTTGTGATGTTTCTGGAGTTAGTGTAAATGGTTTAATTTCTTCTCATTGTCATCCCGATTGTGGTGTACTTTTTAAACTTTCAGAATGATATTTATAATTCAGTTATATATTACAAACAGTGTTAAGACAAGTATATTTGCAATAGAAGGTTAATGGAAATTTTGCCATTTGAAATTTTGACGTGACCTTTTTGGCTTTTTCCTATTATATTACAAGTGTTTGAGTGTTGATTTGACAGGCCAGTGACATCATGACAATAATTTCTGTGGCGTTTATAATTGTTAATGATTGTTTGTTTAATAAATTTTCATTAAATAAGATCTTAATATATCTTACTTGGGGCCCTCACTGTGGACAAAATATATATTTATGTCTGATCTCTCTCACCCTCATTTTCAGACTTTGCTGAAAAGGAAGAAGTGGGTTGACTGACTGACCAAAGAGATGGAAATGGGATCATGTTTACAGAATACAGTAAGCTTTGCAGCGATGGTAACAGTGGAATGCACAGATGTGGGTCTTTCGGTGATAAGCAAAGCAGCCATGACACAAGGAATGAACAGTCTTGTTTCAGTCGTTTATTATAATGCTCTTGCTACCCTCATCCTTCTTCCTTACTTCCTCTTCCGCAGGTATGTATATATGCAACTACTTACATTTACCCATTTGCAATACTTTGATTCTTTCAACTCTAAATGTCTAATCCTTGAAATTTTTGCAGGAACAAGCGTGCTTCTCTCACTTTTTCACTTCTTCTGAGATTTTTCCTCCTTGCCTTCATTGGGTAATTTAAGACTCTCTAAACATGATTTCATATTGTGGTATTGTTGTGTGACTATATCAAAATTTGATGGTGCAGGAGCTCTGGGCAAATACTATACTTTACTGCCATTAAATTCAGTTCACCTACTCTTTCGTCAGCTATGGCAAATCTTATTCCTATTTTCACTTTCTTGCTTGCTGTCATATTCAGGTAGAGTTGCTAAATTGGGCATTAGTTTTACTTTTAACAATGGACTGGAACATGCCCGATTACTATTTGTGTGCCAAAATTTAGAGTCGAAAATGATGATGATTTTTCCTTTATTTGAAAATGATGCTTCAAATGTTAGGATGGAGAAGCTAGATTTAAGAAGATCAAGCAGTCAAGCCAAGTCCTTGGGTGCTATTGTAGCAGTAACAGGAGCATTTATAGTTACGCTATATAAGGGTCCACCGCTCTGGATGATTTCATCAACTTCTGATTCTCCTCATCAGCTGCTTCTTTCCCAGGGATCAGATTGGATCATTGGAGGTCTGCTCCTTGTTCTTGTTTTTATTGAATCTGCAACATGGAACGTTGTTCAGGTAGACATTCAGCCTCTAAAAGCATGAAAATGAAATTATTATTTGCTCTAAATTCATTATAATAATTTTGTGAATAATAATATACTTCTGGAGCAATATGACTATTGATGTATTAGTGGTATGGATTTATAGGCAGCCACTGTTATGGAGTACCCAGAAGAAATGACCATTGTCTTCTTCTTTACATTCTTCATAACAATTCAATCTGGGATTTTCTCTGTCATAGTGGAAAGGAATCTAAATGCATGGAAAATAAAGACTAATATTGAAATAATAGCCATTGTTTGCCAGGTGAGAACAACTCTAAAGACCAGATGGCGTTATTTTTAAATTCTCTTTAGTTATTTTCAATCTGTTCACACAGAGCATCTCTTGTTTATCAGTCCAATTTCATACTTGGCACATGGCTTCTTGACCCTTTTTATCATTCTGTTCTTCGGTACTGGTAACTATAATTTAGGCCATATTCGGGAGTTTATTTCGGATTAGTATCCATACTTGGTGCTTGCGCAAGAACGGTCCTGTATACGTAGCCATGTTTAAGCCGCTGGGGATGGTCGTTGCAGTTGTCCTGACGGTCATTTTCCTTGGTTACACTCTTTATCTTGGCAGGTATATAATATATATACTGACTCTCTTCCCTTAGAATGACCCAGATAATTTATATAGCAAATGGAGTGGACTCATAATTAAAGGTGGTTTATTGCAGTGTGGTAGGAGGCATTGTAATTGCACTTGGATTTTACACAGTGATGTGGGGACAAATGAAAGAGAAGAAGATGGTTTTGGAGAGTGAAGAAGATTGTAGCAGCCTGGAATCAGCCTGTCAAAGGACCCCTATCCTGCAAACCAATGAAGATATATAAACAAGTTTGTAATCTCATGTTAGAAATAAGATTAACAAAGAAAAACTATCATTTATCAGGTTTGTTTCAGCAAATTCAGTATATCTATCCAATTGTCTCTCTCTCGGAAAAATACAACATAAGATCACTGCAATTTTTTTTTTAATTGATTTAATTAATGAATTAGTGATATTTTAGTCTTTTTTTTATGAGTAATGCTACATTGCCCAAATTTGTTGCTCAAATCTGGTGCTCAAATGATGTAGTAACACTTTAGTCCATTCATTTAAATCATGCAAATCTAATACAATTTAAATGAATTGACTAGAGTGTTGTCACATCATTTGGGCACCAGATTTGGACATCAAATTTGGGCAATATAACATTACTATTTTTTTTATATGGAGTTTTGAACATGGTCCACGGATTAGGCAGACTCAATAGTAAGTTCTTTAGCATTACGTAAGTTGTGGGTTACATTTAATTTAAATGAAAAAAAATATATAATTAAACTTAAATTACTTTATGTAAGTTGTGGGTTACATTTAATTTAAATGAAAAAATATATATATAATTATACTTAAATTACATTACATAAGTTGTGGGTTATATTTAATTTAAAGGCAATTAACCTATGCTTTAGGACATATGTTAAAACATCGTAAAAGGAAAGTTAAGAGTGTATTTATTGTCTTGTTTCTACATTTATTGTGATTAAGGATAATTAATACAGTATATATCTTTCTGGTGGTTTATTCCTGTAGGGGGTCGACCTACGGTCGATGTGGATCGGGTCGGATGTGTGCTAGGCCCAAGGCAACTTGGTTGAGTTTGTCGTATAAGGGGATGTCGTCTGGTCTGAAGACCTGCAAAAGATGTTAGTCTGTCGAATGAAAGGAAGTCGTCTCCTCAAGAACCTGCAAGAAAAGTTAAAGTATAAAATAGAACACAGTAAAAACAAAGGTGGTGGGTTTGGATCGTTTAGCCTTAGGTGTGCTTGGGCTGAGCAATCTATTGTGGAGGTGGTAATGATTGATGTCTGGTGATCGCTGGTGACCGGAATATTCTTAGCGACAGAGTTTCAGTACGCTGTTTGTAGGCTTTAGTTGAGAGAAAATCAGAGAGCTCAAGTGAAGGAGGCCTCTCTTATTTATACTAGGCACCTTTGCTCCAACGTCCACTATCTGCACTTGATAGTGGGCGTGATTCTAGGAGAGATTTCCTCTCAATGGGCAGTTACATCTTGTTTCGTAACTGCTCATTTTGAATGAGTCTTCAACGGTAGCTTCTGCTGGCAGTTACTTTGGGTCGACCCAACACAATGGGCCTGGGATAGGCTGGTAAAGATTGGGCCTTGGCAGGTTGGGCCATTGGACCATTTTTGGCTACTACAGTTTGTCCCCCACTCTCTAAAGAAGAATCCATGAAATTTAGAGAGTGATTTCCGTTGAGTCGACCGGAGTCGAACGACTTTCTGTCTTGAATTCGATAAATACCTTCATTGGTTCCAGCCACTGTCGAACGATATTCGTATCAGAATGGGATCAACATTGATCTTGGATGGAGTCGACCATTGTCGAATGAACATACCTTAGCGATGTTTCTTTGGTTACTGTTTTTGGTCAACGTTCTCTGGGCGAGCGACGTTGTATCGCTGATAAAGGCTCGACGTTTAGTCGATCCTTTTTTCGGTTGTTGGTTGGGTATTTAATCTGAAATGATGGATTTAAAAGCAGAAGTGACAGGCGTTTGAGTTTCCAATGCTGGCGTCAGCTGCATTTATTTCTTGCGCAGTTAACTAGAAAAGTTTTTTGAATTTAAAATTTTCATTGGGTTGTTCACCCAGGTTTAAAATTTTCATTGGGTTGTTCACCCAGGTTAACCGGTGTGGTTTGATTAACTGGAGCAGTTGAATCGGCAGTTGGGAGGGTGTCGACACGTGGCAACTAGGGTTAGTGGGTTTTATAAAACCCAAACCGACCAACTCCTTCAACCATTTGCTTTGCGTTTGAAAGAATTCTCATTCTTCACTGAAAAAACTCCATTCCCTTCTCCACGATCCTTTGCTTGAAGAATCCTTGTTCTCGAATCCTTTCCAGGTTGGTGAAATCTTTCATTTGCATTTTATTTTTCATTCTTTTTGCGTAAAAAACTCGTTAAACATTAGTTTAGAAAGTACCTTTCTTTATTTCTGAATATCTCTGATGCTTGAGTGAAGTTTTTTCGTTTTCATGAACTTTTCTGAAACTGTATCTGAGGATGTTCTTCAGAAGTTTTGCTAGATTTTGATGTTTGCATGATTGATCCATATCAAGTTAGATTTTCTTGCAAAATGTTGTTTCTGTTTCCGTGTAGATGTCGTCTCGATGAGAGTAGCTTTCTAGGGTAGACTCCTATCTCAGGATCTAGGTTGGCTTTCTACTAAGAAGTTAGGAAACCCTAGGTTTTTGATCAAAAACCCCTTAGGTTGTGATTGTAGCGTGTAGCTTTTGTTTGACTTGTGCATTTTCTGCATGTCAGATTTTGGGAATACGATGTCGAGCGACCACACAATCTCTGACTTGGATACTAACTGGTCTAACGATGATGATGGAGGAGTCGACAGTAGGACGCGAGATGTCGATAGACGGGTCACGGTTGAAAATCTGTCTACGTCTCTCTCTATCGATGCTAGGGGTCTCTTAGAGCAGGGTGCCGTATACGCCATTGCGTCGGCTGTTGAATACCCTGAATATATCGACGTTGATGAGCCGTCGACATCTGGTCGTGCGCTAGGTATATTAAAAGATAGTCCAGCCAGCGTGATCACTGAGGACATGTTACCTGGCATTCGTGCGATGTATGTTATTCCTAACGACGTCGAACTACGTGCGCCGAAGGAATACGAACGTGCTGATTGGGATATACCAGGATGGACGTGTCTCTATGAGTACACCTTCCGTTTAGGCTTTAGATTTCCCATCCCTCAGCTGGTCCGACGAATGTTGGTATACTACGAGCTTGCTCCTGGTCAGCTGATGCCCAATACTTGGAGAATATTGTTGGGCTTAGGAATATTATGTGAGAGGAATAATATACAGTTCGGGCTAGGGTGTCTCCTTCACAATTATTATCTAAAGGAGCATCTGACCGACATTGGACGTTATTCGTTAGTGTCGCGAAATAAAAAGAGGGATCTTATTATCGACACTAAGACGAATGATAGGAACTGGAAGGACACATTCTTTTTTGTAAAGGGTCCTCCAGTCGACGGCCCATGGAGGATGGGGAACGAGGAATATCAATACCGACGAGTTTGGAATCATTATGGTAAGTTTTTCTTGACTGTCGAATAGATTGTAGACACATGTTTAGATAACCATCTAAATATATTTTGTTTAAAACTTTTGCAGAGGTTGGAGGGGCAGGCAAAGCACCGGAGTGTGGCGTTGCTTCCGAGCGTACTAGGATTTTGTTAGAAATCCCAGCAGCGCAGAGAAGTGTTAGCAATTTGCTAACGGAAGGTAATTTCAGGCCTAGTCGACTGTGGAGGTGGTCGACGTTAAATAGATCGCGCGCCCCCTATCCTCACGTGAAGGATTTTTTAACGTGCCTATGGATCAGGAGGAGTTTTGAGATCCTTCAGTACAACTTGCATTTTTTAAAGCCCCTAACTGATGTTGAACGTCGTTTCGCAGTGACGACGATGGCGAGCGCAGAGATTAACATACCTGATGAAGCCGAGACTTTGAGGCGCTACAAAGAGGAATTCGCCAGGAAACGGGCGGCTGCGCAGAAGAAAAGGCAAGCTGCTGAGGCGTCGGCTGGAGGTTCTCCGTCAGTGGTAGGGCCACCTTTGGAGTCCTCGCCAGAGAGGAGTCCACTAAAAAAGAAGCCAAGGAGGGCTCCTGCTGTCGAACGACAGAAAAAGGCTGCATCCAGTTCGAAAGACAAGTCGACTGGATCAGACCTTGAGCCTGACTCTCCGATGAAGCTTCTTGCTTCGGGGTTGTCATCCTTCAAGGACCCCGCTGGGTTTTTGAAGAGGTCGGACGACTTTACTCTGGTCGACGACGACCTGCACTTAAAGAAAGTCAAGACAGAGGAGGTGTTCGACACGCTGCTGCTCTCGAACTTCTAGGTAAGAGTTCTGGTTTTGTCATTCTCTCGTTGTTGGTGAGGTTCTTTATTGATCAACATTTCTCTTATGTTGTAGGCCTACCAAGCGACGTTGCATCTGCATGGTCGATACAAGGCCATCAACGACAAGAGCGTGGCGCTTCGTAAGGTGGGTGACGCTCTTAAGGCGGAAAACGCTAAACTCTCCGCCGAAAAAAGCTTGGTCGAGCAGCAGAAGGCAGCGCTGAAGAATGAGAAGGCTCGACACCAGGCCGAGGTGGCAAGGCTCAATGAAGCAGCTGGCCAACAGGACAAGACCATCGAGGCTCTGAGGGAAAGGGCTATATCGATAGCGGTAGAGGCCGTCTGCAAAACCAGAGCAGGACTTTTCAAGGAGTACCTGTCGGGCGACCATTTGAAGTGGATTCCTCAGACGATGCAAGAAGAAATTGATATGTATGAAGAGATGCAGCGTCTTAAGTTGGAGGAATCCCAAGGGGCGGGCGTCGACGGAGATGTTCCGAATGTCGACGAGAACCTTGGGGATGATGCGTCGCTCGACAAGGATGATGCTGCTACTACTACCGATGGTCCTCCGCAGAATGGCTTATAAACTTTTCATTATGTAATATTTTTGAATGATTTGGTCGACTTCGACCTATTTCAAGTTATGTAATATTTCGAATGATTTGGTCGACTTCGACCTATTTTTTCTATTATTTAATAGTCGTAATAGAATTTATCTATTCAATTTTGCATTTGTGACGAATTTTTTGGTTTGCTTTGACTTTCGTGTGATGATAACTTTAAATTTTGCATGGAATGAGATGAGCCTGTAAACCCATGCTCAAACGTAAGGCGATCGACATTATATGAGACTTGAATTCGTTATCTTGATTTTGTATATATACGATAAGCCTGTAAACTTATGCTCGTTATATAGATCGGTCGACATAATTTATAAGGACGATTCAATTGATAGAATAATTTTATCATTGGTGTCGTATCATTCAATCGACAAAATCTTTTTATTGTAGGGTTTCGCTTGTATGCGTTTGATGGTCGACACGACCTTTTACAAAGAATTTCGCTTGCATGCGTTTGGTGGTCGACATGACCTTTTACATTGATTTTCGCTTGCGTGCGTTTGATGGTCGACATGACCTTTTACATTGAATTTCGCTTGCGTGCGTTTGATGGTCGACACGACCTTTTACAAAGATTTTCGCTTGCGTGCGTTTGATGGTCGACATGACCTTTTACATTGAATTTCGCTTGCGTGCGTTTGATTTTGTCACCACTTGTCTCGTTACTGTCGTCATTTGTCCCTAGTACTACTCCCTTACTCTCAATATGCGTTAGTCGACTGGAGTATATTGAGAGTGGTCATTAGAGATGTCTGAAATAAAGATTTTGCTTTTCGACGTCGACAGCTAGGTCAACGGGAAAAATGTATGTTGAGCTCAGTTTTGCACTTAGTTGCACTAAGTTGTCATCATTGCTCTTGACCACAATTTGTTAGCAATGAGAAGCCAAAATAAACAATAATGATAAAGATTTAACAAAATAAAATGGAAGTTCAGAAATGGTACTGTTTCAGATGTATGGCGTTCCAACTATTGTGCAGTTCTCGACCGTCGAGTCCCCTTAGCTTGTATGCGCCTCGCCCGACAACATCCGTTACTTGGTATGGTCCTTCCCATGTTGGCCCTAGCTTTTCGGCGCCTTCTTCCCTGGTATTTTGGAACACTCGTCGTAGTACCTAGTCGTGTAGTCTAAAGACTCGGACATTGACCTTTTTATTGTAATGTCGAGCGACTTGTTGTTGGTACGACTGAGTTCTTAAGGCTGCACGATCTCGTCGTTCGTCGAGATGGTCGAGTTCAAAACTGAGTTCCAAGTTGTTCTGTTCTTCATCGGGACTTTCGCTGCGGGCGGTCGACAGCCTGGTTTCTATTGGGATGACTGCTTCTGACCCGTAGATGAGTGAGAAGGGAGTTTCTCCTGTCGACCGCCATGGGGTAGTTCTGTATGACCATAAGATCTCTGGAAGTTTTTCTGCCCACTGGCTTTTTTCAGCTTCCAGTCGCTTCTTCAGTGTGTTGACGATTGTTTTGTTGGTCGACTCCGCTTGTCCATTTGCTTGAGGATATCGTGGAGTTGAAAAGCTCAACTTGATTGCGTATTTGTAGCAGAAATTTTTGAAGTCGAACGAAATGAACTGGGATCCATTGTCGGTTACTATTTCCTTTGGGACCCCAAACCTGCATATGATATTTTTCCATATAAAGTCGCGTACCTCAATGTCGCGTACTTGTTGATATGCTCCGATTTCAACCCATTTGGTGAAGTAGTCTGTCAGGACTAACATATAAACGACACCGCCTAGCGCAGCTGGTAACTTACCTACAATATCCATTCCCCATTTCATAAAAGGCCAAGGGGCCGAAATTGAATTCAACATACCTGGGGGGAGATGTGACATCGGTGCAAAGCGTTGGCACTTGTCGCACGATTTGACGTGATTTTGAGAGTCAACTCGCATAGTTGGCCAGTAATACCCTGCTGTGATGGCTCTGTTCGACAAGCTACGGGCGTCCGAATGATTTCCGCATTCCTCCTGGTGCAAACTTTTCAGGACGTTGTACGCCTCTCGAGGGGTCACACATCTCAAATATGGGCCTGTGAATGATTTCTTGTAGAGTTTACCATACAGGATGCAGAACTTGGCTGCTTTGGCCTTGATTCTCCTTGCTTCTGCCCTGTCGCCTGGTAGAATGTTTGCTTGGAGGTAATTGAAGATTGGCTCTATCCAGCTTCTTCCGTTGTCGACTGGTGCCACTGTTTCTGATTCTTGAATTGATGGAGACATCAGATGGATTATTGGAACCGACTTTGAATTATTCGTTGTTGTCGAACCAAGGCTTGCTAGTGCGTCTGCTCGTGTATTCTCGGATCTGGGTATTTGCTCGATTGAAAACTCGTCGAAAGTCGACTGCAGTTGTTTAACTTTGTTCAGATAGGCCGACATTCTCTGATCTCTCGCCTCATATGTGTCATTTACTTGTCGAACGACTAATTGGGAATCGCTTCGTACTTTAATGATTTTCACACTTAGGCTTTTTGCGAGGTCGAGCCCGGCGATTAATGCTTCGTATTCGGCTTCGTTGTTCGTTGCATGAAATCCACAGTGGACTGATTGCTCCAGTATGTCCCCTTGTGGGTTTCAAGTACCAATCCTAATCCGCTTCCTTTGATGCTACTTGATCCGTCGACCGACAAGGTCCATATACCGGATGTAACTGTTAGTGCAACTAGTTCCTGTTCGGCCTGCACACTTTCATCAGGGGTAAAATCCGCAATAAAATCGGCTAATACCTGTGATTTCATCGCTGATCGCGGGTGGAAACTGATGTCGTATTCGCTGAGTTCGACTGCCCACTTCGTCAATCGACCTAAAAGTTCAGGTTTATGAAGTATATTTTTGAGGGGATAAGCAGTTAATACCTTAATTGAGTGGCATTGGAAGTATGACCTGAGTTTGCGGGCTGCCATCACAAGGGCAAGAGCTAGTTTCTCTAGTCGACTATATCTGGTTTCGGCGTTGAGCAAAGTCTTGCTTACGTAGTAGACTGGATGCTCACCGCTACCCTCTTCTCTGACTAAGACTGCACTTACGGCTGTGTCAGACACGGCTAGGTATATGAACAGTGTTTCGTTGTCTTTTGGTTTCGACAGTAGTGGGGGCGACTTCAGATAGTTTTTCAACTCTTGTAATGCTTTCTCACAGTCATCGTTCCATTCGAACGCTTTGTTCTTCCTGAGGATGTTAAAGAATGGGAGGTATTTTTCGGACGACTTCGATATGAATCGGTTCAGCGCTGCGACTCGACCGGTTAGTTTCTGAACGTCCTTCATGCATTTAGGTGACTCGATATTTTTGATCGACCGTATTTGATCTGGATTGGCTTCGACGCCTCTTTGAGTGACTAGGTAGCCTAGAAACTTTCCTGAAGACACACCAAAAGAACACTTAGTAGGGTTCAGTTTCATACCATATTGGTCGAGTACGTCGAACGACTGCCGAAGATGGTCGATATGTTGCTGGGCGACTAATGATTTGACCAACATGTCGTCGATGTAGACTTCCATCGTTGATCCAAGCATCCTGGCGAACATTTTGTTGACTAGCCTCTGATACGTTGCACCTGCATTTTTCAGACCAAAGGGCATTACTTTGTAACAAAAGATACCTCTTTCAGTGATGAAGGCTGTTTTTTCCTGGTCGTCTGGATGCATCAGAATCTGGTTGTAGCCGGAGTAAGCGTCCATGAAGCTCAATAATTCATGCCCTGCAGTTGCGTCGACCAGCATGTCGATGTGTGGAAGTGGAAATGAATCCTTGGGACATGCCTTGTTGAGATCGGTGAAGTCGATGCAGACTCGCCACTTTCCGTTCTTCTTTTTTACCACGACGACGTTGGCCAGCCAGTCTGGATACTTTACTTCTCTCACTGAACCGATGTCGAACAACTTTTGTATTTCTTCGTTGATCACTTTGTTCCTCTCGGGAGCGAATTTTCTTCTCTTTTGTTTAACTGGTTGATGGTTTGGGTCGACTTGTAGTCGATGAACCATTACTTCTGGGTCGATTCCGATCATGTCTTCGTGCGACCAGGCAAAGCTGTTGCGGCGTTCTCTCAGGAACTCGACTAACTGCTTTCGGATGTCGTCTGGTAACCTCGACCCGATGAATACTTTACGATCTGGTTGGTCTTGGTCGATAGATACCTCGTCGAGTTCCTCTATTTTCTGCTTGGTTGGAGTCGACTCGACCGTGGCTTCCTGTAATTGCTATAATTCCTGTTTCTTCTTTTTCAAAGCGTTTTGGTAGCACTCCCTTACGGCTCGTTGCTCTCCTTTAATTTCTTTAACTCCCCACTTGGTTGGAAATTTGATCAGCTGATGATAGGTCGAGGGGATTGCTTTCAACTCGTGTATCCAGGGTCTGCCGAGTATGGCGTTATATGGGGATTGGCAGTCGAGCACTAGAAAGTTGATGTACAGGTTGACTCCTTCGGCGTAGACTGGTAGCACAATTTCGCCTAGAGTACTCTTTTGTTCTCCACTGAACCCGGTCAACATCGTCGTTCGACGACTGAGTTTCGATTCGTCGACCTGCATTTCTCTTAGAGCACTGTTAAACAAAATATTACATGAACTGCCATTATCAATTAAGATGCGTTTAGTTAAACAATTGGCAATATGCAAAGAAATAACTAAGGCATCATGGTGGGGAGAGAACAAATCTGATTTATCTGTCGACCGAAAGGTAACGGTTTCGTCGACTTTGGATGGGTGTTCCCGATTTGGCTGAATCTCTGCGTTCGACACTTGTCGAGTGTGTCTCTTAGCTGCTGAGTAACTCACGCCACTGACTTCAGACCCGCCAGAAATGCAATTGATTACTCGATCTTGCCTAGGAGGTTCTAGAGGGCTGTCGACTGAACCGGTCTGTCTTTGGTCGTCGCGTCTTGCATATGTTTGCTTACCCTTATCTGTCAGGAATTCTTGTAGATGCCTCTGTTTCAGCAGTTCTGCCACTTCAAATTTTAGGGCGATGCAATCTTCCGTGCGATGGCCATGGTCGCCATGGAACTCGCATCGAAGTTTTGGATCTCTATGTTCGGGAAGGGCGTTCATTTTCCACGGCCACTTGATCGACTTGCCCATTTCTCTCATGACGGCAACGAGGTCGACTGGTTCAATGCTCAGAAGGTATTCTGGTGCTTCCACCTTTGGTCGACTCGACCTTGGAATACCGCGCCCATAGGTGCTTCTCTCACCAGAGTTTTCGTGCCGCGACTGGATGCTTCTTCTGTCGCTTGTCGGGTACGGTTCTGACCGTCTGTCGTTAGACTTTCTGTCGATTCGCTCGTTTCGACGACCTCCATAGTAACTGCCGTTGGCTTTTCCAACGAAGTTCGCCTCATCTTCTTCCCACTTGATCTGAGCCCAAGCTTTGGCCAATACGTCTTCCATTGTCCTGCAAGGGTATTTGGTAAGTTCCTTGTATAAATCAGAATCAAACCTGAGACCTTTCCTGAAGGCGTAGATGGCAGTTGCCTGGTTGCAGTGAGGGATTTGCACTTTTTCTCTGTTGAAACGTCCGACGTAGGCTCGCAAATTCTCACTGGTTCTCTGCGTTATGGTGTAGAGGTCGTCCGACAGCTTTTCCAACTTGCGGCTGCTTGCAAATTGCTCCACGAATGTGTCCGTCAGCTGTGCAAAAGAATCAATAGAGTTGTTAGGTAAATTTGTGTACCACTGAAGGGCAGGACCACTAAGGCTGGATCCGAAGGCCTTGCACATGCATGCTTCTCTAAGGTCGCGCGGGATTGCGGCCGTGAACATCCTCTGCTTGTATTGTGCTATATGGTCGTCCGGATCGGTCGTCCCTTCGTATTGCTTCATATTTGGGAAGTTGAACTTCTTAGGCATTTCCATGAGAGCTATTGCATCGACGAAGGGTGAGTCAGCGAAGCTATTTGCGGTGCTTTTCTTGATAGGAGCTGGGACTCCTGGGACTCCTGGGATTCTTTGGATGAGAGCTTCCATTTCTACAAACCTGCGAGAAAATTCTAGATTAGCAAATAAATTTAAGTCTGGCCCCGGTTTTACCAATCCGGGTGTCGACTGGAGAGACATAACCGCCTTTGGGATATTGGCCAGTTGTTGATCTACTGGCAGTTCGTATTCGTTCGCGGCATCGTTTCTGGCGGGTACGTCGTTGAGGTCGATCTCAACCCTTGCCGTTTGAAGTGTTGGTCGATTCTGATGGTCGACCGGATTTACTTCTGGTGCGATGGGGTTGCCTGGAACTCTCGGAATAGGTCGGTCGACGCCATGTTCGTCGTTCGACGTCGGGATTGGATGCTCCGAAGTAGCTGAATCTGGAACTACTCCGTCGACCAGCGTTCTCAATTCTTCGTTTACCGCCCGGATTACCGCGTTTTCTGCTTCAAGCGCTTGTAGCCTTTCAGCACTGGCGGCCATTTGGGCGTTCAACATAGCGATCTGTTCTTCGACAGTTGGAGCGGATCCACTTCCTGCCATGTTCGATTGTAGTTGGAATAGACTGATTTGAATTTGAAGGTAGTTGCAATGGGCCCCACGGTGGGCGCCAAACTGTAGGGGGTCGACCTACGGTCGATGTGGATCGGGTCGGATGTGTGCTAGGCCCAAGGCAACTTGGTTGAGTTTGTCGTATAAGGGGATGTCGTCTGGTCTGAAGACCTGCAAAAGATGTTAGTCTGTCGAATGAAAGGAAGTCGTCTCCTCAAGAACCTGCAAGAAAAGTTAAAGCATAAAATAGAACACAGTAAAAACAAAGGTGGTGGGTTTGGATCGTTTAGCCTTAGGTGTGCTTGGGCTGAGCAATCTATTGTGGAGGTGGTAATGATTGATGTCTGGTGATCGCTGGTGACCGGAATATTCTTAGAGACAGAGTTTCAGTACGCTGTTTGTAGGCTTTAGTTGAGAGAAAATCAGAGAGCTCAAGTGAAGGAGGCCTCTCTTATTTATACTAGGCACCTTTGCTCCAACGTCCACTATCTGCACTTGATAGTGGGCGTGATTCTAGGAGAGATTTCCTCTCAATGGGCAGTTACATCCTGTTTCGTAACTGCTCATTTTGAATGAGTCTTCAACGGTAGCTTCTGCTGGCAGCTACTTTGGGTCGACCCAACACAATGGGCCTGAGATAGGCTGGTAAAGATTGGGCCTTGGCAGGTTGGGCCATTGGACCATTGGACCATTTTTGGCTACTACAATTCCGTGCGTGTTTTATTCAAGAGACTCAAATCTGTTGTCAAAAAATGGTGATCTAATTGGAGTCTAACCAATCAAATTAGGATATGTGTCTACATTTATGGAAGAAGTTGAAAAAAATAATTAAATATAGACACATGTCCCAATTTGATTGGTTAGACATAAATTATATACTTAAATTAACCTATGCTTTAGGACATATGTTAAAGGGGAATGCTATCTACCTTTCCCATTTGCCTTTCCCATTTACCTTTCCCACTCATTGTTTGACACGTGTACTCTTTTTCATTTAATAAAAAGCTCTCACTTTTTGCTACAAAGCTTGTTTACGTCTTTACCCCTTATTAATGAAATGATAAAAGCAACCATCAAGGGTAAATACGTAAATAAGCTTTGTAGCAAAAAGTGAGAGCTTTTTATTAAATGAAAAAATGTACACGTGTCAAACAATGAGTGGGAAAGGTAAATGGGAAAGGCAAATGGGAAAGGTAGATAGCATTCCCCTATGTTAAAACACCGTAAAAGGAAAGTTAGAGTGTATTTATTGTCTTGTTTATACATTTATTGTGATTAAAGATAATTAATACAGTATATATCTTTCTTTTTATGGTGGTGCGTGTTTTATTCAAGAGACTCAAATTAGTTGTCCAAAAACGGTGATCTAATTAGAATATATGTCTACATTTATGAAAAAAGTTAAAAAAAATAATTAAATATTGACATATGTTCCTATTTGATTGGTTAAACATAAATTATATACTTAAATTAAAGAGCAACTAAATAGCTCAATAGGCAACAGAAAATGCGGACTGACAGATCTAATCTGTCATCGTCTTGGAAGAGTCTTCAACTGCAAAAAACAACAAACGCAACCCGTTAACTCATGTAATCGGATCCTCTTCTCTTCTGTGTCTTCTAACTTGTAACCACCGCGCGCAACACACCCCCCCCGTATTCTCGTCAACACGCCCACGCCGTCTCGCCTTGACGGAACTTTCAAATTCCAATCCAATTCCCACGTAACAAACTGCCATCGCCTTCCCGCCCACACTCTTAGACTCTCATTAGATTCTAGATTCAGTCCTTGAATGCTCCTATTACCCTTTTCTTCATGTATTTTAATGCCCCATTTGACCAGACCCAGAAAACACGCGCAAAAAGGACTGATTTTTCTTTGATGGATCGAGCCAAACCGATCCCAGAAGCTCTGTTCTGATATTTTTTGATATCATATCCACAATAATAATGATGAGTCTAGGGTTTTCGATGGATTCATTGCCGTTTGCAGCAATGGCGGTGGTGGAGATAGGGGAGGTGGGTATGATAACACTGGCTAAAGCAGCCATGAGTGGTGGGATGAGCAACTTTGTTTATGTTGTTTACTACAATGCTCTCGGCACCTTCCTTCTTTCTCATTACTTCATCTATCGCTGCTACAGGTCTCTTCTCATTCATTCATTCATTCATTTTCTTCTCTTATTATCAAATTAAACTCATTTTCTTTGTTGTTTTAATATGCAGAGGCAAGGGCCCTCCACTGACATTCTCGCTCCTCTGTAAATTCTTCCTTCTTGGCCTAATTGGGTAACACATTGTAGTCAAACAGTCGAATGAGTTTCGTTCAGTTATTTTTTTTAGACTAATTGATTGATTGTTTTAGAATAAAGATGATCATGGGTGTGAAAATATTTTGTTTTGCAGGATATGTTTTGTGCAGCTTTTTGCATTTACAGGCATCAAATACAGCTCCCCGACTCTTGCTTCGACTATGGGCAACCTGATTCCAGGCATGACATTTCTGCTTGCTGTTATTTTCGGGTAGGAAGATGGTTGTACCCGACGTAGTTGCTTTGTGGTAGTGATTATATCATTTGATGTTATAGGTTGCTACAAAGTTAACAATGCATATTAGCACACTATTTGATTTCCATTCTTATGATCCTGATTAAATAGTTGAATCTTCATACAGTCAATTGGCTTAATTGTGGCATGTAAACTATCCCTGTAATGACATATCTTAATTCGAACATCACCTTGATTCGGAAGGTCAATTTAAAAGGTATAGAAGCTGATTAAGTAGGGAATTGATTGGTTTTTTGTTACCATTTCATAATGTTTAGATAATATAATCGCATAAGTATAAAGGCTGATTCACTAATGGTTTGTTCCTCCCTGAAAGAAAAAAATCGTAATCTTGGCAATATTCTATTGTTCAAAGTATATTATAACACTGGCAGTGATTCCAAAGTGTAACAGAATTAAGATGTTCAAATATCAGTTGATATAATTTCTTTCTTCTTTTCTTATTTCTCTGACTTCTGGTCTTATACTTGAATAATTTAGGTTAGTTTCATTTTCTTTCTCAAATATAATTAGACTTGGTTGTTCCTCTATTACAGTATGTTTAAGCTGAATATTTATTTGTGTTTTATATATAATACAATCGAATGTTTTATTCAGGATGGAAAAGGTAGCTTTGAAAAGCCGAAGCAGCCAGGCTAAAATCCTTGGTACCATTGTATCAATATCAGGAGCATTTATAGTGACTCTGTACAAGGGCCCACCTCTCTTAGGATTCTCATCTCCTTCTAATTCGTATCTTCACCTTCCTGTCTCACAATACTCAAACTGGGCTCTTGGAGGCCTTTTACTTACAGTAACTTGTCTGTCATCTGCAACATGGAAGATTTTTCAGGTAATATCATGTTTCTTTGAAAGACTTTGCATAATGCAAATAATAAAGCAATTTATACTTCAAAAGAGGCAACGATAAGTAGTGTGAATTTGTAGGATTGCTGCATGTAGCATAATGGACGCAATTTAGACTGTTTTCATTTGACATTTGAACGTTCTTAAAACATCTTCAAGTAAAAATGATCTATTTTAAATCTTTTACAGAATAATAAATTCATGAGTTGCTTATAGATATTGTACAAGATATAAGATGCTCAAAATCTTTGGAAACTTATGGATGGTCTTCATGCGGAGAAACTTATCTAATTTTTAATTCCAGGCAGCAGTTTTAAAGGAGTACTCTGACAAAATGACCCTAGTCTTTTTCACATGCTTCTTTGGGACTATTCAATGTGCAATTGTTTCTCTCATGGCAGAAAGAGATCCAAGTGCTTGGAAAGTGCACTCTGGCACAGAACTGATTGCTGTCATCTATGCGGTATTTTACATTCTATCTCAGCTTTTGCCTCGGTTACAGTTTCTAGTACCCCTCACCTTTCCACCCCCTTCCATGGATTGTTTTTGGTGTTTAGGCTTTGTAAAATTTGGTTAGAAGTTTGTCAGATTTCCATGTCTCAGTTGTTGACACACTGATTTGGCTTCACTTTAGGCAATAGTAGGGACTGTCTACAGAACTAGCGTTATTGCTTGGTGCCTGCACAAGAAAGGACCTGTTTTTGTAGCTCTGTTTAAGCCCTTTGGAACTGTTATTGCGGTGGTCATGGCAATTATGCTCCTTGGTGAAACCCCTCACCTTGGCAGGTATACGACTTTCTTAATCATTCTTGGGTTTTGTATTCCATGTAAGCTGATAAGAACTTTTATCGGTTTGTATTCACACTCAACGACACACACACACACACACATCAAGGCTGTGCTATTAATTTCCAGATCCTGAACGAAGAGTTTTATTTATTCTTCTTCCTTCCTTTTGTCCACCAGTCTTTATTATCTTTCTTTAAAGTAAGTGAACATAATCATAAATTCATAATAATGTTATAATGTTCTTGCAGTTTAATCGGAGCTACTGTAATTGCTTTTGGATTTTATGCTGTACTCTGGGGACAAGCCAAAGAAAACACGACTGCTAACAAGAATAATAGCTTGGAATCATCCAACCAGAAGCTTTCGTTATCGAAAAACACGTGATAGAAGAGGACATGGAAATTTTGTAAGCATGTTTAGAGAAAATTAGAGATGTCTTAACCAAATCACAGAATTTAGTTAGGTTTCTTTTTCTTAAAAAAAATAAATTTAAATCCTGATTATATAAATATTTTGGCAAGATGTTTTATCAAATCAGAGTAGCACTATATATATATATATATATATAGGAATCTCATAAACATAGATTTCCCAACTGTGCATTAAAAGCTACCTTTTGAATGCACCACAAAGAATTGTGTTATTATTTTTTTTTTTTTATTGAAGTTGAGAGCAATTTTCTGTTGTCTCTATGCTACTGTTTCAATGAATGTAGTAATAATTCATAATAGCATAGCATGCCTGAAAACCTAAACCAAGCAAGCAGAGTTGGGTTTGTGAGAGGTTAATAGTATTGGTAAAGTGATAAATCCTTCCAAGTGAATATGGGGTGCAATCTCTTTCGCTAAGTTTCAGCTAAAATGTGTGGGTTAAACTGCCTTTAATTGTTTGTTAATCTGATGAAAATGGTGGAGGCTTGCCTCCCCTGTTCATGGCAAGGCTCGAGCCTTCCCCACGGCTGCTGGAGATCCATTAGATCTTCATGGATGGATTTCCACCTCAAATGTTTTTTTAATATTTAAATCCGTTTGTTTTTTTAATGGTTTTTTACTTTCTTTGCGATGGATGATGGAGATCTAAAATGTTTAATATTTTTTTATAAATTTTTGTTTTGTTTTTTTAATTTATGATTTTTTTTAAATGGATATCCACCATCCAATAATGGATATCTTTTTTTTTTTTTAATAAATTATTAAAACTGTGATGAAATGAGTGAACGACAAGGGAGGTCGATGTCTGACATTTAATTTGTTAATAGATTATTCTTCCATTCCTCCATTATATTTTCAACATGTATAAAAAAAAATTCAAGGTTTTCTTTGCATTGTTGTTGTATATTTACCAGAAATAACACAAATTTCTTTGATCTTATAATTTGAATTTTGTTAAAAATTTGACTAGAATTCAATTGGTTATAATGAGTAAGTAACTATACAAGGTGAAAATCTTTCATGGGACCGTCTCATATATGATGTTGGTGAGATGGGTCCAATAAAATAGTACCATCTGTCACAGTTTTAAAAACTTAAATTTTTATATTCTTTCACCAATAATACAATGACAAGTGGCAGAGTAATTAAAACAAAAGTTTAACTTTTTCTTCTACCCTTTCTACACGTCTTCTCACCAAATCAATTTGATTTCCAAATTTATTCCTCCCATACAAGACTTTTTGTAGCAGGATGACCATGACTAATGGACCAATGAACCACAACCAATCAAGATGAATAGATGATGCAAGCTTTACCGTTTAATTCGGTAATGGGAGGCCCATTATGTTGGGGATGCGTGTGGAGGACACGTTCCCTTAAAGTAAAAGAATAGATCGATGAAGCGTGTGGGCCACGTTCCCTTCCAATCTATCTACCCTGGTTGACTGATTGTGGTGTCCCCGTCTGACAGATTCTTACGTGGGAACCATCACCATTAGAGCATCTTCAATAGTAACGTCGGTCATAAAAAAATGATAACTTTATTTTTATAGGCTGTCCATGTGACTCTTTGATTTTAGAGGATCAATTGGACAACTATCTTGTTGGTTCAGTTAGCAATCACTTTTGTCTTCTATTTAATTTTATTTAACAATTCTAAAATATATTTAAAGAGACCAATTATAAATTGACATGTCATCATTTTTTTCAAATACAACCCATATTACCATCGGAGATAGTCTTATATTACTTTATGTTGCTTCATCAATCTTCTTGCCTTTAAATATTCATACAGTGTTGGGGACACAAAGCAATAATAAATTGTATATATTTTCAAAGTGGTATTGGATTTGGTGGTGCATTATTATTTAAAAATAAATTTGGTGGTGTATCTTTATTTCGTTACTTTGGAGATTTACAAAACATCAGATCACACTTACTGTTATTTATTTATGTAGCATTGGACCCAACGAAATAGATACATAATTGTAAACAAATTCCAATAAACTTACTTACCTTGTACAAATTGACATCTTCTTATATTATAATAAGATGCAAGATACTTTTCACACTATCCTATTTTTTATTATCATTTATGTGAAAATTATGTAATGCAACTCCAATAATCACCCATCAAATCAATAACCGGCCTTATCTCTTTCCTTTTACTATTGCATTTATCGATTACATAAGACATGAGTGATGATTCAAAAATATGAAAAATAACAAATTCTGGATCAACCTCAACCAAGTTTGACAAAGTTCAGTTGGTTCACTGGGAAGCTTCTTTCTTTTTAATTTTTAACCAAAGTTTGTCGAGAGAGTTAGAGAATTTGGATCCTCTACTTATCTGATATATTTTTTTTGATCTGGAATACTTCAATATAATACTCGGTATCAAGAGACAATGAAAGTGAAATAAATAAATCTAGCCGTTGAATCCACGTAGATCTGTTTAGATCATGAAAAGGAACAGATGAGTAGATGGTCCAAATTCTGAGCCATGACAGTAAGATATTAGAGATTATAAAATAGAGCTTGTGTCCTCAGCTCTCACTATTGTCTGTGAGAGCCTGTCTACTCACCTTCCACCAGGCACCAAGTTAAAACTAGAAGGTTGAAGAAATTTAGGAGAGAGATGACAGGAGGGGGCTATTTTTGGAGGGATGTGGTGCCGTTCACGGTGATGGTGTCAATGGAGTGCACAAACGTGGGTTTAAACACACTCTACAAAGCAGCCACTTTGAGGGGCATGAGTTACCATGTCTTTATTGTCTATGCTTACGCTATTGCTGCTCTTGTTCTTCTTCCTGCTCCTTTCTTCTCTCGCAGGTACTTTTTCTCTTTCTCTGAGTCTCTCTATTCTTCATCATAACTTGAATGATTTTCCAAAACATGCACATAATCTATAACTTTGTTGTTTTTCTTTTGATTTACATGGCAGATCAACAGTTCTTCCTCCTCTCAACTTTTCAATCATGAGCAAAATTGGTCTTCTTGGGCTAATTGGGTATATCATTCAATTCTAACCATTTTTTTTTTCACGAATTTTGAAGTGGGGTTTATTTTATTTTATTTTTATTTTAGAAATGTTTGTGTTGATAATTGAATGGTCGAGCAGGAGTTCATCACAGATAATGGGTTATACAGGCATCAATTACAGCTCTCCAACACTAGCTTCAGCTATCAGCAACCTCACCCCTGCTTTTACTTTCATCCTCGCCATCCTTTTCAGGTTTTTTTTTTCTTTTTCAATTTACATAAACACCCTTTCTTTCTTTCCATATTTACTAGAGGACAAGAATTTACAAGAGGACATTGCTTCATTTTAGAGCATTCCTGAATCTCTGATTGTGAACATCTTCACTTTTTCTTTTTCTGAGTGTTTTGGTCTCTTTTTAACTTCTTCTTTAGGAAAATAGTCATCTTTTTCAGCCGAGCTCTAGAGATTTTTGATTCACTATTCAAAATTAGCTTTTATCAATTGTGACTCCATACAGTTTTCAAGAACCATTTGCAGACAATTTTATAGAAGAAAGCATTACTTTTTTTTTTATTTTTTTTACTTATTATCATATCTTGAATAACTATGAGAAAGCCAATACAGTCAGAGTGTATATAAATTCATGGATGTGTTTCCGACATGTCGAAAACACTTTGCAAATAGCTTGATGACTATTTTATAGTTTTGAAATGCTTAGTTTCAATAGTTGAATGACTACAAACATTCCAGTATTCCACCGTCAATTAGTATGATCATTCCTTATCTTTGGGGGACCGTAAATCCGTTTATTGTTTTCATTCCTTTTTTAATAACATTTTTGGGTTTGGGGCATAAAATTTAGGATGGAGAAGGTATCTTCAAGAAAAACAAGCAGTCAGGCTAAAGTGTTGGGTACCATTGTATCAATAGGAGGTGCATTTGTAGTAACTCTCTACAAGGGCCCTCCCATCTTCATAGCTTCATCATCACCATCCATTTCACTCGATCAACCTCTGAATTCATCAAGCTCGAATAATTGGGTGATTGGTGGGATTTTCCTCACAGCTGAGTATATTCTAATACCCCTTTGGTACATTGTTCAGGTATATATACTACTTTTGTTAAGCAAATTCACAAGTTAAAATCAAATTTATATCGTTTAATGGAACTTGAAGAGTCCAATTCTGAATTTGTAATATTTTTACAGGCACAAATTATGAAGGAGTACCCAGCAGAATTAACCGTAGTCTTCTTCTACAATTTATGTGTAAGCTTTATAGCTGCCATTGTAGGGTTGATTACAGAGAGGGATTCGAATGCTTGGAGAGTGAGACCGAATATAGCATTGGCATCCATTCTCTGCTCTGTAAGAATCTCACATACAACTACTATGGTTAAGAAAATTGTAGTTGGAAGAATTTTTCTTAACGTATATTTTTAGGACAAACATGAACAGAACCTAAAAAGAGAGAGTCTAACGGGTTGAATAGCGCCATATTTGCATTGTAATTTCTTAAATTTCGGTGTGTGTTGGTTTTCAGGGACTGTTTGGATCATGCATAAACAATGTAGTTCACGCATGGGCATTGCACGTGAAGGGGCCGGTGTATGTAGCAATGTTCAAGCCCTTGTCGATAGCCATTGCAGTCGCCTTGGGCGTCATGTTCCTTGGCGACACACTCCATGTTGGAAGGTATGTATCTCTAAATAGATAAATCTCTAAATAATCTCTACCCTCTGGTGACTGGTGTTGCAATGTTAACGCAGTGTGATTGGAGCGACTATAATATCTATGGGGTTTTACACGGTGATGTGGGGAAAAGCAAAAGAAGTGATAGCTGAAGAGTATGAAGTTGGTAAAGTGCCATTGTTGCAAGGCTATAAAAACGAATTAGTGTAGAGCAAAAACAGAATATGCAAATGGTTAATTGTAAAGGTAAATGGAACGCTTGCTACAATATGTGTGACTCAAAAGCACACCATAAATGTATATAAACTAAAGCCTAGAAAGGTTGATTGATTTCCATTGACATTGCCATGACTTGCATGATCTCCCAATTAGCATGTTTTCATCCATGTTCACTAAGTGGAGTCTGGAGAGAAAATATGGAAAACCAGACTTTAACATCCTCCACCCAATAATTGATAAATGAGAAAACAAACAAGAGCCTCAACACAAGCCCAATTACTTCCACAGTCTAAGAATATTACAAACTTTATGAGGTTTATGAGAAAAAAAAACAGGACAGCCGCAAGGAATTTCTAGGTGGCCGGTTTTTTTTCTTTGTATTTTATTTATACAACAACTAATATATATATATATATATATTGTAGGCTCAATTGACTGATAATTGTTATTTTGCCCAATAGGCAGCTGACCCAATTCACCAATTGCCAACAAGCCCACCAAACCCACCAAACCCATCTTTGACTAAGTTAAGTTAGGGTTCAGAGTCACTTTTTATAAAATCCTCGCTTCTCACTTTGAAGTTTGAACGCAACTTTTCATTTTTTTCATTTCAAACACAAACAACTCCTTTTCTCTCTCTACTTTGGCTCTGCCTTCTCTCTACCAACGACCCAATTATTTCAACAGAAGTTCTGCATCAGTTGCCTTCAATTTATGGATCTCCTCTCGCAATTTGGCCTTGATTTCTAGAATCTTCCTCGAATGCTCCACTATTTGACTCTCTTTTCTCAACACACCACTTGTATGGGCCAATAACTTCTTCTCTTTGTCCTTCTCAAACCTAATTAAACTACACAAAATTAATCAAAATAATATTTTTGTTTGTTTGTTTGTTTGTTTGTTTGTTTGTTGCGATTTAAACCCAGTTTTATTTTATTTTATTTTATAAAAAAACCAGTCTAGGCCGAGTCAACGGCTTTGACTCCGCCCAGACCCAATTAATCGTCCGATTTTTTGGCGAGTTGCCTGATTTCTTTTGTTGACCATTGACTGTTGACTTTTCGTTGACCAATTTTGGCCAACTCGAGACGGCCGACCACCGCACAACGTCTAGGCAGCCGCCTAGACCGTTTTTTTCAAACATTGATAAATATTAATACTATTATTAAATAAATAATAAACATGGTTAGGATGGGAACAACAAATACCAACCCGTCCCCATTTCTAAACCATTTATTTTGGTAAAACTCCATCTCGTATGTTGGGGCGTTAGTGTGCACCATGTGCGAGAAATAGCATTGGCATGTGCACAAAGCAGCGTTGGTGCGCGCTTTGTGCTAGAAACAAGCTTGGTAGATGAAAAAAAAGTTTGGCATGCGAGAGTTTGCGTTGGTTGGCTTTGTAATAGGTAGCGTTGATGCGTTGTGTGTTGTGCAATGAGAGGCATGTGCAAGGCACATGAAAGAGACATATGAGAGGCACATGAGACCAAACATGTGAGAGACATGTGCAACAATTACTAGCATTATTTTGTAGCATGTGTGCAAGTGCGGGTTGATGTGGAAAGTGGCAGTTATTTGCTGAAGGCTGATATGAGGCAGTTGAAGGCAGTTACTTTCGGTTTCTTTTGAAGATTGAGTCAGCAACTTGAGGTGTCACACTAAGATTGATCCAAGTAGGCTTTTTTAACAGGTGTTAAAAGTTGGCTAGTCCAACAATACCTAGCAGTTAAGGTTGTTAATTGCAAGTGTGCACTATAAATACTTGTATTTGTGTAGAGACACCAACTAGCTAGAGAGAGCTATTGTTATGGTGATCTTACAAGCAATTGTAAAGAGTTTCCTTATCAATAAGAGTGTTGATTGGGTTGGGAGTGGGGTCCCGTAATTGGCTTGTGTTTGTTCTTACCTCTACCTTTCTATGTGTGAGTTACATTGATTGTGTGTGGTGAGAATTAGTGCAAACAGTGTGTTAGTGTGCTGTGTGCATTTCGGGTCTTTGTGTTACATTACTTGTTGATTTCATGGACATTCATAATGCTGGGCTATGATTGGCAAATTGTTAAACACTTGGTGTGCGAGATACTTGTGTTGGCTGGATCACTGTGACAGGTTGAGAACAAGCTTGGTTTGGGAGTAAACAAACTTGGTTGGGAGACTGAAACAAGCTTGGTCTGAGAGCAAACAAACTTGGTGTGAAATTGAATCAAGCTTGGTTTGGGGGCAAACAAGCTTGGCTGTGAGATTGAAACAAGCTTGGTCATGGGAGCAAACAAGCTTGGCAGCGTGGCAAAATAGGCTTGGTGGCTGAGGAGTTTGGCTACATTTTACCGAATAGTTGGTGGGCAACATATTGCTTGAGAAGTTTGGCCGTGGGAGCAAACAAGCTTGGCATGTGGCAAAATAGGCTTGGTGGCTGAGGACTTTGGTTGCATTTCATCGAATAGTTGGTGGGTGTTAGGTTTTTGGTTTGTCTTGGCATGTATTCTATATCAAAACGATGTTCTCTTGTAATGTTTAGTGGTCTAAGTATTGAAGATTCAAAGTGTCAAAGAAAAACTTGGACACAACTCATGCAAGATGCTAGCTTCAAAGAGAAATGTGCTTCATCGGTCTACAAAGGTATATAAGACCTCATTTCGGAGTTCGAAGGCCCGAGTACAGTAGAAGAACTTGAGCGGTGTGCGAGAGGGTCGTGTGTGGCCAAAGGCCAAGCCTTGGCCACCACATGTGGAGGCCGTGGGGCCCACGGCCAGACCAGCCCTCTGGCCCCATGTGGCCCACGCTCCCCACACAGCCAAGGGCTGTTGTGGCCTCTTTTGATTGGCCCAAATCCATTCCCTCTCTCCTCCTTTTAAATTCCCAAATTCCCTCTCATTCATTTTCAAGAAGAAAAAGATTGAAATCCTGTCAAAATTTCTCTCCAATTTTTCTCACCTTTCAAACACCATAACTTTCTCATATGAAGTCGGATTTGGTTGATTCAAGTTGGAGATTGTTCGTAATTGAGTCATCTACCTTTTCTAAGTGGTCTTGCAGTTGTTTGATCGATTTTCAAAGTGGTTTCACACAGAAAAACGAATCAGCTCGTGAGATCAAGGTAGTGTTCATATTTTTGTGATTTCTTCTTTTATAACCTTCAATTTGCTTGGGGTTTCTTCTTGTATATGTATGTGTACGTTTTATGAATGCTATAGAGAAATATAGCTTCATTATCAATCCTAATCAAAAGTCTATTTAGAGACACTTGTGAACTAGTTTCTTAGATTCTAGGTTTTTCACATGTTTGAGAGTTGTATTGTGATTAGATTGATATTTAGGATTATTTGTGACTTAATTGAATCATTTTATGATTAATAATCCTTGAAATGTGTTTTGATCATTGATTGATGCAATCTAGGATTAAGGCTCTTGTATGTGTTTTTAGAGACATCTAAGATTCAATTGATTTATCAATATATCCATGCTCTAAATCTTTGACTAGAATATTCATTGAATAATTTTTATAATTCTAGCAATTTTTGTGTATGTTTATGACATCTTGAATATGTGCTTCATGTATATATTTTTATTCAAGTGTTATTTATATGAATAGAACTATGAGCTTTTGTGTTAGATGCTTTTCACATGCTCTAGGTTTAAACCATATATGCGTTGTAATTTCTTAAATTTCTGCATGTGTTGGTTTTCAGGGACTGTTTGGATCATGCATAAACAATGTAGTTCACGCATGGGCATTGCACGTGAAGGGGCCGGTGTATGTAGCAATGTTCAAGCCCTTGTAGATAGCCATTGCAGTCGCCTTGGGCGTCATGTTCCTTGGCGACACACTCCATCTTGGAAGGTATGTATCTCTAAATAGATAAATCTCTAAATGATCTCTACCCTCTAGTGACTGGTGTTGCAATGTTAACGCAGTGTGATTGGAGCGACTATAATATCTATGAGGTTTTACATGGTGATGTGGGGAAAAGCAAAAGAAGAGATAGCTGAAGAGTATGAAGTTGGTAAAGTGCCATTGTTGCAAGGCTATAAAAACGAACTAGTGTAGAGCAAAAACAGAATATGCAAATGGTTAATTGTAAAGGTAAATGGAACGCTTGCTACAATATGTGTGACTCAAAAGCACACCATAAATGTATATAAACTAAAGCCTAAAAAGGTTGATTAATTTCCATTGACATTGCCATGACTTGCATGATCTCCCAATTAGCATGCTATCATCCATGTTCACTAACTGGAGTCTGGAGAGCACATATGGAAAACCAGACTTTAACATCCTCCACCCAATAATTGATAAATTAGAAAACAAACAAGAGCCTCAACACAAGCCCTCCAAGAATATTAGAAACTTTATGAGGTTTATGAAAATAAACAGGACAGTTGCAAGGAATTGCTTGCTTGCCACTCTGTATCTATGTGTTTCCTTCGCAATAGCAGAAACCCAGCTGCCACCATGTTCTTAACTTCTTAAGTCACTATAGTTGTTTTTCCTATTACACACCCAGGGTTGTCAATGGGGCAGGTTCGAGGCGGGGACAACAAAACCCAACCCTAACTCCAATAAAATTATTTGTCCTCAACCCCAACTATTGAAGATTGGGTAATTTCCAGGGTGAGGAAGGTGGCCTCGCCCCTGTCTCGCCGCACCTCAAATTTGTATAATAGTAATGTTTTTTTTTTTTTTTTTTTTCCTTATTCTTTTTAAACTTGAATAAAATTTAGGTTTAAATTAGATTTAAAAAAATTCATGTTAATTTTTTATATCTTAATATTACTATTATTTTATTAATTAAAAGAATATAGCTAAATTTTTTATTGAATAAATATTAATATTATTAATAAATAAATAATAAACATGGTCGGGATAGGGAAAAAAAATCCCAACCTGACCCCGTTTATAAACCATTTATTTTGGTAAAACCGCACCTTGTATAGGTCTGGGTGAGCGGGGTCCCCACAGGTTCGAGTTTGTTGAAATCTTTATACACACCGAGTTTGATCTTCTATGTGCCTTGAATTTAATATAGCCAATGCGAAATTTCGAAATTTCTGAACCACTGATTAAATAAAATATATTCACATCCACACACACACAAAAAGGAAATATCCTTGGTGCACATTGGCTTTAATATAGTTATTGTGAAACTTGTGAACAAATGAACGATTGATTAAGAAAAAAAGATATTGACTAGGAAGAAGTAGATGATAAATGACAAGATGAGGTAAGTTATGGGTTTAAATCTGTCCCCTTCTTCTAAATCCTAAATTATTGTAATATATATATTTTTTAAATTAATAATTAAGCAATTGAGTTTATGGTGTCGATGGACGCCGAGAATGTGAGGAGCAAATGATTTATAAATATATGGACGCCGAGAAAGTGAGGAGCAAATGATTTTATATATATATATATATATATATACATAAATTCTATTATCAGTTCGAACTGACAAAAGTTATATCAGTTCCTTGCATGTGGGCCACTGAATTTAAATACTTTGACTTGGCTGTATGCACTTGTCAGTCAAAGTATTTAAATCCAGTGGCCCACATGAAAGGAACTGATATAATTTTTGTCAGTTCGAACTGATAATAGAAAGACTGTATCTATCTATCTATATATATATATATATATATAGCACTTTTAAAAATACTATAGGCCTTCTTTAAAAAAAACACTGTAGGCCCAAAAGCCCAAGCTGAAGTAGTTAATAAAAATATTATAAAATTTTGTTAGCTTGTATTTTGGCATCCCACGACTCTATTAATGTTATCAAATTACCTCATTCATCTCTATCAAATGACTAATTTGATGGCACACCACCTCTTAGAGCATCTCCGATGCAAAAATGCATTCAGAGAAAATTGAGTGCCACATAGGATAAATGATTAAAAAGTTAGAAAAACCCTCTCCAATGCAATTATCTAACTCCAATATGAAGATGATGTGGTAAAAATCAAGTTATAGAATATAGAGTTGAGTTTATATTCAGAATGTGGCAAAAAAAAATTACGTATGTAGAAATTCTTCGGTTTTTTATGTTTTCAGTTAATCTACCGAACGTGTTTTTATTGTTTTCATTTTCAGAATTCAGTTTTCAGTGAAGTTATCAGACGCGTTATTATTATTTTCATTTTCAGAATACAGCTTTCAATATATGCTATAAGACGCGTTTTTAGAATTCGAAACTGAAATAAAAAATACTGTTTTCATTTTCATTTTCATTTTTTAAAAACAACAATTGAAAAATGCTTACAAGACGGGCCCGAACTTATATCTGATATTAGGAATTTAGGGTTTAAGTTATTTTATACAGTGGTTCTCTCATAAGGGATCCCTTATTTTAATTTCGGTAAGGACCACCATGAAATCATATCAATTTGAATGAATTTTAATCTGATTTTTTTTATGAATGATAAGTTCATTGAAATCTACCTATGAATAAAATTTGAGAATTTTTCAAGCACGAAAACTATTTTTCTTGAATTTCCTATATTTCGCCTATTTTTCTAATGCCTTCGTATTTAAAAAAATCGGTAAAAATAGTTTTCGTGCTTGAAAAATTTTCAAATTTTATTCATAGGTAGATTTCAACGAACTTATCATTCACAAAAAAATTCAGTTTAAAATTCATTCAAATCGATATGATTTCATGGTGATCCTTACTGAAATTAAAATAAGGGATCCCTTATGAGAGAACCACTGTATTTTATATTTTAAAATTATATAACAAAAAACCGGGTCTGAGTTATTGGGTTATACTTATAACCCAACCCAAAATGAAAACGGGCCCTATTTCATTATTTTCTAACATCCAACCCGACTTGACCCGGCCAAATTTGTGACAATGTCATGAAATTTATTGCCCATGATCCCAAATCCTTAATTTAATTATAGAAACTCTTCTAGAAATGCTGATTAGGATTTCTAACTCTTTCCACCAATAACAGTATAGCTCATTTAATTGTAAAATAAAATAGGAGAGAGAGTATAATAATTGTTTTATTGTGATTGATTATAAAATGGATGCATATTTGATTTAGATAATTGCATTGGAGATGTGAATATACATTTCTCTAAAAAAAATTCAAAAGTGGGTCCATATTGAATAGAAATGCTGATGTGCCACTATTTAGAAACTCAAAAATACATATTTGCATTAGAGATGTTCTTAGCATAGATGGTACTTCCACAGTGATAGTGAGGGGTTTGAGTCTCACAATGCGCATTTTATAAGCATGTGTGATGAGTTTTCTCCCTGTTTGTGGGAGTAGTTATCCAGGCTACACATATATTATCTTATCTTTACGGGTCCCGACAGTCCTATTGCAATACTTCAAAAAAAAAAAAAAAAAATTAACCAATTTGATGTATTTTTAGATGAAATTAGGTTGGTTTAGTCGTATACTCATCACACCACTACCAAAAGATTGTGGTTTGAGTATGTACCCCACCTCCCAATTTTGAATTATTATAATATTTTTAAATAATAATATATTTTTAAAAAGTAAAGGCTACGGGACCTACACGTTTAAAAAATTAATGCTTTAGTGCTTCACCAAAAAGTTAAAGACTAAATTGATAATGATAAAAAAAAAAAAATGATGGATTATTGGTCCTCCATTCATCTATGCCTAATACCTATGAGGCTATGATTAATTATTGGTGATTTGGTTGTACCTACGCTCGTCATTTTTTTTTTTGAATACATATCTCTCTTTTTTTTGAAATAATAATACATTGATTAGAAGTAACAACAAAGTTACAACAACTGGAAATCAGGTTCAGACATTTACGCAACTATTACACAACTACTGGGATCGATCGAGAGTTATACAACGAAGCACAGCCCAGATTACTAATCCCGCTAGGGAAGAGATCACCCTCACACAGAAGGGAAGCACACCCCCACAAGGAGGAACAGCTACCTCCCACAACAAAATCCTCACGAAGAGGAACATCTACCACCCAGAAGGTGGACATAGAATAAAAGCTCAAGCTCACGTAAACCTTGACACTCCGGTGGAGGAGGCCCCAAAGGACAGTCCATCGGCCGTTACGAGTACAATAACAGAATACCGAAACAGGAGCAGAAATTCAAACATGAAACCCAGAACAAACAAAAAAACCAAAATGAAAAACCTAAACTACCCCTCGAAGAAACGAGACCAAGGCTGCTGGAAAACATCCAAACCCCGGTGAAGATCCGGCTGGATCGAAGACCAGGAAGAGGAACAGCACCGATGAGCTCCGGCTGGAACGAAGAGCTGGAAGAGGATCGGCCCATCACGGAGAGCCTACCAGCGACGAAAGGCGACCGGACGAGCTCCCCCCACCGGCGAAGCAGACCAAGGAAGATCCCTAAAAGGATCGGGCAGGAACCGCCGACAGACCAGAACGTAAAAACCCCAGAAAAGCCACTCAGCGGAGGGGAAAACGGAGACCGTGTCGAGGGCGCCGAGAACAGCATCGCCGCCGACACCCACAGCCTCCATCGGGCGTCAGCAGCGGACAGGGGGGAGGGAAAGGGTTTTGTGAACAGGAAACTGGAGAGAGGAAAAAATATCTATTCAGTACTGTTTTTTTGCCCCTGTCTTTTACGCTCGTCATTTAGTCCTTACTAAAATTTGTATTATTTTGGACTTCATAAATTAGAAGTTGTTTATTTTTCTCCACAAGTCCAATCCAATCCCGCGTACTGTTTGGTGCGTGGGATTGGATGCGCATGATTAGGTTGGATTATTTTATGAAATTGGATTGGATTGGATTGAGATGTGACTGAGATTTGATGAGATTGTACTAAATTAATATTATACTAAAAATGAATGATGGTGATGATTGAAGATTAACCAAATTATTATTATTATTATTATTTTGAACATCTGAATTAGATTTCTATCTTCTTCAATCATCACCACCATTCATTTTGTTTTTTTTTTTTTCAATCCACATCATCGTTAAAGAAAAAAAAAAAACAAAAAAATTCTACTTTGGAAGATCTGGGTTTGATTTCCATCTTCTTCTTCAATCTTCAATCATCATCACCATTATATATATATATATATATATATATTTTTTTTTTTTTTCTCAATCAACATCATCAGTTAAAGAACAAAAAATAAAAATTTCCTTTTTTCCAAGATCTGGGTTCGATTTTCATCTTCTTCTTCAACCATCATCCCCATTCATTTTACATTTTCATTTGCGTTTTGCAGGACTAAATCACTAAAAAATGGGTCCCACCGGATTGGTTTGTCCAATCCGATGTGCTTCCAACATAGGATTGGACTAAATTAGTTCAGTCCCAATCCAATCTCATATGCCAAACAGGTCCTTAATGTCTCATTGATGTGGACTTGTAGTTGCGAAGGGCAGCTAACACTGCATACTATAACAGAAGACTTTTTTTTTTTAACCAAACTTGAAATGTTTCTTATGTTAAAATTTGTATATGATTGTAATATGGTGTGGGGATAATAGAATTAGAGATTACGACGAGATGTGGTTGGTCCGGTCGTAAAACTTCTCACACTTACACCAAGAGGTTATGGGTTCAAACCCTCCCTCATCCTAAAAATACCCGAACTTATGAAATAGTGTAATACTTAAAAATAAATAAATAAATAAATAAAATAAAATAAGAGATGACGGATAAGGTTATGATTCCATTAAAGTTGTGGGATACTAAATCACCATTGTCATTAGGGGTGGGCAAAAAACCAGTGAACCGAACCGAACTGGTCCAATCGTTTTTTTTTCCGGTTTTTTATTGTTCATTGGTTCGGTTCGGTTCGTTTTTTTAAAAACCGGATATTCCGATTCGGTTTCTGTTTCAAAGGTTCGAACTGGTGAACCGAACCGAAAATCGGTGTATATAATAAAAAATACCTACATTTTTACAAATCCTATCACTCTATAAGTATCTGCTGCCTCTTTGCCTTTTTTTTTTTTTTGGGTGTTGCTTTATAAAATTGATGAAAATGTCAGATTGTATATGTTTTATAAAATTTATAAAATGATAACAACCCCCTATAACTGTTTCATAATATGCTTGAAATTCTGCCATGTTAAGTGATTTCACACAACTATTAAAATGATTTAATACAATAAAAAAGCTTGGAAATAGCCTAAATTGCTTTGAAATTAAAACTAATAGCAGCAAGTGAAACAAACTGAACACACAAGATGTATATACACACACACGCATTGACCACACCTATAATCATACATCTATAACATTACTTCCTAGCCAAAAAGGAAAAATATTGATAAATATATGGAAATTCCCTAATGCTATCAGTTAAACTAGTTCGAGAATTCTTTCTTATCACAATGAAAATATCTCTGTAAAAAAATGTACCACAATCTTTCAAAAATTTGTGTTTTTTCAAATTTTCTAACCATGACGGATTTTAAAAATTAAAGCCTAATAATTTGGCCAACTAGGCCCAAAACCGAAAAAACCGAACCGAACCGGTTCAATCGGTTTTTGATCGGTTCACACTTTTCAATTTTATCAGATCGGTTCACTTTTTCAAAAACCGGATATTATTGGTTTTTTATTGGTTCACTTGAAAAGTGAACTGATCCATTAAACGCCCACCTCCAATTGTCATGAATCTAGGGAATCTTCAGAGAACTTGACATTCAAATATGCAATTATGTATTATTAATCGATTAAAAGCGGGTGCCACTGTGGCAGTAACAATGACTCTATTACCCCTAAGTTTTTCTCTAGTAGACACATAATTATAAGTATATTTATAGCAACATTTATCCACCTCATCATTTTTTGTCATGTAAACATTATTTGACTCAATTGCATTGTTTTTTCTAGCAAAAAGTGATAAGGTGGAGAAATGTACTACAAGTATGCTCATAAGTACAAGCCTACAAGAGAAAAACTCCTATTACCCCACATGGAGTGATAGAGATGTATAATCATTTGAATCAATTAATTACATAAACGTACAGCCTTACAGGATTGTTTTCAAAATTCAAGCAAAGTCCATCAACAGAGAGAGAGAGATGGCAGGAGGAGGTTACTTGAAGAGGGAAGTGGTGCCATTCACGGCGATGGTGGCAATGGAATGCGCAGCCGTGGGAACAAACACACTGTTCAAAGCAGCCACTTTGAGGGGCATGAGTTACCATGTTTTTATGGTCTATGATTTTGCTGTTGCTGCTCTTCTTCTTCTTCCTGCTCCTTTCTTCTCTCTCAGGTCATCTTTCAATTCATCTCAGAATTCATCATCATCATCATCATCATCATCATCATCGTTTGATATTTGTTATTGTTTTATGTTTATTTATATGCAGATCAAGAGTGGTTCCTCCTCTCACCTTCTCCATTCTATGTAAAATTGTTCTTTTTGGTCTTATAGGGTAAGGCTTCAATTCTAACACATTTCAATAATGATAACTTTTTTCAAGAAATCATCAAATTTGTAATTGGTGTAAATATTGGATCGCAGGGGTACATCACAGATTGTGGTTATAAAGGCATAAATTGCAGCTCTCCAACACTAGCTTCAGCTCTCAGCAACCTCACACCAGCTTTTACCTTCATTCTAGCCATCATTTTCAGGTTTCCTTTCCTTCACTTGTTTTATTTTCTCATCTTCTTATTATTACTGTTCTCTGTTTTTGTTTTAAAACCATTTTTTTTCTGTGTTGGCATCAAAATTAGGATGGAAAAATTCTGTTTCACAAAAGCAAGCAGTCAGGCTAAATTCTTGGGTACCATTGTAACACTAGGAGGTGCAATTGTAGTAACTCTCTATAATGGCCCACCCATCATCACCATCAATTTCTCTTGATCGACCTCTGCAATCATCAAACTCAAGTAACTGGGTCACTGGTGGACTTTTATTCACAGTTCAGTATATTTTGGTGTCACTCTGGTACATAGTGTTGGTATACTACTTTCTGAATCCAAATTTCAATTTGTATTCAAAATGTGTGGTGTTGTATCTAATAGAATTTGAAGAATTAATTTATTTTTTTTTAAACACAGGCACAAATAATGAAGGAGTACCCGGCAGAAATAACCGTAGTCTTCATCTACAATACATGTGTGTGCTTCTTGGCTGCAATTGTAGGGTCAATTACAGAAAGGGATTTAAGTGCCTGGAGACCGAGACCAGATATAGCATTGGCATCCATTCTCCGCACAGTAAGAGAACATTTAGCCAGTTGAAGAAGAGCAACATAGTAGTAGTTTTAATCTCTTATTGTTGGTGTTTTTGTGTGTAGGGGCTGTTTGGATCAGTCATTAATGCAATACATGCATGGGGAGTACGCATGAAGGGGCCTGTTTACGTAGCAATGTTCAAACCCTTGTCGATTGTCATTGCAGTTGCCATGGGTGTAATGTTCCTGGGTGACACACTCCATCTTGGAAGGTATAAATCTCTAAATGATCTCTACAATCATTCTGATTCTCCCCCCAGTTAAACCAAGTTTTTCTTGCAATATATATGCAGTGTTGTTGGAGCAACAATAATATCTCTGGGGTTTTACACTCTGATGTGGGGAAAAGCAAAAGAAGAGATGGTTGAAGATTACCACCTGGAATCACCACCTGCACAGAAAGTCCCTTTGTTGCAAAGCCGTAAAAACGAGCTTGTGTAGAGCGAAAGCACAACACAATTGTATATAAATAAAACCTAATGATATAGTTTGTACCATGAATTGCATCTCCTTAACATGTCATGGCTCAAGCGAGTTGCTTAATATTACACATGAAGCCATACCAGATGCTAATATAATATGATCCATTCATAATCAGAGAATGAGTCTGAGATTTTTATGTCACATACCTAATACCTTCAACTAGAGAATTGTAAGTTAAACGATTTTTCAGAATTTTAGTAAGATGTTTTCGTAAAATGCTCTAGGTACAACTTCAAATCCTCCACTCCTATCAAGAAAATTCACATTTTACTATGTCACTCGATCTCATCCCCGTAGCTACAACCGAGTCAGCATGTATAAGCATACTACAACAAATCTACTAACTGCCGGTTTCCATAGTCTCTTCAATGTATTGTTATGTACTATACCTAGTTCAGTGAAGAAACATAAAAAATCTGAATTACAGGTATAGCTAAAAGAACAGAAAACTTCTACTTTCCCTTCAGTCTTCTCTCAAGTCTTGAGATCACCAGACATGGCAGAAGGTATGCAATGAGTCGCCAGGATATCAAAAGTTGCAGCCTTGGCAGTCTTGGTCTGTAGGACCACTACCTGGTCATGGAGTTCAAAATCAGTACAATAATAAATATCTTGGTTTAGAGAGAGAGAGAGAGAGAGAACCTGCTGGTACTCTAGATCAAACTTTAAAAATTCATCTTCACAGCTCTCCACCATTTCAGCCAGATTCTTCAGATTTCTCACAGGATTACCATTGAAAGCAAGAACCTAAAGAAAAAAAACATAGAAGATCCTCAACATGTTCACTTTAATGTTATTTGTTTCAGCAAATTACAATATCCAATAGTGTTATATCACGTTGTTCCTGACCTGAGTATTGACAATATCCTCATATCCAATATTGATGTCAGCCACTAGCACCTGGCACAAATTCCAGATGTTTTATGTTCTATGAGAAACATCTTATAATCATTGGAAAACCCTTACACTAACATGGGGGGAAAAAGAAGGAAAAGGATTAGGAGTGTGGAAGTGAAAGAGAGAACCTGAGAAACAACAACAACTTGTTCATCTACAGATTGTGCCATCGCATGTAAATGCTTGTCCAACAGTTTGACAGGAGCATCAAAGTCGTAATCCTTTCCATACTGAATTGAATGCAAACAAGAGTCATATTTGGCAATGATAATGTAAAACATTTTGTAGACCGCACTATTAAAAGAGAAAAAAGAAAAGAAAAGGAACACTATGCTTGGCATGCTTGTAACAGCAGTCAAGGATTAAGGAGGTTCAAACTCCTGAAAAAAAATATATAATTATTTTACTTCACTTTATTCCACACAAGTATAGCACAGTAGACACAAAGTTGATCTGGAGCCTAGAGTCCATCACTCACTTCTGTGTCCTTTGGGATTTCTTACACTTCGTGGCAAGGGGCACACTAGTACAGTGCTCACATGTTTAAGTAGTGGGACAATCCAAGCATAAGTTCTGACACATTGAATGGTGAAGCCAATAAAATAAGTCAGCCTAAAAGGAAACCAAATTAAGAATCTAACCTTTCGCGCTTCACATGTTACTTAAAAGCATAATTCATCCATATGAAGCATAGCTACTAGATGAACGATACACTGAGGAAACATTCTAGAGATTTTTATTTTAATTATCTTACTCTATTCACTATCTCTTCTCTGTCTTTCATCTCTATTACTCTCTAATTTTTGTTCTGATCTTTCTCTATTTTTGCTTTCTGCCCTACATCCAGTGGTATGAATGTACATTATCATAGCGAAGCAGTTACAACAGATGCATCAAGTTCAATCATCAAGGGTTTCTGCAGACCTCAAAACAGCCTGGAATTGTCAACTACTCAACTTTAACTTCAGAACGCAAGAGAGCTAGATGATTGGATCAGAATTTTTAACGGTGGTAGTGCAGGACCAGAATAAGGATAAACCATATAGTTTCAGTCTATACAAGTGACTTTCTGTACGTTATCATCAAATTAACCACTCAATTTAAGTTTATTTACTTTAAGAAACAAACAACAAAGGTAACAAAGATCCACATGCTTATGAACAACCAAGATCAACTGGTTAACAAAGTTTTCCAGCAAACCAAACAGAAACCAACTATAAAGATGGGGACAGAAAGAAAGAAATAAAGAAAAAACACATGCATCTATAGCCAAAGCCCTCCACAGAAACACACACACAGATATATATATATATATAGAGAGAGAGAGAGAGAGATCATCATGTCATATAGTTAGATGCACACCTCTGAACGCAGATAGGGAACGGTTACAGCTGTAAAGACAAATCCAGCAATGATGTAATAAGAAGGAGGGCGGCTGTTGATGTGTGCTGAGATGAGCCGCTTATGAGTCGCAAGTTTTATGTTGAATTCAAGAATCTCTGGATTGCGGAGAACTTTTACCACAGCATTATCTCCAGTGTACTTTTGAGAAACAAGGTAACTAAAACTTATGCGCTCCCCATGCCTAAATGGTACTAAAATTAAGATGAAAAGAAAAGTTAGAAAAATCCACATTAAAACACATTTGTATTTTAAACAAACAAAAAATCTTTATGAGTGGCATACTACAATTTCTTAAAGAACTACCATGAGTAAACATCATATAGTGCTCAAACATCGATCTTCAATTGAGAATATATGCCCAGATAAAAGATTTGTGTGCTTATTTATTTATTTATTTTTTGAAAAGATTTGTGTTTTTTTTTAATGCATATTTGTACTTTTTTTAAGGCAAATTTGTGCCTTTATAAAAATAAAAATGTAATTATTTTTATTATATTATACTTTTTAATTGAATTTGTCTTGATCAAATAAAAGCTAATATAATAACCGGGGACATTTTAGACTTTTCAAATGAAAAAGACAGTCAATGGTTAAATATAATGGTTGAACACTAACGGCAGGGTATATTCGTGTAATTTCAAACAAAAGTTGCATATAGCTGAAATTATACTTAAAATTGGGGATGTTTGTGTAATTATCCCTTTTATATATATAGCACTTTTAAAAATGCTATAGGCCTTCTTTAAAAAAAAAAAAAAAAAGCTATAGGCCCAAAAGCACAAACTGAAGGCACAAGCAGAAGTAGTTAATAAAAATATTATAAAATATTATTAGCTTGTGTTATTGGCATCCGACTCTATTAATGTTATCAAATTACCTCATTCATCTCTATCAAATGACCAATTTGATGTATTTTTAGATGAAATGAGGTTGGTTCAGTAGTATATTCTTCACACTAACACCAAGAGATTGTGGTTCGAGTTTATCCCTCGCCTCCAAATTCTGAATTATTGTAATATTTAAAAAATAATAATAATAATATATTTTTAAAAAGTAAAAACTACGGGACTTAAACGTTTAAAAAATTAATGTTTCACCAAAAAGTCAGAGACTAAATTGATAATAATAAAAAATAAAAAATGATGAATTATTGGTCCTCTCATTCATCTATACCTAATACTTATGAGGCTATGATGAATTATTGGTGATTTGGTTGCACCTACGCTCGTCATTTAGTCTTTGCTAAAATATGTATTATTTTGGACTTCATAAATTATATGTTGTTTATTTTTCTCCACATGAGTCGGACTTAGGCACCGTTTGATGCACGAGATTGGATTGGATTATTTTATGGGATTTGATTGGATTGAGATGGGACTGAGATTAGATAGGATTGGATTGGATGGGATTAGACTGGACTAAATTAATATTATACTGTGTTTGGAGAAACATTGGTCTGTTTTGAATTAATATCATGTTTTGTTTGGTGAAACATGGGATTGGACTAAATATAACAATTTTTTTAGGAAAATTGCAATCCTCGTCATTAAAGAAAAAGAAAATTAAAAAAATAAAGAACAATTTTTTTGGCAAGAGACAAAATTAGAGGGAAAAAAATGAAATCATAATCGTTTCTTCTTTAATAATCATTAACAACATCAAGTACAATTTTTTTTTTTTGGGAGATCTAGACTTTTTCTTTTCTCAATCATCATCTACATTTTTTTCTTGATGGACATCCTTAGTTAAAGAAAAATAATACAAAAATTTTCTGTTTTGGAACATCTGGATTAGATTTCAATCTTCTTCAATCATCACCTCCATTCATTTTATTTTTTCTCAATCAACATCATCGGTTAAAAGAAAGAAAAAAAAATATCTACTTTGGAATACTTGGGTTTGATTTCCATCTTCTTCAATCTTCAATCATCATCACCATTATATATTTTTTTCTTAATCAACATCATTAGTTAAAGAACAAAAAATAAAAATTTCCTCTTTTTGATGGTCGGGGTTCGATTTTCATCTTCGTCTTCAACCATCATCCCCATTTATTTTACATTTTCATCTCCTTTTGTAGGACTAAATCATTGAAAAACGGGTCCTACCGGATTGGTTTGTCCAATCAGGTGTGCTTCCAAACATGGAAGTGGATTGAGATTAGTCCAGTCCCAATCCAATCTCATATGCCAAACAGGCCCTTCATGTGATGTGGAATTGTAGATGCAAAGAGCAGCTAACACCGCATACTATATCAGAAGATTTTTTTTTTTCTTTGTTAACCAAACTTGAAATGTTTCTTATGTTATAATTTGTATATGATTGTAATATGGTGTGGGGATAATAGAATAAGAGATAACAACAAGATGCGGTTGATTTTGTGGTAAAATCCCTAACATATGCATTAAGAGATTACGGGTTCGAGCCTAAACTTATGAAATAATGTAATACTTAAACAAATAATAATAAATAAAATAAAATAAAAGATGACAGGATAAGGTTATGATTCCATTAAAGGTGTACGGTACTAAATCACCATTGTCATGAATCTAGGGAATCTTCCGAGAACCTGACCATTCAAATATGCAATCCTGTATTATTGACCGATGAAAAGTGGGTGCCACTGTGGCAGTAACAATGGTTCTATTACCCTGAGTTTTTTTCTAGTAGATACGTAACTATAATATATTTATAGCAACACTATCAACCTCATCATTTTTTGTCATGTAAATATTATTTGATCCAATTACATTGTTTTTTCAAACAAAAAATAATGAAGTGGGTAAGTTGTAAGTATCCTACAAGGATATTTATAATTAAGTGTCTGCCAAAAAAAAAACTCCTATTACCCCACATGGAGTGATGGAGATGCATAATCTGATAATCATTTGTATTAATTAATTACATAAACGTACAGCCTTACAGGATTGTTTTCAAAATTCAAGCAAAGTCCATCAACAGAGAGAGAGAGAGAGAGAGATGGCAGGAGGAGGTTACTTGAAGAGGGAAGTGGTGCCATTCACGGCGATGGTGGCAATGGAATGCGCAACCGTGGGAGTAAACACACTGTTCAAAGCAGCCACTTTGGGGGGCATGAGTTACCATGTTTTTATGGTCTATGATTATGCTGTTGCTGCTCTTCTTCTTCTTCCTGCTCCTTTCTTCTCTCTCAGGTCATCTTTCAATTCATCTCAGAATTCATCATCATCATCATCGTTTGATATTTGTTATCGTTTTATGTTTATTTATATGCAGATCAAGAGTGGTTCCTCCTCTCACCTTCTCCATTCTATGTAAAATTGTTCTTCTTGGTCTTATAGGGTAAGGCTTCAATTCTAACACATTTCAATAATGATAACTTGTTTCAAGAAATCATCAAATTTGTGATTGATGTAAATATTGGATCGCAGGGGTACATCACAAATTGTGGGTTATAAAGGCATAAATTGCAGCTCTCCAACACTAGCTTCAGCTATCAGCAACCTCACACCAGCTTTTACCTTCATTCTAGCCATCATTTTCAGGTTTCCTTTCCTTCACTTGTTTTATTTTCTCATCTTCTTATCATCACTATTCTCTGTTTCTGTTTAAAAACCTTCTTTCTTTCTTTTTTCTGTGTTGGCATCAAAATTAGGATGGAAAAATTCTGTTTCACAAAAGCAAGCAGTCAGGCTAAATTCTTGGGTACCATTGTAACACTAGGAGGTGCAATTGTAGTAACTCTCTACAAGGGCCCACCCATCATCATAGTTTCATCATCACCATCAATTTCTCTTGATCAACCTCTGCAATCATCAAACTCAAGTAACTGGGTCACTGGTGGACTTTTATTCACAGTCCAGTATATTTTGGTGTCACTCTGGTACATAGTGTTGGTATACTACTTTCTGAATCCAAATTTCAATTTGTATTCAAAATGTGTGGTGTTGTATCTAATAGAATTTGAAGAATTAATTTTTTTTTTTTTAAACACAGGCACAAATAATGAAGGAGTACCCGGCAGAAATAACCGTAGTCTTCATCTACAATACATGTGTGTGCTTCTTGGCTGCAATTGTAGGGTCAATTACAGAAAGGGATTCAAGTGCCTGGAGACTGAGACCAGATATAGCATTGGCATCCATTCTCTGCTCAGTAAGAGAACATTTAGCTAGTTGAAGAAGAGCAACATAGTAGTAGTTGTAATCTCTTATTGTTGGTGTTTTTGTGTGTAGGGGCTGTTTGGATCAATCATTAGCAGTGCAATACATGCATGGGGAGTACGCGTGAAGGGGCCTGTTTACGTAGCAATGTTCAAACCCTTGTCGATTGTCATTGCAGTTGCCATGGGTGTAATGCTCCTGGGTGACACACTCCATCTTGGAAGGTATAAATCTCTAAATGATCTCTACAATCATTCTGATTCTCCCCCCGGTTAAACCAAGTTTTTCTTGCAATATATATGCAGTGTTGTTGGAGCAACAATAATATCTCTAGGGTTTTACACTCTGATGTGGGGAAAAGCAAAAGAAGAGATGGTTGAAGATTACCACCTGGAATCACCACCTGCACTGAAAGTCCCTTTGTTGCAAAGCCATAAAAACGAGCTAGTGTAGAGCGAAAGCACAGCACAACTGTATATAAAGAAAACCTAATGATATACTTTGTAACATGAATTGCATCTCCTTAACATGTCATGGCTCAAGCGAGTTGCTTAATATTACACATGAAGCCATACCAGATGCTAATATAATATGATCCATTCATAATCAGAGAATGAGTCTTGAGATTTTTATGTTACATACCTAATACCTAATACCTTCAACTAGAGAATTGTAAGTCAAACGATTTTTCAGAATTTTAGTAAGATGTTTTCGTAAAATGCTCTAGGTCTAACCAGACAACTTCAAATCCTCCACTCCTATCAAGAAAATTCACCTTTTACTAAGTTACTCGATCTCATCCCCATAGCTACAACTGAGTCAGCATGTATAAGCACACTACAACAAATCTACTAACTGCCGGTTTCCATAGTCTCTTCAATGCAAAAGCTCTGCTGTATTGTTATGTACTATACCTAGTTCAGGGAAGAAACATAAAAAATCTGAATTACAGGTATAGCTAAAAGAACAGAAAACTTCTACTTTCCCTTCAGTCTTCTCTCAAGTCTTGAGATCACCAGACATGGCAGAAGGTATGCAATGAGTCGCCAGGATATCAAAAGTTGCCGCCTTGGCAGTCTTGGTCTGTAGGACCACTACCTGGTCATGGAGTTCAAAATCAGTACAATAATAAATATCTTGGTTTAGAGAGAGAGAGAGAGAGAGAGAGATAGAGAACCTGCTGGTACTCTAGATCAAACTTTAAAAATTCATCTTCACAGCTCTCCACCATTTCAGCCAGATTCTTCAGATTTCTCACAGGATTACCATTGAAAGCAAGAACCTAAAGAAAAAAAACATAGAAGATCCTCAACATGTTCACTTTAATGTTATTTGTTTCAGCAAATTACAATATCCAATAGTGTTATATCACGTTGTTCCTGACCTGAGTATTGACAATATCCTCATATCCAATATTGATGTCAGCCACTAGCACCTGGCACAAATTCCAGATGTTTTATGTTCTATGAGAAACATTTTATAATCATTGGAAAAACCTTACACTAACATGGGGGGAAAAAGAAGGAAAAGGATTAGGAGTGTGGAAGTGAAAGAGAGAACCTGAGAAACAACAACAACTTGTTCATCTACAGATTGTGCCATCGCATGTAAATGCTTGTCCAACAGTTTGACAGGAGCATCAAAGTCGTAATCCTTTCCATACTGAATTGAATGCAAACAAGAGTCATATTTGGCAATGATAATGTAAAACATTTTGTAGACCGCACTATTAAAATAGAAAAAAGAAAAGAAAAGGAACACTATGCTTGGCATGTTTGTAACAGCAGTCAAGGATTAAGGAGGTTCAAACTCCTGAAAAAAAATATATAATTATTTTACTTCACTTTATTCCACACAAGTATAGCACAGTAGACACAAAGTTGATCTGGAGCCTAGAGTCCATCACTCACTTCTGTGTCCTTTGGGATTTCTTACACTTCGTGGCAAGGGGCACACTAGTACAGTGCTCACATGTTTAAGTAGTGGGACAATCCAAGCATAAGTTCTGACACATTGAATGGTGAAGCCAATAAAATAAGTCAGCCTAAAAGGAAACCAAATTAAGAATCTAACCTTTCACGCTTCACATGTTACTTAAAAGCATAATTCATCCATATGAAGCATAGCTACTAGATGAACGATACACTGAGGAAACATTCTAGAGATTTTTATTTTAATTATCTTACTCTATTCACTATCTCTTCTCTGTCTTTCATCTCTATTACTCTCTAATTTTTGTTCTGATCTTTCTCTATTTTTGCTTTCTGCCCTACATCCAGTGGTATGAATGTACATTATCATAGCGAAGCAGTTACAGCAGATGCATCAAGTTCAATCATCAAGGGTTTCTGCAGACCTCAAAACAGCCTGGAATTGTCAACTACTCAACTTAAACTTCAGAACACAAGAGAGCTAGATGATTGGATCAGAATTTTTAACGGTGGTAGTGCAGGACCAGAATAAGGATAAACCATATAGTTTCAGTCTATACAAGTGACTTTCTGTACGTTATCATCAAATTAACCACTCAATTTAAGTTTATTAACTTTAAGAAACAAACAATAAAGGTAACAAAGATCCACATGCTTATGAACAACCAAGATCAACTGGTTAACAAAGTTTTCCAGCAAACCAAACAGAAACCAACTATAAAGATGGGGACAGAAAGAAAGAAATAAAGAAAAAACACATGCATCTATAGCCAAAGCCCTCCACAGAAACACACACACAGATATATATATATATATATATATAGAGAGAGAGAGAGAGAGAGAGAGAGAGAGATATCATCATGTCATATAGTTAGACGCACACCTCTGAACGCAGATAGGGAACGGTTACAGCTGTAAAGACAAATCCAGCAATGATGTAATAAGAAGGAGGGCGGCTGTTGATGTGTGCTGGGATGAGCCGCTTATGAGTCGCAAGTTTTATGTTGAATTCGAGAATCTCTGGATTGCGGAGAACTTTTACCACAGCATTATCTCCGGTGTACTTTTGAGAAACAAGGTAACTAAAACTTATGCGCTCCCCATGCCTAAATGGTACTAAAATTAAGATGAAAAGAAAAGTTAGAAAAATCCACATTAAAACACATTTGTATTTTAAACAAACAAAAAATCTTTATGAGTGGCATACTACAATTTCTTAAAGAACTACCATGATTAAACATCATATAGTGCTCAAACATCGATCTTCAATTGAGAATATATGCCTTGCAGGGTTCAGGCTTCTCAAACTAAAGCCAACTGATTATATTAACAGCAAAAACGTGTGAATTTCAGTTGGACCGCTCACATTGAATGCCTAACACTTCAGGGAAATGGCTCATGTAGGTGTAAATTGTAATCACTTGAGAATAATCACCTTGCCTCAGAGGTCTTAGGGAGCACATGTGAGTGTCACCAAGGTAGGCAACTCTCTCACCTTTGTCTATACTGCAACAGCCAAGCTCCAATCCATGTGCATATCACTAGGAATCAAATGTCACTCTAATTAAGTATATACCCTCAAAAGATCCAGATTCCTAAAACCAAAAGTCGTTGAATAATCAACAATAAAACGTGTGAACTTCAGTTAGGCTCTTGCCTTAAGTGCTGAACACTTTAGGGCAGTGGAGTAAAGTCACATTGCCACAAGGGTCGTAAGGCACACATATGTCCCCTGCCTAGGTAAGTGCCTCTCCTACATTTGTTTATAAAACAGCTAATCTCCAACATTTATTACCTTTCAAACTTACAATTCACCCCGCATCAACTGCAGAGCTTGGTCTAGTGAAATACATCTGTCAAACTGAGTTCAGGAACTCACCAACTAGCTCCCTAAATTGATTTCTACAGTACTGAACTCTCTTCTACAATGCATTCATGATAAATTGATAATCAAACTGCACAATAGTGCTATCGTGAATCTATCATCAACATTACCAGCTCTTCTATTGCAAGTCAAGGAGCTAGTCCTAGTGAACCCCCTTCCAGTGCCATTGGTAGCAATTCATTTCCTATCTTACATGTCCTCCCACATTCTTCATGTGGAACAATTTTGTGTTGTTGCGCAACATTTGCCTCCAACATTACACCAATTATTTACTCTAACTACAATCTCTGTAGTCCAATTTTAGCAGTTTTATCAGAATACACTAATTTCATAGCATTCTATGGCATCTTCGATACAAAATTATGTAGGAATCAAATTTTTGACAGCTTCATGCCGATAATTCCAATGAATATAAAATGAAGCATAACCAAATTATTTAATTTACCAATCAATGAACAGTAATCCACTTCGATACAATGGTAGGCAACTGAGAAGCCTTTTTTAGAAACTTGAAATGAACTAGAAATCTATAAGAACCCCCAACAGCTTAATCATGAAATAAAAAAAACTTCAAATTCCATAAGAATACTGTACTTTGTTTCCTATTACCATGGTGCCCAAAGTAAGATGCAAGATACAGTGAGACTACCAATAGCTATTAACCAAAAGTTGTGACAACTATAACTTCTAAGTAAGAACATACATTTTATTATCAATGAAAAAGAAAATAAAATTCACCTGTTCCATCATTAGCAATATTAACACCATCAAAGCTCAGGATGATATCAGATGGCTTCAGAACATGAGATTCTGGAGCTGTTGGCTCGATTCTTCTAATACGAACACCCTTTTGATCTGCTTTCATCCCCACCGACATGCGCAAATCAGGATTTTCCATCTTCTGCCACTCAACTCCGAGAATCGGGAACCCTAGCACATTGATCAAAGGTATTTAAGAAAAAAAATGAGGAGATTCTCAAGGACTCAAGACTAAAGAAAAAAAACTAAATAAATAAATAATAAACAGAAGAAAATGAGGACAAGATAAAAAGAAACAATGGGGAACTTAAACATAAGTATACAGTACATATAAAGATACCTGTATATGCCCCATTTTTCTCGTAATCTTGAATAAAGTGCATAATGACTGGTGTGGGTATCACATAACCTATGTTCTCTGCGTCTTCATGTTTCAAAGATTGAAAAGCAATACCAACACATTTGCCCTTATCATTTAATGCAGGTCCACCAGAATTCCCAGAATTTATAGCTGCATCTATCTATAATTAACAAACAAGAGACATCAGTGCAACATATCAATACAGAATATCAAATAAAGATGACTACAAATATTTCAAGCAGCAGCATGAAATTGAGTCATAGAATTGGAATTATTTAAAATCGGAGGAGGTATTCAGAAAAATAAGGTGTTAACATATCCAATTCTACTTGACTCAAATTCACTATAACATGATACTAAGAACAACAAAACAAATAACCAAATTATGGGACTATAACCTGTAGTCCCAAAAGCTCAGTGGAGCCATGGACATAAGATAGTACTTCCATGCGCGACACAACCCCACTTGTCACAGAGATTGTGTCACCCCCAATCGGATAGCCCACAACAGTAACAGCATCTTGAAGCGCCGGCAAACCTCCAAACTCCACAGGCGATACTCCTTCCCAGAATTCATCATCATTAACAGTCAACAATGCTGTATCACCATGAAAGGAAAATAATATATCCATGGATTAAGGGATCTATAAATGAAAGCAACTTCCTTGGTATAAAATAAATTTTATGCTCCATTTGTACAAATAATTGATAAGACTACTAAAGTTATATTAGCATTATCATTGCATAATGAAAGATAAAATATAAAGTGCTATCAAGGAACTATTCGTACATGGAAAATAGAACTACAATTAGGACGTACAATTGCCATTTTCTATATTATACTAAATTAGTAATCAACATTTTCTTTATAGACTACATTAACAAATCAAATTTATTCAAGATTCCTGAAACATCAGACAAGAAAACCAACAGCAAAAGGCAAATAGTAACTTAGCTCATTCAATCATACATCATTTCGCTTAATTCATTTACCGTGTACACACATATTCACTTAACCCATATCTTCAATGAAGTAATAAAACCATATAGTACACACATATAATTCATTCACAGTTTGCATCCATTATATTCGTAAGCATGCATAAAAAAAAATGAAAAACGACAAAAGTAACTCGACATTACCAATATCACACTCAGTCCCAATAGACAAAACGGTAGCCAAGTACTTGATCTCGGAGCCGCGCTTTTTAAGCTTGACTTGCGTATGATGCTCAACAGAATGTGCGTTAGTTAACACTCTCCTCCCGCCCAAAATAAACCCACTGCTACTGGAACTGTACTGTCTCTTCCTCTGCCATGCCAGCGAGAAATTAGGCTCCGTGTGCACGCAAAACACTTTGACTACGGCGTCCATGGCAGGAACAGCTTTCGCTGCGACACTGTCCCACCTGGGTGGCAGTATGGTTATATCGGTAGCGTCTCCGTGTCTGCTCCGCTCAGGTGAGGCCACGTGGGAAATGTCGTTGTTGTTGTTGTCAGCGAGTTTACCGATTTTTCTGGCTCGGCCGCGGGTGCGATGAGCAGGTGAAGGGTCTTGAATATCGGTGGTGGGGACTGGAACGACGATGTCGTTTTGGGTGGCGGAGTTGTTGTTAGTGTGTGAGGAGTCCATGGTATTGGTTTTGGGGGTTTTGGATTTGCGACCGCGTTTTCTGGGTTCGGTGGTGGGGACTGAAACGACGACATCGTTTTGGGTGGCGGAGTTGTTGTTAGTGTGTGGATAGTCGTCCATGGTATTAGTTTTGGGGGTTTTGGGTTTGCGACCGCGTTTTCTGGGTTCGGGCATTTTTGGCGGTTAGGGTTTTAAGGTGGTGTTTGAATCTGAGCTGCTTCTGTGCTGAAACCTCAGTGTCACAGAGTTGGCGAGCTATTGGGAAATTGATCAAAATGATCCCTAACATTTTAAATATCAAAAAGAGCAAATTGCACCATATCACCCTGAGGTTTTATCTTTTACACGCAGAAACAACGTTATCTAAAATTGACACTCACCACCCCTTCTGTTAGAGTTTGACCAAGGTTGACTATTAAGTTTAATAAAACCATAAATTAATATATACAGTCTTTCTATTATCAGTTCGAACTGACAAAAGTTATATCAGTTCCTTGCATGTGGACCACTAGATTTAAATACTTTGACTGACAAGTGCATACAGCCAAGTCAAAGTATTTAAATCCAGTGGCCCACATGCAAGGAACTGATATAACTTTTATCAGTTCGAACTGATAATAGAATTTGTATTAATATATATATCTCCGCTGTCCATCTTGGAGACTAAGATGGATGATTGAGATCAAATTAAAAAAAAATTATAAATTAATAATTAGTAAGAAAGAGAGACTTATATATATATATATATATATAAAATGAGAAATAAACTTTTAAAAAACTACTTGGTCTCGAATTAATAAATATTGTCACAAAAAAAAAAAATGAAAAATACAATCTCCAAATTGGATCTTCATCCTCCCTCGCCGCGAAGGGGGGCGGTGAGTCCTCCCTCGATTCGCCGTAGAGAAGCTCTAGCCTCTCTTAGTTGTGAATGGGAGAGGTGAGACCTCCCCTATTCATGATACCCATAACTACTTATTTTATCTTTTATTTTAATATTTACAATAATAATTTAAATAATAAAAAAATATCTTGAATTTTTTATTCCAATTTTTTTTCCTTTTATTTCTTGCATCTTTTCACTTCTCAAATACTAAATTTTTAGATGGAGACAAGTGACCCCATGTCAGATTAAGGCAATTTTCATGTGAGATGGAGTTTAGATGAGAAAGATTTGGAATTAACATCTACTTTTTATTTTTTATTTATAAAAAAAAACCATATTGTTTTGTTTTTAAAATTGATGGAGATTGGAGGTTCCAGATCTCACATTTCTTTTTCTTTTTTTCTTTTCTTTTTTTAATTTATTTTTTTCTAAACCGCTAATGATGGAGATCTTATCAGTCCATTTTTTAAAATAATTAATCAATTAATATCTTATAAATAATTAGTGATAATTTTATATATAAAAAAAACAATAGACGTTTCTACCTTTCAATCGTTAATTTCTAACTGTGCATCTCTAACGACAGGGATGGTTTGTGTAAGTTCAGGAAATATATTGTATATGTGTGAAATTACACCTAAAAAAGGGGATTTGTGCAATTTGTTAAAATGAATAAAGTGTAGTAATTATTACATGGGCTGTGATGGGCATTTACCCACTTGAGTCCTGTTTAACATTATCCACATCCACGGTGATCCACCCAAGAAAGTGAGAAACTATTCAACTAACCAAAATCTAACGTCAACCAAATGAAAGAATTTGCTAGCCGTCTCAAATTTCTCCTCTCTCTCTCTCTCTCTACTGTAAAAAACTCTCCTCGGCAACCTCAGAACAACCCCTCTCTCTGTCTATGTCAATAGCCGAAAACACTTTTTGGTGGTTTCCTCTTTATTCCCCTATTGTCTCTTTATAGATTTGCTGCTTTCACAATTCACATGCGCTTGTTTCCTCCCTTGTAAATCTCTCTCTCTCTTTGACGTACACGTTCTCTTATCATTTCTTCACTCTCTCCATCTTCACTTTTCACTTGTTTTGATTTCGAAATTAACCTTCTCCCCAGCTTATTTTTCAACTTTATTCTCCATTTCGACATTTCCCTTCTATTTGCCTCCCCCAGATCTCATTTCTTGTTTTCTCTCTTCTCTAATTTATCTTCTTTTATCGATTAACCGATGTGGGAATCTTCAATTTTCGATTAAAAGTTTCAATTTTGGCTTATCGGTTATTCTCAGAATACAAGTTTAGCATCTGGGTTCTTGTTATTTTTACCGAATTCTCTTCCTTTCTCCCTGTTTAACCCTCATAGGGTTTTGGTTTTGTTCATCCTTAGATCTCGATTTTTTTAGCTTTTCGTTTCCTTTTTATTTTCATTTATTCGCACCCAATAATGTCACAGGGTTATGCAATCGAGCTTTATTTCGATCCTGCGTTAGAAAATCAAGTCTTGAAAGCATGGAACGTGCTGGCTCGCCGTCAAATCAGTACCCAACTCATCGAAATCGAGTCACGTCCCCATATAACTCTCTTTTCGAGCCCCATTATAGAGCCTGCAAAGCTTGAATCAATAATCAAGAGCTCTGCTTCCAAGCAAGAACCACTGCCTTTGTCTTTCTCCACGATTGGGAGCTTTTGCAATGACAACAATGCCTTGTTTCTTGCACCAACGCCTTCGGTTTCGCTACTTCAGTTCCAGTCTATGTTGTGCGAAGCAATCAAGAAAGAAGGGATTGACTTGGCAGAGGAGTATCGCGCTGAGAATTGGATTCCTTATTGTGCTGTTGCTCAAGAAGTGCCGAAGACAAGAATGGCCGAGGCCTTTTGTGTTTTGAGGGAATTGAAGCTCCCGGTTTCCGGGTATGCAATGGATATTGGGCTGGTGGAGTATTCTCCTGTTCGTGAGCAATTCTCGTTTGCACTTGGTAACTCTGTAGAAGCATGACCTTTTCATTTATGGGATTATATAATGTGTTAAATTTGATGTTTTTAGTGTTATAAGAGTATCATGGTGCACCCTGTGTTCAATTTATATAAATTATATGGAATTCTAGAGCAATAGTAGGAGAATTGCCGATTATGGTTTTTAAAGTAGTTGCAATTGACTTGATTTTTTTTGTTCTTTTCGTGTTTTTGGGTTATGTTGAAAATATATTTGGAAATTATACCAATACACATGCTCAGTCAAAGGTATGTTTAGTGGGAGAATATGATTGCTTTTGTGCACACTTGTTAGCATCATCTTTTCTACGAATTTTGATGTTCAGTGAACAACATAGGCCGTGGTCATTTTGCTTGTTTGTGTTGGGGAACTTAATAGCTTATACTGTAGGATCCCAACTGTTATTTCAGACAAGAAGTATTTTCACTTGTTGCTAGATGTGAATCATTCAGTGAATGTAACCTGATGTCATCACTTGCTAGTGTTTATTAATTTTTTTGTCTTGCAAAGTAGCAGAGTTTTTGCACCTGATTGATATTACACTAAGTAACCCTACAACATCATCCAAATTTTATCTTACATGTGATTCAGTAACTTTCAGTTGAATGGTTCTTGTTTGTCTAGTCACCTTTGTTGTAGGTCCATAAGTTTTCTTTTGGTTTTTAGTCCCTAATTATTTATTTATTGCTTGTACACATAACTTATATTATGTTTTGGAATTTTCCTAGGTTCACAAGTGTTTATTTAACTTATGCATGAAGGGATAGTATAATGGTCAGGCTTGTGGTTTGGTCCCATTAGGTTTGTGGTTCAGAACCCTTCATGAGTACCTACATGGCCAAAGTTCATAGTTTCATGGTTTCCAAAGATTGTAGGGTTTGACAGGGGCTCTAGTTTTGAACTTGGGTTAGCTAAGTGGGTTCGGGGGATTTTTGGGTTATCAAAACAACAAAAAAATGTTAAAAAAAAAAAAGAAAAGAAGCAAGTGTGTGTTTTAATTTAATTTCCGATGTTGTCCCGCTTATGTACTTTAACATTATTTTCATATGTTTTCCTTGCCCATTACTTTTCTCTATGAACTGATGTGTTATCTTGTGTAAAAAGTAAGTTAATATTTTCAGAATTTCTCAAGCAACTTTTGACTTCAACTGTGTTTTTCTAATTACTTAAATGTCCACTGCAGACTATTCTCCAAAGTCCAAATTTGTAATCAACCTAAGAGTCATTAATCTCCTCATCTGTATGCATTATTGACCACTGACACTAGAATATGTCTCTTATGGTATTCTGTTTTGATATGAACTTATAAATGTTGATATCCATTTCAAGTTGCATTGTGCATTAAACTTTGTATGTGTGTGCTTCTTTCTGTAATAGAAATTGGTTTACTCTGATACTAGTGTATTAACCAATTGAGAAAGTATCTTGAACTACTTTGGTGTCAAATTCATGCTTGATATTCTTAATCCAAATTGCAAGGTTGACCAAGAATAATAGTTTGTGTCCTCTAGCACTAAATATTGAAAAGAATAAAGGAATCACCATTGCATTTTGAAATTTGGCTGAGTGTAACTTTGTGTTTTATAAGATGCCAAACATGCCATCCACTAGTTTTCAAAGCTGCCTTAATTTACTGAATCTCCTTTCTTAACTTTGGTTCTTTGTTGAATGGACGCTGTGTTGAAAGTGGGATATAGGATAAGCAACCTAGCCGGGAAGTATCTTTTAGCAATAACTTAAGTGGGATCTAGTTAACTGTTATTATTTATTATATTTATCAGGGTGGTTCCTTTTATGCCCGGATCATTCAGTTGTTCCATGACTAGCTGCCTGTTGGTGATTGACTCTGGAGGCATCTTTCAATTTAAGCTTGGAATAAGAATCTTGTTCTCAACTAAGTTTCATTTAAGCTTTCAAGGATCTTGTGACACCTCAATTTTATTGATAATGGATGGTTTAAATTTATTTCCTTTTTCATCGATTGTTTTACTGACAAACCAATGACAAAGCTTAGAAGGTTTAGGTAAAGTTTAGATGAGAAGATACTTGTGTGTAAGGTTTATGAGCATGTGTACTTATATCAAGCTTAGTCCAGCAATATAGTTACAAATAGGTTTCCTGTTGAACTAAATAGCAAGCATTTGTGTCGGCTTTCATTCTGCAGTCCTTCACAATGTTGGTAAAGCATTGATGTTGTTTTGCTGTACTAAATTATTACGATCTCTAAACAAAACCTCTTGTACAAATTCATAATATATGCTCATAAACGAGGATGATTGCTTATGGTTTTCGGTTTATTATTTAAAGCAGCTAGATTAGTGGTGCATTTATCTAGCAGGGTTGATGGCTATTTCTTTTGGGAACAAAGAGAATGAATGATATCAGTCAGTACACTAGATGATTAAACAATCCTGTTTTACTGAATCTACCATTACTGTCACATTTTTTTTTTACCAGGGAAGAAGGGTATGTACAATGTACCCAACACTCAGAAATATATTTATTCTATATTTAAGCCTTCAAATTCTGCTCATATTTTGAGAAACAATCCCTGTCTGTCTTTCTAAAATGGCCATCAAGAAATCATTCCAGACGTCTATAGGTCCAGGCAGACACCAATGAACACAGTCACTGTAACCCTTCATGTATTTGTTGTCCCAGAAAACTCCTGGATGCCCATCAGCTCTCATCAACATTGCTCTTGTCACATCCACGACACGAAAGCTCTTCCCATGCTTCTCTCCTGCCTTATTTGCTCTTTTTACCTCTTCTACCTGAATGTTCCTTAGTTCCAACTCACTACCTCTCATGTTTATCTCATGTTTACCCAAAGGACTTGTTCTGTTGCAGCTTCCTCCTGTGTTCCAGCTTCCATTCTCAAAATGGGCTGGTGAGAATGTTCTCACTATTGTCGCTATCCCTTTGCACTCCCTGCACCCATTGATGTAGTCAAGTGCCACCCTGAGGGTCATCCCGATTGCAGCGCCCACGCTAAGATTGGTTACATTCGGTTCATTGCAAAATACGCATCCTACTAATTTGTCACCTTCATGTACATAAATTGGTCGAAAGAACCAATGTGCACCTGAGATGATGGCATAGTCGATTGTAGGGAGGTTTGGAGTCCAATTTGTATCCATCTTGTCGAGGTGCAAGTCATAGGTGCCAGATGAGGTACCGTTGATAACTCTCTCCTCCCCGGCAACAAGGAATTTGGACCAGAGGATCATGAGGGTGAAGTCATGATCAGGGAAGTGCCATATCATGTTTCGATCTTCAGAATCCCTGTAAATTTCTTTTGGCATTTCCTCCTGCAAAACTAACATTGTGTCAATGTGAAATCATTGAACTATCAGAAAACACACCACGATTTTGGAATCAAAAAGCTTACTGTTGTTACCAAATATTCTATATATTAATACATATCGTTATAATTAAGTACATGAATCTTTATCCTAAATTGTTTTTACTAATCGTGTTTGTATCTACTCAAATATAATGTCTCAAGGTAATTATGTAAAGACACTACCCGAACCTATTAAAATCGTATGATTTCTTGTAAAAAAAAATTGCTGCCCCGATACCATTGAAATCGATGTAGTTGACAAAATGAGAGAAATAAATAAGAAATAGGAAACTAACCAGAGACAAGAGACAAAGAAGAGAATCCATATGGTTTTTAGCAACAGAGTCACCAATGAAAGCCATTTTGTTGCCTCGAACCATTTCCAAAAAATTCTTGGGATCAAACCTCGGAAGATCACAACCCTCTGGCTTCCATCTCCAGTTTAGATAAACCTTATCCGTCCTTCCATGCTTGAAACAATTTTTAGATTCCGGAAGCGTCACACAGCTTGAATTTGTATATCTTGACCCTTCAAGGTCCCGTATCCACGTACCCGCAAACAAATCGCAATTTAAAATCGCATGATCTGCAATATCATAATCGCATGATCTGCAATATCATAACGTTAATATTCATCAAGCATTCAAGCCCATCATCACTTACAAAATCGCATAGTTTGTATATAAATGATGGATTCAGATCCTCTACCGTGCTTAAAATAATACAGTACAATATCGGTCACTAATTACGGATGTCAACAGATCCGTTAAGGTCACGACAAAGATCAGTTCAGTAGAGAATTGAATCTCAAGTCATAAATAGGAGGGTGGTTAATGAGAAGTGGAAGACGTACAAAAAGAAAGAAACCTTAAAGATGTTGAAAATATATTGCACCTTGGTGTGTTTGGATGGTGAGAGACTTGTGTTGAACTTGAAGGTCATGTTTGGGTATACCCGTAAAAGGGTTTGGAAAAATGAGGTAGAAGCTGAAAATGGTGGTCGCAGCTATTGAAGACAACAACAATACAGGAGCCAGTCTCCCTACAATATTCAGACATCTCTGATCCCTTTTGTTAGAGTGAACTATCACTTTATCTTGATGAAAATGTGAAGAAAAATACTTATTCATTTGGAAGACACAGCAAAACAGTAGTAGAATGAAAAAAAACAATACCAAAGTTTTATAAAAACCAATCAAACTCCAGCTGTGGTTGATCCATTTTGGGAAAATAAGGTTGTGTTTCCTTGTGTGAAATGAGAATATAAGGCAAGAATATCACCTTCCTTATCGAGTGATCGATGTAATGTCCACCGTCTGATCATGATCCGTGGAGGTGGGAAAATACATGATAATCAGTAACTGCATCTGCATATGATTTTGTGTGGATCGGATATTCTTCTTTGTTTTGTATTAACCTGGTTTCTCGGCGTAATATCATCATTGCATGGAAAAAAAATGCACTCTTTTATATATATTCCAGGTCCCAATTCTACCATTTATAACTCTTGACCAGGACAAACTACCAATTATTATGGTCAGTGTCCAAAAAGAGTTAACCATATTCATTTGCAGGACCTGCACATGAAAACCTTAATTTTATATATAATTAAGTTGCTAATAATAGATTATTAATTAAGACTTTAAAAGTTTGGAATTTAGGGCGAACTATATATATATAATACGAGGAGTACTAATGCTAGCTAGGCTGTCTAAAAAATTTGTTTAAATTCATATCCAAATGTGAGTTGTCAACTTTTCATCACTTACCCTATAATATTACCATTTAAATGATGTCGGTAACTCACATGCCAAATCATTTGGGTATGAATATGAACAAATTTTTTGGACAACCTAATATTACTCATATAATAATATTATATTCAACGAATAACGCGTAGGTGAAAATTGTGGGATGTAACAAATTTCAATTATATGGAAAACTTTTAAGTTATTTGTAACTATATGATAAGCATGTTATTAATATTTTATGAGATATAGAATACATATGGTATGCCTATGGAAAAAATTGAAGATGGTTAGATATATATATACCATCACAAGCTCTATATATATACAGTCTTTCTATTGTCAGTTCGTCCTGACAATAAATATATCAGGACGAAGAATATGGACCACAGATTATGGAGAAGTTTTGACAAGTGCTTACACTTTGAGTCAAAGTATGAAAATCTAGTGGTCCACATCCTTCGTCCTGATATATTTATTCTCAGGACGAACTGATAATAGAAAATCTGATATATATATATATATATATATATATATATATATATATATATATATATATATACTAGTAAATGTCGTTATAGAATCAAATCAGACCCGTTAGTGAGAATGGCCATTAAAAAATCATTCCAGAGATCAATAGGACCAGGCAAGCACCAGTGAACACAGTCATTGTAACCTTTCATCCATTTGTTGCCCCAGTAAGCTCCAGGATGCCCATCAGCTCTCATCAACATAGCCCTTGTCACATCCAAAACCCCAAATTTCTTGCCTAATTGCTTCTTGTTGTAATTGTCTTGTAATAATAATAATCTTCTTACTCTTTCAATCTCCTTAACTTGGGTGCTTCTCAATTCCCACTCATAACTTCCCACGTGATCGCGATCATTATAAGGACTTGTCTTGTTGCAGCTTCCTCCGGTGTTCCAACTCCCGTTCTCGAAATGAGAAGGTGAAAATGTCCTCAACAATGTCACCAAGTTACTGTTGCATTTCTTGCATTGGCTGATGTATTCGAACGCGGAACGGAACGACATCCCGATGGCTTCAATGACATCAAATTTAGTGACATTAGGATCGTTGCAATAGACACAACCGATTAGATTGGCATTTTTGTGGAGGTAAATTGGCCTGAAGAACCAATGTGCATTTGAGATGATAGCATAGTCGATGATAGGGAGGTGTCTAGCCCACTTATCATCAACCTTGTCAAGGTGCAGGTCAAATATGCCTGATGATGAACCGTTGATCATTCTCTCATTTCCATGTACAAGAAATTTTGACCATAGGATTGTGAGAGTGAAGTCATGATTTGCAAAATACCATATACGATGCCGGTCTTCGGGATCCTTGTATGCATCAATTGGAATTTCCTCCTGCAAATCATTTATAAATTTGTCAAAAAATTTATTATTATTTTTATTTTTATTTAAAAAACATTCTCATTCCTCAGTACTAGAAAAGAATTCTAATATGTTTAAAGCCTCATTAAGCAGAGTCGCACTTTCTACAAATTGTTAATGTCAAATGTAAAAGTCTATGTTCATACATATAATATTATGCTGACCAGTGACCAGCAGGCACTATCTCACTCCCATTTAATCTGTATCCTAGCTACTTTGTCTAAATTGGGCAGTGCAGCCCACATTTTGACTTTAGATGGCCTTAATTGTTGGGTCTTCAATTGCTTGGATACATTTAAACAATGGTATAAATATCGATTACAATGTGATTCTCGATTTCCTTTCTCAAACCCTAAATTAATTGTAACAGTTCCAAAAATATATATAATAGTAATATTACTGTACACACTTGTCTACATTTTATTTTTTTTTTGTTTTGAAAAATTACACTATTATATAAATTCGGGTTTTTTTAGGGGGAACGACTCGAACCCGTAACCTCGTGGTGGAGATGTGAATGGTTTTACCACCAAACCAACCTCATCTTAACCACGTGTCTACACTTTTATTACCTCAATAAACCAAAGTTTTGTATAGTAGTAGATATTCATAACTAGCAAAAATGATTTTTGTTTCTAAAAAAAAAAAAAAAATTGCCAAATATCAAAACCATTGAGTGATTATTGGTTTCAAATACTAGTGAGATTTGTTTTAATAACAAAACCAAACATGACGAAATGAGGTTGGTCCAATAGTAAACCTCTCACACATGTACCACGAGGTTGCGAGATCAAGTCCTCCCCTCCCAAAAAACATTGAATTTATATAACAGTGTAATACTTTAAAAATAGCAAAATAACAAAACCAAACATAACAAATTGCAACCGGTAATTAATACGGGCAACTTCAATAATAATATCATTTCAAAAAATAAATAAATAAAAACTTCCATAATAATAACATTCCAATTAATTAAAGCTTTGTCATCTTCTCAAAAATTGACGAAATGAGGTTGGTCTGATGGTCAACCCCTTACACTTGCATACAATGAGGTTGTGGGTTTGAGTCTCCCCTCCAGAATTTATGTGATAATGTAATACTTAAATATATATATATATAGAAATTCTATTATCAGTTCGAACTGACAAAAGTTATATCAGTTCAATGCATGTGGGCCACTGGATTTAAATACTTTGACTTGGCTGTATGTACTTGTCAGTCAAAGTATTTAAATCCAGTGGCCCACATACAAGGAACTGATATAACTTTTGTCAGTTCGAACTGATAATAAAAAGACTGTATATATATATATATACGGTCCCGATCCTATCGGTGCATCCTGATATAACTTTATCAGGATATTGAATGTGAGCCACTCATTTATAACAGTGATTTGACAAGTGCATACATACCAGGTCAAAGTATGTAAAACGAGTGGTTCACATTCAATATCCTTATATAATTCTATCAGGATGCACTGATAGGATAATTTCCTTATATATATATATATATTCTCTAAAATTAGCTTGCGTTTACATTAAGAAACAGAATCGACTTTGGGTGGGCTACTGACACAAGCAAAGCATGCAAATTAAAGGGCGGTTGATACCGATTACCGAATAATCCAAATAAAAATTTTAGAAACAAAGTTGAAAACAACAAAATATATATTTTTTTAATATTCTAAATTCTTTTTTTTGTTTTTTTGTTTTTTTTTTTTTGTTGATAAAATACTAAAAATTGTTATAATGCAATTGAAGTATTTGAATTATATTTTAATTTCATACAACTTTTTTTAATTTTATTTTTGAGAATTTTTGCGTTACAGTTAGAGAATATAGCAAAAAAAAAATATGCACATTGTAAAATTAGTAAGAAAGAAATAAGGAGGAAATACAAGGTTTGTAAAAAAGTGACCTGTGAGAGGAGACAGAGAAGGGAGTCGAGATGGTTACGAGCAACTGAGTCACCAATAAATGCAAGGTTTTTGCCTCGAAGAATTCTGAGAAATGACTTGCCATTAAACCTTGGAAGATCACATTTCTCTGGTTTCCATCTCCAATGCAGAAACTCTCTATCTTCTCTTCCATTCCTAAAACAATTTTTGGACTTGGGAATTGTACCACAGCTTGAATTCGTGTACCCAGATAATCCTCCAACTTCTCTAACCCAATGCCCTTTAAACAAGTCACAATTCTCCTTCTCTACATCATCACAAAAAATAAAAAAAAAAACTACTCAAAACATGATGCAGTACATCCACCCAAAAAAAAAAAATAAGAAGGAGAGAGTAATTAGAAGTACCTTTTTGATCATCAGGTTTGATGAAGCTGTGCTTTTGATGATGATCATCATCAGGGTCACGTTTGGTGAAGTTCTTTAAAGGGTTTGGAGAGTAGAGAACAAAGAAACTGAAAATGGTGGTTAAAGCCAGAGAAGAAAACAAGAGTGCAGCTAGTTTCCCCATGTTAATTATACCAAACGTTTATTCTTTTTTGTACTTGCAGTAATGGACTTCAATCATCTTAAGTTTTTGGAAATGAGACAACGAATGTAGAGAGACAAAAAGTTTATGCCCTTTAACACCGTCTGATGTAGAAACGTGGCACTACTACATAGACTTTGTATTACCTGATTTCACGGCGCAATTTCTCCCTTTGTTTGGAAACTTATAGGGCTCTCATGCTTTCCATCCGTTCAACTTTTTTCTTATCCCTATGAATCAAGATCAACTAGTTGCAAGTCGTATGTCGTCTAGGTCACTTTTCAATTCTAATAACAAAGCAAAACTTAAACATGATCACAGCCGTTGGGAGTTGGTACTTGGAACACAAGACTAGTAATCAACGTGACTGATGGCTTAATTAGTGAGGGACCACTTGTAATGTAGAACAGTAATTAGATATCAAATATATTTCAAAAAAAATAAAAATGATTGAGACGTTATTACCGACATTCTTTCATGATAGCAAAAGTGTTGTCTTTCAATTTTGATTACTTTTGTGATACAACGTGTTTGATGCTTTGATCATCACTTTCATTCATTACAAAATTAAAAGCAAGCCTCCTCTTTATTTCTAAAATAGATTACTAATCCAATAAGATTTTGATCAGATCAGAACAACACTATTCAAATTGCTCATATAAATAATTAAACGAGTAAAATAAGAGGAAATAGGGGTATATAGCACTTTTTAAATTTTGACTTATACAACTATCACACTTTAATAACTCTTGTTTTAATAACACCAAAAATGGAATTTGGATAAAAATACCCCCCAACTTCTTTTCTTTTCTCTTGTGTGTCTTTCACCTCTTCATTTTTCCAAAACCTCCATTGATGGAGCTTCAATGGAGGTGCCACTGTCAACCAGCGAGTTGACCGGCAAAACCACCGGGAAAATGTTCGTCGAGTGCCAATCATTGTAACCGAAGTGTTCATTTTCATTTTCGAGTTGTGTAGAGAGAGAAACGAAGCAAAACCCAAACCATCATGAATCTTCATCGTCTGATCTATGACGATCCATAGAGACTCTGACAAAACAGATGGCGCCAACGAACTCGGCATCGTTCGATCTTCCAGATCCAACTATATCCGGAGTCAACCGGTGCCGTCGTCGGGTCGTCACTGTCACCATTGATGGAGGTCGAACAGAATAAGTCTCGAACAAACTTGAATTAAGTCTCGAAACGCATGAATAAGTCTCGAAAAAATCATGAATAAGTCTCGAATTTTTGAGAAAAAAAATAAAAAGGAAAATAGTAAGTGGGGGTATTTTGGTCTCATCACCTATTTTGGTGCTATTAAAACAAGACTTATTAAAGTGGTGCTATTTGCACAAGCCCTCCCCCAAAAAAGTGCTATTTAATTTTTAAACCCGTAAAATAATTACACAAATCAAATGATTTAAATGGATGTACGGTGCATTATATTAAATGTTTACGCGGCACATTTCTTTGAGTTGCATCCTTTCAAACGTGTTTCTTCATCCGGCTTGAATCCTCCTATAGTCCTATCACCTCAAATTTTTTTTAATATATATATTTTTTTAATATGTGATATGTTGTTGATAAAGTAATAGTGGAAAACAATCACATTATAATAAATCATTTATTTTCATGTTTATGTGTCATAAAATCATTGAAAGGTGAGGAAGATCACTTGAGATGAGGAGACGATTATTATATCCTACTAAAACAATCAATAAATATTTGTATCTCTTCTACTTTCATTTCTTATAGATCTTTCATTTATAAGCAAAAAAATAAATATACATGGTTGTTATTAAAGAGACGCATATCTATTTTTTTATTTTCAAAACTTTAAATTTATTTGAACTATTAGATTGAATTCTAATGGATATAAACTACCCTATGTAATAATTACCTGTCTAGTACGGTAAGCATGTCACGTAATTATTATCCTCGGGTTTGCTCTAGCTACAATAAAATTCAATGGCTATAAGTGTTCGTTTGATAAAACTTTTATTTTTGGCTTTTGATAATAGAAGAAAAAAAGTAAAAGCATCAACTTAGATAGTTAGATGTCACCTAGTTCTGGTTCTAACCTTCTTTTTTTAAAACTTTGAATGTCAAACTCTTAATTCTATCTTGCGCATATTTGTTGGAAACTTGGAGTTTGTTGGAATCGGTTATTTTGAACCTTTAATTTGTGTTTGATTGGTTTGTGAATTATGGTTAGATTTTGATTGGTTTTTGTGGATTTGGATTAGATTTGGATTGGATTTGATCATAATACACTATAAGAAAAAAGGCCTATTGGGACGTTTTTTTTTTCGTTTCAATAGGAGGTCTATTGGGACGAATTATGTATTTCGTCCCAATAGATATCCTATTGGGACGAAAAAAAGTTCGTCCCTAAAGGTCTTACCATCTTGGACATAATTCGCCCCAATAGACATTCTATTGGGACAATTTTTGTCTAATGTGGTAAGGCTTTTAGGGACGAATTATTTTCGTCCCAATAGACATTCTATTAGGACGAAATACATAATTTGTCCTAATAGACTGCCTATTGGGACGAATGTATTACGTCTAATGTGGTAAGGCTTTTAGGGACAAATTATTTTCGTCCCAATAGGATGTCTATTGGGACGAAATACATAATTCGTCCCAATAGACTGCCTATTGGGACGAATGTATTTCGTCCCAATAGGTTTTCTTTTTATTTAAAATTATAATGGTTAATAAATTTTGTTGACCTTTAGGGACAAATTTCTTTCGTCCCAATAGATATCCTATTGGGACGAAATACATAATTTGTCCCAATAGACTGCCTATTGGGACGAAATAAATTTCGTCTCAAAAGGTTTTCTTTTTATTTAAAATAATAATAATTAATTAATTTTGTTGAAAATTCTTGATTTATTTTTTTTTGAAGTTTTTTCCTTAAAGATAGATTAATAATTAAATTACCATATAAATTAGAAAATGATGCAATATGGATCATTTTGTTTGTCCAAAGTGGTTCTCCATCGAGATGAATTTTGTTTTTTCCTAATAAGTTCTTCATAAGGATCAATAACTATTAGTTTTGAAAGATTTTCTATTATTTTTTTAAAAAAGTAACTAAATCGTTGGAATCAGAACTGAACTGTTGAAACCGAAACTGTTGGTTCCAAATCAAAAATTGAAACTTGAAAATGATGGAAAATGCCACATTTTTAAAGTGTTTTTGTAAGAAAGTCACTACTTTAATAACTTAAGTTTAAAAGACACCTATTATGGTGAACGGACAAAAATGCCCTTACTTTACACACATTTTCTTACTTTGAAGTTTTTATTTTTTTTATTTTTTTTTATTATTCTTTCATCTTCTTCATAGATGTTTGTTTAACAGATCTCTAATGGAGGTTGAACATCATTGGATAATTAGTTTAGTGGCGCTACGGAGATTTTTTTTGTTTTGAATCTTCCATTATTGAGCCTTTTCATTTTATTCTTCAAGTATTTTGTAAACCCGAATCGGAAATCGAAACCGTTGGTTCCAAATCGAAAACCGGAGTCATGTTTAATTCCGAGTACGATTAACAATTGACCATTTGATCTGACAATATATGATTTGAACAAAATAGTTTAATTAAATGTTATAATAAATGTTTTTTAATATCAATTTGTTTATCATATAAAAACAAAATTTAAGTTAGTGGAATCAATCTACAAATAAAATTTTGATCGAAAAATAATTAATAAAAAATTAAAAAGAAGTAGAGGTTATATATAAACATTATGCTTTTGTTATCACAAACAAAGAAGCAGCAAAGTGGTTGGGCGTGTGTGGGTGGGTGGGTGTGTGTGTGCAGGGTTCGACTCACCTTGAGGACAACAATTAAAATTGATTTGTGTGGGTGGCTGGTGGGGGGGTGTGTGGGTGGCTGAAGCAATAGTTAGTTTTTATTTTATTTTTTTTATTTTATTTTTTTTTATTTTATTTTTTTTTATTTTATTTTTTTTATTTCGTCCCTATAGGATACCTAAAGGGACGAAATATTTCGTCCCTACAGGTTGTCAAAGGGGACGAAAATACAATTCGTCCCTACAAGTTGTCTATTGGGACGAATATTTTCGTCCCTATACCTTATCAATTGGAACGAACAAAAATCGTCCCTATAGGTAGTTTTAAGGGACGAATTTCAATTTTCGTCCCAAAGAAGCTATTGCGACCCACCTGAGGCGACGGAATTTGGGACGAATAAAATTCGTCCCAATAGACCTATTGGGACGTTTTTTGGGCTATTAGGACGAAAAAAAATCGTCCCAATAGCCCTTTTTTTTTTTTTTTTTTTTTTTTTTTTTTTTTTTTTTTTTTTTGTGATATGACTTATATTGAATTATTGAATGGTTTTGTAGGTAGGAAAAAATAATTCGGGCTGCCTAGGCGGCTAGACGTCGGGCTACCGCCCGACTAGTGCCTAGCGTCTACTAAAACATTGGTTGAAACAATATAAAATCTCTTCTAAATATAATAAGATATTTGTGACATTCATTATTCATTGGAGTAAATAATATATTTATATTTTTGTGATAAAAGTTCATTTGATATTGTATAATATAATTCCTTTTTATTATATTTTCAAAGAAAATTCTATTAAAATAGTAAAGCAATAAAAAAAATACCTTGAAATAAATTATATTAAAATGATAAATTGATAAGAATTCATCTAAATTAAAAAAAAATAATATTTAAATAATAAAATGATAAAAATTAATTTGAATAAAAAATTCTATAAAAATAAGAAATTGATAAACATTAATATGAAATAAAAAATATATTTAAATAATAAAGTGATAAAAATAAATATGAAATAAAAAAATTATTAATATAATAAAGGGATAATAATTAATCTGAAATAAAATATTCTATCAAATTAATAAAGAGATAAAATTTAATCTAAAATAACAAAGCAATTAAAATTAATTTAAAACAAAATATAAAATAATAAAGTTATTATAAGTAGAGAGTAAAAAAGAAAATCTTAAAGTGGGATATGGGAAGAAATTGTGTCTTGTTATACATTAGAATAATGTGAAATTGACATTTTGAAAGTGAAAACAGCTCCCCTTGTTTTTTTCTCGGAAGCTTCTCCATGTGAAGCACGCAATGCATTAGCTTCTTTCGGAAGAGCTTTGAAAATTCAAAAACCCTTTTTTCTTTGTCATCCAAAACCTCTAAAAGCGGTGTTTAGAGTCCGAAAGAGCTTTAAACCCTTCCGAAAATAAATTTGAATCCTCTACTAATTTGATTTTTGTTCTAACCTACATAGATCTGGTGACAAGTGTAATAAATAGTTGAGATTTATTTATTTATTTATTTATTGGGTGCAGATATTGATACCTATAAATATGATAAACACACCTATATTTATAAGTACACACATGTCTAAAATTAAAAATTAAAACATTACTATAAACACTCATCTTAATGCTAATAGTATCTTTATTTAAATGAATATTTTCATTTAATAAAATTTATTTATAAACCCTCTTAAGTTATTAACACATCGAATTTCACAAATGATAAATTCATAAATTCTCCAGACTCGAAAACATAGTCTAGAGAATTTTTAAATTCTTAAATTTCGATAAGCTCTATTTCAAGGAAATGAAAACAAAGAGAACTCAACTCTGTCAAGTTCTGATATCTATTACAACAACTTTCACATCCTCATACCATCGTTGATCTCTTAGATACACAACGATGCTTAAAATTTTTGATGCATGCAACCTTGATTAAATCCCACTTGAAATCAATTTATGTGGCAGTTTAACATACTCACTGCGATGGATCTATAGAAGGATACCTCAAAATGTCTCAATGAGGTCAATTGGCCAATTTCATCTGGCTGTGTTAGGCATGCTTATGATATTTATTATATGAACTCAAAAAATATTTTCTTTTGAACCATTTTTTTGCAGTAGAGTGAGAAATCTTCACTTCATCATTTTTCTCTCTTTGAATTTGTTTCTTTCTTGTCTAGCAATCGGTAATGGCACCAAAAATTTCGTAGTCCAAGTCCAAAACGACATCAAACCCTTGGAGTTCTCTAATGTCGAAACTTGGTACATGTCTATTCTCATATTGAGAATAGACATCTCAATAGTCTAGGCATACTTATGACAATTACTTCTCACTTTTTTGTTATTTATAGAGTTCATAACCAAAATAAAAAAATAAAAAAATACGTACATCTGTATGATCAGAGTTCTCTGAAAATTCTTTTTTCCATTACTTTGTTATATGATAATGGGAGATTTTGATACTTGAAATAAAATTAGGGTTTAATTAGAGAGTTTTTTTTTTTTTTTTTTTTTTTTTTTTTTTTTTTTTTTTAATTGAGTGATATAGTTGAAAATATGGGTGTAATTAATAGGTGTACATAGTATTTGGTTTGTTTTTAATTAAACTAATTTGTCCTTTTGGTAAATTCCTATTGGGATATTTTTGTAATTAAATTTTTTATTAAAATATGAGTGTACTTATCATATTTATGAGTGTCAATATCAGCACCCTTATTTATTTTACTTCCATTATCTTAAATGTAGAGTATTAGCTTCAAGTGTTTTATGTCAGAAAAAAGATCAGATTAGCAGAGATCTAGATCCTCCGAAAGCTATGCCAAATAGGCCCTAACTACTCTTATAACTGTATATATAAATATGGGAGTCATCGGATCTATTTAGTATCATGACCCATAATCCATCATCTCTATTTGGCCCTATGCTTCAAAATTTTGTCCTCTTAGAAGAAGTAAGTGGGTAACACAAGAATAAACTGCAGAAATCCATTTTAATGTTCCATTCCACATAGTTGATGTTGATGGTTTTTTTGGGCCGCAATACAAACATCCAGGATTCAGGAATCACTTGCAGCAAGAATATCTTGGACTAACACAACGGGCTGGATACACTACACAGCACACACCACCACTTAACATAAATACCAAATTGCTTGTTTTTTAAACCCGTTCAACCCATGACCATGACAATAAAAATAAAATAGTTCCCTAGATTTTATAAATAAATCGCTTCCAGAGACGTAGCTCAACTGATAAATGGATGAGTTTAGAATTTGGGTAAATGATTTCCAAATCAACGGTTCGAATTCTACCAATAACAAAAACTTCAAAAAAAATACTGGTCTAGATTGATAGATAATGTCAAAAAAAGATTTTATATATAAATAAATAAATAAATAAGATGGAAAGTTCAACTTCAACCCATGACAAAGGGCATTAATTTCAGTGAGGGCTGCCGTTTATCTTTATGCATTAGCATTAAATTAATTTGGTGCAATCTTGTGGAAGATGCTTTGTTATTAAATTTTAAGATAATTAATTATAAATATTATTAGGTTTGAATTATTTTGTTCAAACAATATTTGTTTTGCATATAACAAGGCAAAACTACTAAAGTATTTTAGTCCTTGTTATAGGTAAAAATTAGTGGTGAAGGACACGTCATCAACACGAAAGGCCAGGAAAGCAGGAGTCAAGATAAGTCAACTTATGGAGCAGAAACCCCCCACGATAACCTACTCGGAAAAAGAGTAAGTAGTCTGACCACAAACAAAGACGATCAGCTCGGGCAGCAAATCTCACTCGGACATACTCGAGCACACTCGGGTATACTCGGGAATCAATGAGACAGTCACCAATATTCATATGCCAAACATAATCAGCGACCAGCACATCCACGATAAGCAACGATGTGGACCATTAGAGTTCAACAAGGAAACAAGCAGTTCTCCAGCGAATAAAGGAGAAAGAATCTCGTCCAGAATTGGACTCAGCCAAAAGAGGAAACATAACCTAATTAGGACTAGGAAACCGCTTGAGACTTGGGCACCACATCACTAAAACCTAGCGGCCACCTTAAAACCCTAAAAACAACATGTATAAATACCCCCTCTATACGCAAACAGGGGGTACGTGAAAAACAGTGAGAGAGAGAGAGAGATTATAGTGTAATATTCTTGTAACCATTCTTGATAGTGAATTTGGCTTCGTTGCTAAGGCAACAATCCGTGGATGTTTCTCCAACCATTGGAGTTTTACCACGTAATTGCTTGTTATTTCTTCTTAATTTTAAACCATTCTCGTTCACAAACTATAGCAATTCGAAAATAGATCATTGACTTGGTGACCATCAAAAATCACCGTCAACAGTCCTTAAAGATGGATTGATATAATATTAGTACGTACAAAATATCTGCTCCCAAAGAATACAAAATAAGGTTGGTCTAGTATTATATCTCTCACACTTACACCACAAAGTTATGGGTTCGAACCTCTTCTCATTCCTAAACCCTGAAATAAGGCCAACTAGAGGGGGTAGCAAACCCAGCATTTTGCTAGGGCCCCCAATTGGTCCAATATCACTTCAATCTTTTGCTAAAAAATTATAAATATATATATATATATGGTGGTTCTCTAGGAAGGACATCCAACCACAGTCACACATTCACATTGGGTGTGAGTATTTGTTAATGTGAGGTTGTGGGCTTAATGTAAATGTGTGGTTGTGGTTGAACGTCTTGAAATTATAAAGTTTGTACGTCCTTAATAGAGAATTATTCTCTATATATATATAATTTGTCACATTATATATGCGGGTTCAAAAATTTTATAGTACTCTTTACTCTCTTACTTTTAAGACTATCACCAAATTAATAACTTAAGTTTTAATAGCATCCAAGGTGTTGTTCGGATAAAAATACCCTTAAAATACACTAGCATAAATATGTCTTGCACTTTTTTTTTTCCTATACTTATTTTTTCGTGTTTCCGAGACTTATTTTGTGTTTTCGAGACTTATTTGGGAAATAGGGATGTGGGGACCTATATGCTATATCTATCCCCATTTCCCCAATACCCATCCTTTACTAAAATAAGTCTCGAAAATACTCGAAAATACCTAAAAAAAAGTCTTAGAAACACAAAATAAGTCTCGAAAATACCCAAATAAGTCTTGGAAACACCAAATTAAGTATAAGAATTTTTTCCTTGGAAACACCAAATTAAGTATAAGAATTTTTTTAGAATTTTTTTTTTCTTCATCGACCTCCAATGGAGGTCATTTTTTTTTTAAAGCTTTTGTACCCATATATATATATATATATATATATAGACCCAGAAATTGTTTTTTTTTTTTTTTTTTGTTTTTTTTTTTTAAAGCTTATTTGTACCTAGAATTACTAAAATAAATGGGATTCATTGAGTTTGTGAAAGAGGTTGAAGAAGATGAGGAAGATACGTTGAAGAAGATCGAGAAAAGAAAAGGAAATAAAAAGAATAAGACAATATGGGAATTTTTGTCACTCATTTACTTTGGTGTTATATAAACTTAACTTATTAACTTAGTGATATTCACAAAACTCCAATCGGATATGGTGCCATTTAGGCCAATTTCCATTTATATATGGTGCATAAGGTGTGTATTGGTTAATGGCTGTTTCAAAACATATTGGGCCCCAAAATGTCCCAATATAACCTATTTAAAAAAGAAAACCCAGGGCCAGTTACTTATTTAAAAATAAAACTCAAAACCTAAATTTTATAGATCATAAACCTACAGTCTTTCTATTATCAGTTCGAACTGACAAAAGTTATATCAGTTCCTTGTATGTAGGTCACTGGATTTAAATACTTTGACTGACAAGTGCATACAGCCAAGTCAAAGTATTTAAATTCAATGGCCCACATGCAAGGAACTGATATAACTTTTGTCAGTTCGAACTGATAATAGAATTTCTGTGTAAACATATTAATATAATTAGAGGAAATAGGGCTATATAGCACTTTTTAAATTTTGAATTGTACAACTATCAAACTTTAATAACTCTTGTTTTAATAGCACCAAAAATGGAATTTGGACAAAAATACCCCCCATCTTCTTTTCTTTTCTCTTGTGTGTCCTTCACCTTCTTTTTCTTCTTTTTTCCAAAACCTCCATTGATGGAGCTTCAATGGAGGTGCCACCGCCGACCGGCGAGTTGACTGGCAAAACCACCGGGAAAACGTTCGTCGAGTGCCAATAATTGTAACCGAAGTGTTCGTTTTCATTTTCAAGTTGTGTGGAGAGAGAAACGAAGCAAAACCCAAACCGTCGTGAATCTTCATCGTCCGATCTATGACGATCCGTCGCGAATCTGACAAAACCGATGGTGCCAACGAACTCGACATCATTCAATCTTCTAGATCCAACTATTTCCAGAGTCAATCGGCGCCGTCGTCGGATCGTCACTGTCACCATTGATGGAGGTCGAACAGAATAAGTCCCGAACAAACTTGAATTAAGTCTCGAAAACGCATGAATAAGTCTCGAAAAAATCATGAATAAGTCTCGAAACTGCAAATAAGTCTCGAATTTTCGAGAAAAAAAATAAAAAGGAAAAGAGTAAGTGGGGGTATTTTAGTCTCATCACCTATTTTGGTGCTATTAAAACAACACTTATTAAAGTGGTGCTATTTGCACAAGCCCTCCCCCAAAAAGTGCTATTTAATTTTTGAACCCTTAATATATTAACCTAAATTAGTTATTTTACTTAACTCGTATCTCATATCATTCACAATAAAATAAAATAAAAAAATTTATAAGGTCCCGATTTTTGTTAATATCATTGAATAGATCGGGGTCCGAAATGTCCAAAGGCGGGCCTGCTCCAAACTATTGTAATATTTAAAAAAAAATACCAAGTTAATTATTAGCTCTGCATTGATGTGCATATATATATATATATATATATATAAATATATATACAGTTTTTATATTATCAATTCGAACTGATATAAAATATATCAGTTTCTTACATGTTGGTCATTAGATTTAAAAGATGCTTTGATAAGTGCATGCAGCCAAGTCAAAGTATTTAAATCCAATGACCTACATGTAAGGAACTGATATATCTTTTGTCAGTTCGAACTGATAATAGAAAAATTATATATATATATATTCTTTCTTTGTAGGATCTCTACACAGTTTTTAAATCTGATTGCAAGAGGAGAAAAAGAAAGAAAGAAAGAAATGAAACACTAAGACAAAGCTGAGAAATTAATACTGGCCTCACAATTTTATATATAAAAACTTTGTTTGAATACCTTGCAAAGCTGAGAGACAAAGTTTAGATGAACAAATCAGGATATATGATTGTCCTCATTCTTTTATTTGTCCAGAGATCTAGGAATAAGGCAAAACAGATGACTTCAAAAATAGGACAGTAGTATTCATCAAATCAAAGTCGATCTTGCCAGTTTTTGTAAATATTTATATATATTGAGATCGGCTGAAGAAGAATATTCATGAACATTATAATATACCAGTCATGCAGGGATGGCACAGCAACTAGCCAGCTATAGATATACATATATCATGATATATATATATATATATATATATATATATATATATATTATATCGATCTGCATTCACAGGGCATGTAGTACGTAATTCCAAAGTATGATAATGGACATCTCACCAAACGTTAAGACAAGTGTTGAAATATCTCAGACACTCTCACATTCTTCTTTATCTTTTGATGCTAACCATTCCAGTTCTTCTATCTCCCAATTGCAACCCTTGCATGTTCTTCTTTGTCTTCTCTAGCTCTTACCTATCCGGTTTATGTGACTGTCAATTCTCTTGCTATCATTATTCTTACAAAAGAGTTATTACTACTGCTTTTATGACTTGGACACAGTCGATAAATGTGACATGAACATAGCAAATGTTTGTGTCGGCAAATCACGACACAGATTTGAACATGTTGAACTCTAGTGGGGTTTCATATCTATATATGTAAACCCTTACTGTGTAATGTGTATCTCATATTTGTGTTGGTCCACTGGTTTAATTAGTCTATTTGGATTGTAACATATGTTTTGGTCTGTTAATATATAGAGTGTCGATATTTGCACCTCTCTAATTCTGTATGTACACCTCAAATTTATATATTTTTAAAATTCTAATTAAATTAAATATAATAAATTTTATAACTATTTACTTAAAAAAAAAAAAAAAAATTTGGTACAAAGGAGGGCAAAGCCCAGACCAAGAAAAACAACTAAGAGAGAGGGGTGATTAGACGGTGCCTGAAACAAGATAGACCATTAGCGTCGACCTCCAAAGATAACCAATGATTATTTAATTTACTTTTTCAAAAAAAAACTAAATCAAATTAAAAATAATAGAGAAAAACAAAAATCCAAATCAAAAAGTGGGGAAAGCATTATCATTCTACCAGAAAAGATGGAGGAGGGCGGTGCTGCCTCCTCTATCATTAGATTAGAAAAAGATGGCCTCCAAAATTTAAGAGTACAACTCCTTTCACTCTTTTAATTTTGTATTTTACATTTAAAAAAAAAAAAACAAACACATAATATTCTCTCCGGAAAGATAAAGACATAGAGTAGGAGATGTCTCCTTTTTTTTTTTTTTTTTATGCGTATGTAAAAAAGAAAAAAAAAAGAGATCTAAAAACTTATATTTTAGATATATTTTATAATTTTTTTAGTTATAATATTTTTTAAAATTAAAAAAGGGCATATTTTGTAACGTGTGGGGTGTGATTATAAGATTTCATATTTTAAAAATTTATAATGGGGTGTATCTATAAAAATGGGTGCACATACAATTATTGAGGGATTCAAATATGGTACGGATATTGACACCCATAAATATGATAAGCACACTCATATTTATAAATACACCCATGTCTAAAATTTAAAATTAAAATATTACTATAAACACTCATATTAATGCCAATAGTAACCTTATTTAAATGAATGTTTTCATTTTAATACAATTTATTTATAAACTCTCTTAAGTTATTAACATATCCAATTTTATAAATGATAAATTCTTAAGTTCTTCAGGCTCGAAAACACAATCCGGAGAATTCTTAAATTCTTAAATTTTGATATCTGTCAAGTTAAAACAGAGAGAACTCAACGCTGTCAAGTTGTTGATATTTATTACAAGTAAGGAACGTAATATCGGTATCGGTATCAATATCGGGCTTCTAAATTTACGGATATATCGGGGATATTATCGATATCGGTGGATATTCCGTCAAAAATTAAAAAAATGATGGATATTTATATCTAAAGTTAGATTTTTTTTGTGAAATTTTAGAACAAGCTTAAACAAGTAATTATACATCCAATGAATCATATTTCAATGATAAATTATCATAGTTATGAGTTTATTATAAATTATAACATAGATAGAGTCTGTATAAAATTTTTAAAATTGAGTATTTAATAGAATAATATTTGGTTTCACTTTTACAATATTATATACAATATAAAGAGATTAAATATTTAATAAACAAAATTATCATTAAAATATATATAGTAATAGTTCCACACTTCCAAGATTCTATCATAAATCATAATTCATACATAATGATCTGAAATTTAAAACCAAAATGAATTCCTTGCTAGTTCAAATACATAAGATACATTTCTATCTTGATTCGAACAATAATTTTCCCAATAAAACGTGCTTGCATAGTTTTCAATGTAGTTATTAATATGTCACACGTATGTTGCTTGATCTCTTCCAACTGATCCATGAATTGGGTAGTTTGGATTTACCCAACTTGGTGGATATTGTTGATCTGCATGCATACGTATTGCATATGACATTTGTGGAGAAGGATAATCAAATATATTGCAGCCACCATAACTACCATAATTTGGTACATGAGAACCTGACATTGTCTGCGAATCACCTAAAGAACTGTTTTCTGTGTCTATACTCATTGAGGAGAGAGTCATATTTAAAGAATCTTCAACATTTTGACTTGTTCCTCCATGTTGTCTACCACAATTTTGATCAAAATTACATGCATGAGCATCCCAACCCACCACATTAGCATTTCAACCTGTTGCACCAGCATCCCAACCTCCAGCACGAATATCCCAACTTGTTGCACCAGCATTCAAATCTCCTGCACCGGAATACCAACCTCTTGCCTCATCCCCATCATCTCCATCATCTCCATCATATTTTCCTCCACTATTTACATCAGAGGTATGTTGATCATCGGAAGAGCTGGTAACAATAACTCCAAGATCTACACCAACTTCTTCTCTCATCACTTGTTCAATATTTATTCCTATGTCTTGAGCATGAGAAGCAATATGTGAATCAAGATTTCCTTCGTCATCATCAAAGGAGGCAAGTCTAACCCAGTTAAAAATAGGATTCTCATTATCATCTTCTGCTTCAGCAGCTACTTGAAGTAGATCCATAAAATTAGTTTCATTTACTTTATCTTTTTCAGCTGCCATATCCCTAAGTTTCAACTTCATATTATAATAACAATAAACAAGTTGTTCAAGCTTAAAATAGGCAAGACGGTTCCTTTGTTTTGTGTGGATTAAAACAAATGTGGACCAATTTCTTTCACATGTAGAAGATGATGATGTTTGTGATAGTATGCGAATTGCTATTACACTCAATGATGGAGCACAATTTCCATACATTACCCACCAATTAGCTGTAATAAAAATTATTAAGTATTATAAGTATGAATATTATTTCAATGATATTATTATTTATTATTAATATGTAAATTTTTGTAATAAAAATTATATACCTGGTTGCATTTTGCTTCTAGTTGCAATGGCTTCTAGTTGCGATGTCTGCTCGTTCACCAAAACTTTTCTTTCCATCCTTAAAGTATGTGAGCAACATTCATGAGATCAATATGTATATAATATATATTAATATGACACAATACTCACATGCAAAGAATTTATAATATTGGGATTATAAAATTGGTTGTAAATTGTAACTTTTTACCTCATTTCCAAAATTAGCAATTCCTACAGCTTCAGTGTCTAATTGCACATAGACATTATGTGCGGTTTTCAAAAGATCCAAATTAGATAAAAAGACTTACTGAATGAACCATTTATCCCCAATATTGTCTCTATATTGGTACTTTGGGTTCAAATAGTAAGTTAGAATAAAAAAAAGAATAATTTTAGTATAAATACTATACTAAATTTTAATTATGAATGACAAACAATCCAAAATAAAATTTACTTGCAGCATGTAGTGGGTGATTGAGCATTTTATCCCATCGGTCTTGTATAATGTTTAGAACCCATTTACTCCCTCTCTGTTGTTTTACTGTATCTTTCATCACACGTATTAACTCATACACGATAGGCATAGTGGGTACAACTTCTGTATCAACCAATATCAGAACTTGGTACAGTGGCTCATATATTTTAAGATTATTTTATTTGGAATGTCGGCACAAAGTTACAAAAAAAATCAATTCTACATATTTATAAATTGATTGGTACATATTTAATACTATTTGGAATTAGTTTTACACATTCGAGTCACAAATTTTTTTTTTCAGATTGCTTTCACAAAATTTTACATATTTTACACATCCACTCTTTGGTTTTTTATCCAATTTTACTTCAAGTATTCAATAATTTTACTATTTACTATTATGTTGGAAATTTTTATAAATTTGTTAATGCTTCTTCTAAAATAATTTTCAAGCTAAATTATTTTAACAATAATTTAATTGTTTAGGATTAAAAAAATTGTTTTAATAATATGCAAAATATCCATGGACTTTCGGGGTGAAATTCATAAAATTTTGGGAATTTCGGGATATTTCGGGAATATCGGTGGATTTTTACGGATATTTCGAAATCGGCCGGATATTCTGCAGAATATTGGATATTTGCCTGTTTCGATATCGGTCCCTCCAAAATACGGATATATCGGTGGATATTTCGGTATATCTATCGATTTTAAGTACCCTGATTACAACAGATGTCACATCCTCATACCACCGTTGTGTATCCAAGCGATTACTGTCTTCATTCCCTCCTTCCAAAGACATCTTTCCATCGTGTGCAGCCTTGATTAAATCCCACTTGAAATCACTGTCTTCATTCCCTCCTTCCAAAGACATCTTTCCATTGTCTCCATTCCCTCCCTCCATTGATTAAATCCCACTTGAATCATTGTCTTCATTCCCTCCTTCTAAAGACATCTTTCCACCGTCTTCATTCCCCCTTCCACATACATCTTTTTAATCCACTTCTCTTTGTCATGATGATGATTGACACAGATCTATCAAACAAAGTCCTTGGAGAGACTCTTTAGCATTTTTTACTGGTTGGTTTCTTTTTCAAATCTAAGAAACTTGGAAAGAACATCTTGATCAAGAAAATTTCATTATCCATACTTGCAGCCCTCGAAATCCCACCTGACTCCTTCGTTTTCTTTTGTTTCTTCATTTGATCTTCTGTTTCAAAACTGCAGATTTTAATAATGGGAGATTTTGATAATTGAAATAGAATTAGGGTTTAATTAGAGTTTAGTTTTTTATTTTTATTTTAGTGATATAGTTGAAGATATGAGTGTAATTAATGAGTATACATAGTATTTGATTTATTTTTAATTAAACTAATTTATCCTTATTGGTAAATTCCTATTGTGATATTTTTGTAATTAAATTTTTTATTAAAATATGGGTATACTTATCATATTTATGGGTGTCAATATCGACACCTATTCAAATATCGCCACTCTAATATATATTGATGTTTTGAATTCTTATTTTTGGATAACAAAGGTTGGTTGGATATTTAATCTGTTTGGATAGTTTGGCCCATCAAGATGTGTCATTTCTATAATGGGGCCTGGCCCAATAAAATCAAATTGATTATTTATTTATTTATTTGAAATCTGACACCGAATAGATCATAGGTCTATCAATACTCGAGAGCAAGTACTATATATACGGTCTGAATATCTATTCTTACAGTATCAAGAAGAAAAATCCAAAAACATATATTTTTTTAATTATTACAATATTTCGAGATTGGAAGAGGGGGTATGACTCAAACCCACTTGTCAAGCCCCACACATGTTTTTAAAATGCTTATGGTCGGATTCGAACCCATACATGATGTTGAAGGGGAATACACACATCACTTGAGCTCAAAAATAACGTGATGAGATATAATGCTTAAATCTACCTTTTTGTTTCTTTTTAAATGTTATGATTGTACAACATTGGCAAATTCATACATATATGCCCCTAATAAAATAATTAGTAGCAGCAGCTGCCATAAATGGTGACAGATCAACCTTCCCTACTTTGTCAATAGTGCTATTGTCACATCACATTTTACTAATTGTTTGTCCCTTTTTTTTTCTCCATTTATGATTAATAAGCTACACGGTTAATGAAAATAATACTACAATAAGAAAAGAAGTTACTAAATTAATAAAGCAGTTGACAAGATGAGGTTGGTCCAGTGGAAAAGTTCCTCATACCCACACCACAAGGTTGTAGGTTCAAGTCTCTCCCCCATCCCCTATAAAATCCCCGATTATTGTAATATTTCAAAGGAAAAAAAATTAATAATTAAAGCAGTTAATTAACCCATTAAGTCCTCATTAGTTGGTAACAAATAGTGAAAAATGAATGAACACGTTACATGCTGGACTTGGGCAGTTCTTTCTATAGCTGTTTTGCAAAGAGAGAATAGAAGCAGCACAGCAGGATATGCTGAGAGTATCAAAGAACAGATCCACTTGATATGGAAAGTTATAGTATTAAATATTAATAAGTAAAAATAAATAATAATAATATAAAGTATCACAATCAGAGGGTCAAATTAGACTCATTGATAATATATAAAATAGGTGGACAGCGTAGCTGATCACATGGGAGTTGAAGCTGGATAATAGTGTCACATGTGATCCTGCCAAACCAACCATCAGACAAATTCCATGGCTTTCAGAATTCAGATGCCAATATATCTGCCATGTTCACTGCTACGTACTACTTGTGGCGCCCATTTGCTTCACTTCCAATGCTTGGTTGCTAGGATTCATATGTACATGCACAGCAACTACATAACCTACATATCTTATCTTCTTTTTACCTTAAATGTCTTAGTTACGGACGTTCGTATTTTCTTTTTCGACCTTTTTTAGTAGGGACGTCCACACCAGAGAAAAATTCTTTAGTAAAAACAATATACTTTATTCATATTTTACCTTATGATATGCTTCATTTCGTCTTCTAGATATAAATTTATAAAAATCATCGATGAACTCTAAAGTGCATAGTTGACATTGTCCAAATTGATGTACTATTTAGAAAAACTTAGGGACTGTGGACACTAAAAATGTAAGTATATTTAAAATTTTGATATTTCACTAAAATATAGGGACTAAACTGTAAATCACCCATTAATTTTTTTCAATGGTTTTTACTCATTACCAAATGCAAGTCTCATCTTTACTATAATAATAACCCAAATAAGAGAACTGATTAATTGATTAATTGACATGCTTTTTAATAATCTATGAAAGAGGGTTTCACTACTAGAATAACTTAATTACAGTATACACATTTTGATAGTTTTGGATATGTGCTCTGAAGTAACTGTATTAACTAACAAATGTGAATTTTGTGGGGATGTGAAATTAATGAACTCCCTCCCCACATACAGTTGTTTCCAGTTAGTCTTAACTCATAAGGCTCTGAGGGACCCCACTTCATTAAATACACTGTCTCTTTGTTTGTTTCATTCTATCTGGGTTGGGCTTCATATTCTGATATTCTATTTACTTTCCTCTTCATCTTGTTTCAATTATGCAAAGTAACTGTAAGACACTAAGACGTAGCTCGACTGTAGATGGACGAGTTTGGGGTTTGGGTAAATGACTCTCAGGTTAGCCACTCGAATTTTATCAATAGTAAAAGCTTTCAAAAAAATACATAGTCCCGAATTAATAAATATTGTAAAAAATAAAATAAAATAAAATAACTATGCAAAGTAACAAAATAAAAAATAAAAAATTAAGGTGGAAATTTAATAAACAAAAATAGATTTATTATTGTTTTTTTTTTTTTTTCACTACAATAATTTGGAAATTATGTGAGCTTTGTTTGACTTAGCCCAATTAATTCAGGAATTTAGCATTAATGAGTTAAATCTCAAGTGTTGTCTTTTTTTTTTTGGAAAGAAAGCTCAAGTGTTGTCAGTACATGAATAGCTAGTATTAGTAATAAAAAGATGTTAAGAAAAGTCAGGTGAGGTCTAATAAAATAATGATCATGAGTTAATCATTATACGGTTCATAGTATACACACTTTCTGCTTCACAAAATTCAATCACATGTATGTAAACTGTACCGACCTCACTGAGGTATAGACCACAGCCAGGTAGGCAGGCTCTCAATTAATTATAATTAGGCTACACAGATCTTGCTTGATAAAAGAATAATATCTGGGTAATAACCGGTCAGTATCCAAAATACTGATCTCATTGGTGGGTCAGTATCTAGGAAAATCTATTCATCATCATAACCAAGAGAAGAAACTTCTCAGAAATATGTTATTTAGATTCTTAAATTGTTTTTTAGAGCACAAATTTTGAATATTTTTGTGAGGTGATGTGATTATGGATGTTGGCTGTAACTAGTTGTCAATATTCCTTTTCAACCTTCCTTTTCTAACCTCCTCCAGTCATCCACTCAATGTCATCCCTTTCTCACTCTCCTTTCATGGATTTTTCCTAAGTTGACTAACCTTGATTAATTAGTCAACAAAATTTGTAATGATTGTAATTTAGCTGTAAACAATAACAGATTGGGTGTCTTCTTTCCTTTATTAATATTGTTCACACTAGCATAGCAAATTAAGTTCTAGTTTTATCTCTCCTTCTCTTTTCTCTCTCTCTTTCTAAAAATCTACATCTTGCACATTAGTATTACTAATTTCATAGATCTAGATTTGAGTGGAGAAAGATGAAATTTTGACTTTTTTTAATTTGTTTTTTGTTTGTTTCTTCATCTATAATGATATAATATTGATTGAACTCTCACTTTCTCAGTATAATTTCATTGTTTCTCTTCCAAAAAATATTGATCTGGGTATATCTCAAATCTTTCTTCCTAGTCATGGCTCCAAACTCAGTTGTGGTGACTATAGAGAAGCCAAACAACTTCTCTTTGGTGGAGCTCAATGGCTCAGATTCATCATCAACATTGTTACCTGAGAAACAAAAGGGTGTGAGTCCCAAGCAATTCACGTGGTTCATTTTTCTCAAAGCTAACAGAGCCTTTGTTTGTCTTTCATGGCTTGCCACAGCTTTCAAAACCATGTTTGTTTCAGCGAAGAAGCGTGTCGCGTTGCTTGATGTTGAAGAAGAGCCTAAAAGCAGAGAAAAATTGTACAGGGTCATCAAAGCTTTTCTAGTTATATCAATAGTAGCTTTAGTGATAGAAGTTGTAGCCCATTTCAAGAAATGGAACTTGAATCTGATTCAACCATGGGAGGTGCAGGGTCTTGTTCAGTGGTCCTATATGGCTTGGTTGTCGTTTAGAGTTGATTATATTGCTCCTTTGGTCATTGCACTTTCCAAATTCTGTGTTGTACTTTTCTTGATTCAATCTCTTGATCGGCTTGTTCTTTGTCTTGGCTGTTTCTGGATCAAGTTCAAGAACTTGAAGCCCAAGATTGATGGAGAAGCTTATGACATTGAAGACTCCTCCACTTTCCCAAAAGTACTTGTCCAGATTCCAATGTGCAATGAGAGAGAGGTTAGTTTTCTATATTTTGTTTTGTTGTTACGACTTATGTCTTTTTTTTTTGTTCCTGGTCTTGTTCTAAAATCTATATCACACTTTGATGGTGTTTAGGTGTTTGCACAATCCATTGGTGCTGCTAGTCAACTGGATTGGCCAAAGGACAGGATCTTAATTCAAGTCCTAGACGATTCGGATGATATAAATTTGCAGGATTTGATTAAAGATGAAGTCTTAGCTTGGCAAGAAAAAGGAGTTAACATAATCTACAGACATCGGTTGATCCGAACCGGTTACAAAGCTGGAAATCTTAAATCAGCAATGGGTTGTGAGTATGTCAAGGACTATGAATTTGTTGCGATTTTTGATGCTGACTTCCAGCCAAATTCTGACTTCCTCAAAAGAACTGTTCCTCACTTCAAGGTATTGTATATATTTGACCAATTTTGAAGAACATTTTGTTGACGAAAATGAAAACTAAAACAATGTTGTGATCCATGACTGCAGGGAAATCCTGAGCTTGGTCTTGTTCAGGCTCGTTGGTCTTTTGTGAACAGGGATGAGAATTTACTCACTAGGCTTCAGAACATCAATCTGTGCTTCCATTTCGAGGTTGAACAGCAAGTGAACGGCGTTTATCTAAATTTCTTCGGATTCAATGGGACTGCAGGAGTGTGGAGAATCAAGACTTTAGAAGAGTCAGGTGGGTGGCTTGAGAGAACAACAGTTGAAGACATGGATATCGCTGTCCGAGCACATTTGAAGGGTTGGAAATTCATCTTCCTCAACGATGTCAAAGTGCTTTGTGAATTGCCTGAATCCTATGAAGCTTACAAGAAGCAACAACATCGCTGGCATTCTGGTCCGATGCAGCTCTTTCGTTTATGTCTTCCTGCTATCGTAACTTCCAAGGTCACATCTCCATTTTCAATTTTCATATTTCCAATCATTTGCAATTCTTTGGGGGCTTTTTCTAATTGGTAATGAAATGAAAAGGAATAAAGTTCCCTTCCCAAAGGGACATAATCTGATTCTGAACTGATTTTAGTATACACAGTGATCACAAATCAGTAATTAAGTTTCATTTCTCTCGTTCGGATTCCTAATTAGTAAACGCGACATAAGAGTCATGGAAATCATATATTGAATAACATTTTGTTATGTTGTATTATGCAGATATCAATCTGGAAGAAGGCCAACTTGATATTTCTCTTCTTTCTTCTAAGGAAACTTATACTTCCCTTCTACTCATTCACATTGTTTTGTATAATTCTTCCATTGACCATGTTCATACCAGAAGCAGAGCTACCTCTTTGGGTGATCTGTTATGTACCCATTTTCATGTCTTTTCTCAACATTCTTCCATCTCCAAAATCCTTCCCTTTCTTGGTTCCTTACCTTCTCTTTGAGAACACAATGTCTGTAACCAAATTCAATGCCATGGTTTCTGGGCTGTTTCAGCTGGGAAGCGCATACGAGTGGGTAGTAACAAAGAAGACAGGAAGATCATCAGAGTCTGATTTAGTAGCATTTGCTGAAAGGGAATCATCGAAGTCTTCAAATGAAGAGAAGATCCATAGAAGGCACTCAGAGTCTGGTTTGGAATTGTTAAGTAAACTCAAGGAAGAAGAAAAGGTTCCTGTTAAGAAGAAGAGAAACAGAATCTACAGGAAGGAGCTTGTGCTTGCTTTTCTACTGCTGACTGCAGCTGCTAGAAGTCTGTTGTCTGCTCATGGAGTTCATTTTTACTTCTTACTATTTCAAGGCTTGTCTTTTCTTGTTATGGGTTTGGACTTGATTGGTGAGCAGATGAGCTGAAACATTATAATTTTGTTTTTGTGGTTATTATTACAATACAGTTTGAACATCTGATTTTCCAGTTCAATGGCAATTTAACTGCTTGGGGCCTGGAACTGGATTTCAATTACAGATTAAACAAAATTACTGTCTGAATTATTTATTAGGCAAGACATATGTGATAAATGTTGCGTTTGTTTTATACTCTTATAATATAAAAAAATTCTTTTTTTTTTTGTTTTTTTGTTTTTTTGTTTTTTTTTTTGCTGTTTAAGTTTATATTTGAGATTGAATAAAAAATTCAACTTTTACTCATGCAATGTGCTCAAGTTTGTATGAATCTGGCCTTTTTTGGAAGAAATTAATTGTAAACACTGAAATTAATTATAAACTATTGTAATATAATTGAAATTAATTATATTACAATAGTTTATATTTATACAATTTGAATATAAACTATTGTAATATTGGACAGAAAACTCCTCATGTATAATTGTAAAATACATATCATGCTCTACCTACAACTAAACTAATGTGAAAATGTTAGTGTACACCAACTAATCGCGGAGGAATTTCCGTATTTGTAAGATACAAAAATGTAGAAAGCACGCTGATAATATTTTCGTAAATAATTTAGATCTTGAGGGCATAATGGTAACTAACGAGTTCTTTAAAAGAAACAGGAGCCGTTTAAGTTTATTGAGTGGTTCAAAAACAGAGCGCAAAAAATCTTGGAGGCCGTTTAACTGCTATCCACAGCCTTCCCTATCCTTGCCGCTAACCTGGTTTATCTCTGTGCTGTCTGTCCCGGAATTAGAGGCAATGGATTGTGATTCATTCTCGAATGTTCCTCTTCCTTCCCTCTCCAAGGACTTGGGCAAGAAAAAGAGGGTCAATTTCATTTCACAAAAAACTTCAATTCAACCATTCAATTAGGTTTTGTATTTTCTATATATTCTATTATTATTAATTTGGTTGTGATTTGAAATGCAGGGTAATAGGTTGGCCAAATTGAAGCAGTGTAAGCTCGATGTTCGGCGCCAACAATGGCTTTCGCAGAGTACGATTTTGATCTTCCATTTCTCTCTTTTTTTGTTTGTTCTTTAACTTTGAATTTTACAAGGTGTGTGTGTTTTCTTTTTTTGACGTTTCTATTTAATACTCAACGTTTTCGTAAGGGAGTGAATAGGATTAGAAAATACAGATTGTATTTTTATCATTGTGTTTACATTAACACTTTAGATATGTGAATAAATATATATAAATGGATTCTCATGAACAAGTAATTATGATCAAAGTTCATTAACGACATGTAGTTGTCACGGCCTCCTTTATCAATTCTTTAGCATTTCCTTTGTGAGTTGTGATGGTATAAGTTTGTTTAATGCAAGTAAAAGGCCTAGATATACTGAGTATTCTAGTCCATCTTGCTAACGGAATCATAGGTATAAGAAAATCAATTTAGTATTGGTCAAGCAGTTTTCAGAAATCTAGAATGAGGAAGCTAGTATATGTTTGTATGTTTTTGAGATCATTGCAATGAATGTTTTAATTCTGAAAAATGGTTGTCTTTGTTTGGACCTAGAGGAAGGTGTCACTTGGGAAATGTTTCATTTATCTAAAAGTTTGATATTTATGGTTTTTTTTTTTTTGGTGTCACTGAAGTTAAAAAAGATATGCTCTACTTATTCTTCTCTGTATCATTGAACTGACTGAAGTAAAATGTCCTATGAGTCCTAAAGTTCTTTTGCATGTTCCTGCATTGGCGTTTAACAACTTGTCGTCTCTACTGATGTTGGACATGAATAATGTTAATAAGAAATTTGTTTATATGATTCGCAGAAAAAGTTTATAGTTTGAATCTTCTTCTGCTTTTCTCCAAATGAAATGTGGTTGGAGAGTGGCCTAAGTTCTGCACTTAATGTTCCCACTCAATTCCTGATACAATTATTTAGTATAAGTATGATCAGATCATGCTCTCTGCTTCCTGTAACCATGCTGAAATCTAGACATGAAAGGAATGGTGATTAGTATATTTAGTACGTTCTTTTAGAAGGCAAAGAAAAGTCATTATAGATTTTCTTTCCTGAGTGGGCTTCAAAATGCTCATAAACTTGCTGCATTTTCATAATTCCATTTGTTTATAATGGAGTTGGGGTTGTAATGCAGTCAAGAACAAGGGATGCAAGGATGATTCCATTGGGAGGAATGAGTCTCCATCATCTATGCAAATAGCCTATGAAGGAAACAAATCATTGGACAGCTTCAAATCAAGGGCACGAGAGGAGGAGAATGAGGGCTTGAGCATCCATAACAGGGATTTGGAGACCTTGATGATTGAGCCAATTTGCAGCAGTTTGTGTAATAAGGATTCGAGTAAAGGTCTCAGTGGAAGCAACATGGGCACCAACAGTAGTAGTTGTTCTGGAAGTGTCTGCGATGATGAAGAGGATGAGTGTGTGGATGACTGGGAGGCTGTTGCAGATGCTTTGAATGCTGATAATGATCAGCATCAGCATAGCCCAATTGTAGACCACATTACCCAATCTGAAACCAATGTCAGATTAGCTGATTTTGAGCAAACCGAAAAGAATTCTGGAGTGGACTTACCAGAGAAAGAAAGCAGGGAAACAGTTCGTATGAATTGTCAAGCATGGATGCCTGATGATGCTTTTCGTCCTCAGACTCTTCCCAGCCTATCAAAGCAGCATGATATTTCATCAAATTCTGGTTGGCACTGTGGCCATGGGGTCGTCACTTGGGCGTGGCAGAATATCGTGCCTCAACCCTCATCGTGTCCAATCTGCTGTGAGGACTTGGATGTCACAGACTCCTGCTTTCTTCCTTGTTCATGTGGATTTCGGCTTTGCCTTTTCTGTCACAAAAGAATTCTCGAGGCAGACGGTCGATGCCCAGGCTGCAGGAAGCAGTACGATCTCATAAAGAGGGATACATGCTTCAATGGAGGGACCACACCTTTTCGAGCCGTTAATTCCTGTGGCATGATTTCAAGATCTTAGGAAAAGGGTTCTTTTTCTTATTATGTATATGGTTCTTCTCTTTTGTTCTGCCTTCCCCTCACGCGTCAAGATTTTGTCAATTATAGAGTTCTGGTATCATTAACAAAGATCTGAGTATAAATATAAAGCTCAAGCAGCTGAGAATTGAACTGGACCTTTGATGAGTTCATCTATTACTTGTATGATGTTTTTGCATATGTTGGTGTCACAAAATTATGTGTTATGTGATTGTGGTGTAATAAAATCTGAAATGGCGATAAGATAATACTATTCATGTACTTGTCTTTAACTTTTTGCTTGCATCAACTGTGTTCTCTTAATCTTTCAAGTTTAATTGTATTGTGTGATGTTGATGTTTTTAGGATAAAAATTGCAGCTTCTAAGACATGTTGATGTTTGATTTCTTGCCTCCAGTTATGTGACAAAGTTCATGTGGATCCTCGTATTAGTTGTTTCAGACGTGATTGACAATGGTGCCAGGAACTGGAATTCATCCGAGGTGCATTTAGTCTTCCTCAGTCAAGTGGCAATACCATTCTCAGTGTACTTGTTTTTAAGGTACCATTTTCAAGGCAAGCTAAAATAGGGTGCCATGATCTCATCAGGTGAAAGGTTAATACAGCAACAATTTCAACATCATGCTCCAAACTGGTTTAACTTGGTATGGAACTCTATATACTTCCACTTTAAATTGTCCTTTCTATTTGAAAGTGCATGAATGCTATTCCAACCAGATTTGATTGGTAAAAGGTAACTTATCAAACGTTTTTCATTCTTTGTGCAGTAATCATGGTTAGCACCCCTCCCCTTTTGGATTTAAGAGCAGCTATTCATGCCGGCTATGGTTATCTCATGGTCTTCTTGGTTCTATGACGGTACAAGATTCTTTTGCAAATTTACTCCAGGAAATGTTCTATCTGACAACTGTTTTCTCAATAGTACATGGAATGAAAGAAAGGAATATGCTTGGTGTGGAGCTGGTGTTGGAGTTGTCTTACGTTAACACAGCAAAAGGAGATCCTGCCATGGCCATGTTAGTTCCGAAGACCAGATGATTGGAATTTGAAAGGGGAATTGATGTCAAGGGAGTCTGTTGTTGAAGTGGATCCTAATTACTGCATAAACTTCATTCAAGTATGAAGAGAAATCAGGAGATATCTTTGCGATTCTTGTTTGCTTTTGATGTTATAATGTTATAATGTTTTAGTACATGTCTTCATATGATTTAACTTACAATCATCTCAAGTAGCCCAAGCTTTTTGGATTTGGCAATGTTCCTTTGTCGTCACGTCGTGTTTCTGGTTCAACTTGTATAGATTTTGGCTTGGACAAACCACATAAATGTCATACTCCCTGCTCCACAGCATGAGAATAGAATTCAGTCTTTGCTTTTCGAACCCAGCTGTGCCTTTCACTGGAATTGGAGAATGAGGTGCAGAGCAGAAATGCTAATGCTATGAGGTAGTTTTGGCATTGCCTATTTTCTGATATCATTTTATTTGGAATGACCTCATTGCACCCACAGAAGAATTATAATTTTAAATTTAGAGAAAATCTGCATGCCATATGCCAAATAGAACCGATTAAATGAGTTTTCCTTGCTACATGGCATGCACCCATTGGTCATAATCCAACTGCATGGGTAAGTTTTTCTTTTGAATTTATTGTGATTATTTTTTAATTTCCTTCCTTTCAAAGTAACGATCCCTCACATGTTGATTACCAAAATCTTAAAAAATTCAAGCAAGATGTGATGCTCTAATTTATTTATTCGGTTCGAATGATCTTAAATACTGTTTAAAATTTGTTGAAACTACTGATCTTGACGTGAAAAAATTTAACTTTTTATTTGGATTTTCTAAAATGGAAAATTTGCTAAAACCCCACAATGATTTGTATCCTCTTCTCGTCTTGTTTTCACCTTTATAATCTATTGACATATATCTAATATAGTAAATCAATGGTCTGGATTATTTCTATTAATTTTTAGAGAGAGAACCAAAATTAGCCATCCAAAATATTAGAATTTTGTTTCTAACCACATATGAAATTTTAATTGTTAATAACCACATTTTTGAGAAATTACTTGAATGCCCTCATATAAAAACCATCCCTAAACACACACTCTCTCTCTTTTTCTCTCTCTCTCCCCTCTCCTCTCTCTCTCTTCTCCTTTCTATCCCATCAAAATCTTCACCTGGTTCATGATCAAATTCTGATCATTGTTCCTACAAATCAAACACCAATGATCGAATTTCGATGGTTCTTCTTGCTTCTCTGTTCGTTCTTCCTCTTGCTTCTCTATTCGTTCTTCATGATCAAATTCCAATCGTTGTTCCGATTTGCTCTAAATCTGTTTAAGTTGTGTAAATATCATTCATTTGTTCATTAATTGAGTTACAAACAGTTACTTTAACATGGTTTTAGTGTTATTGGATCACTTTTGTGTGTTTTTGTGAAGAATTAATTTAAAAAAAGTTTACAGATTTTTCCAGAAGATTTCAAGGTTCACAGATTCGATAACTTGAAATCTTCTGTTAAAACTTGTTGACAAAACTTGAAATCTTAACGAAAAACTTGAAATTATGAAACTTGAAATTTCAATCATGAACCAGAAGAGTTTCAATATTTCAAGTTTTTATAGAAGATTTCAAGTTTTGTTAATAAGTTTTAACAGAAGATTTCAAGTTTTCGAACCCGTGAAACTTGAAATCTTCTGGAAAAATCTGTAAACTTTTTTGAAAACGATTATTCACATAAACACACATAATTGATGCATTAAAGTTAAAACCATATTAAAGTAACTGTTTGCAACTCAATTAATGAACAAATGAATGATATTTATCGATTTAGAGCAAATCGGAAAAGTTTTTCTCATTGACTTCGTGAAATCCACAACAAGATTATGAAGAACAAAGAAGAACGATGATGAAGTACAGGGAAGAACAAAATCTTAAACAATGGTGCGGCCATTGGTGTTCGATTTGCTGGAAGGTGATGAAGAACAAATACAGTGATGAAGAACAGAGAAGCAAGAAGAAGACAATGAGAAAAATAAACAAAAGAAAATAGAAATATTAATTTGGGGGCATCTTGGTAATTTATGGACACCCACTGAATTTTTTTTCAAAACATGGTTATTAACGATTAAAGTTTCGTATGTGGTTAAAAACGAATTTCTCATGTTTAGAGTGGTTATTTTTAACAATTTCCACTAATTAGTTTATATTTTACACGATCAAAAAATAAAATTAATCCGGGCCATTAATTTAAGGGAGAACAATAAAAGGTGAAAAAAAGTATCCTATACGAATATTATAGCCCTCAGAAATTGACTACTGTATCTGCGGACATATACAGTTGTCCACAGGAAATAAATGAGTTCTGCAACTCAAAGATTTTGCGAAACAAAAAAAAAAAAAACAAAAAATCGTACAGATGGAATAAACTGACATCCCCATCTCTTCTCCTGTCCACAGCGTATTTGGTCATATATACTCATAGACCACGCCAACTCATAGACCACGCCAATTCACAGCATCATTACAGAGACTAAAATAAATAAATACAGCTTTTAAAAATAATAATAATAAATAAATAAATGTTCAATTCATTGTTTCAGAATTCAGATTTCAGACAGAGGAATCTATAATTTAACGAGTAAATAATCTGGTCGAAAGCACGTGGAAAATGAAACCACTGGCTATTTCCAAGAAGCCGACAAATTTATATTTAATTGAATGAAGTACAAAACTGAAGAGAAAATTCAAAGCATCAACTTTTGACATTCGCGAACGCGTTATTTTACGTGTATATACAGTTGTCTTGGTCTTCTCCTTCTCATTTCCAAGACCATTTCAAGTTTCTTCTCCTTCTCCTTCTCCTTCTCCTTCTGTCTCATCTGATCTTACAGAAATTGATATCAACAAACAAATACATACAAAACATCTTCAAGAATAGCCATTGACAACAACCCAACTTCGCATTTGATCGATTATGTTTTTCCTCAGACCAGCTTTTGTTCTCTCCCTCTGTCTTTTTCTCTTTCCTGTTATTGCTATCAGATCATATCCACCCACCAAAGTTTCATACGATGCCGATATACCAAGCATTGAATTTGATAAATCTGCGCAATTTTTTGAGGCACCAGAGTATCAAAATGGTCTTCAATGTCCTGTTTTGTCAGAAAATGGTTTGTTATTGGTCTGTAACCCGTCACTTGTTCATATAGCAATGACGCTTGATCCGGATTACTTGAGAGGCACCATTGCAGCTGTCTACTCTGTTCTCAAACACACTTCTTGCCCACAAAATATTTTCTTCCATTTCATTGCCTCTGATTCGAGCTCTGTTAATGCAAATGACCTTACTCGGATTGTTGGGTCTGTTTTTCCTTCATTGCAATTGAAGGTATATGTCTTCAGAAAAGAGGTTGTAAGTGATCTTATATCTTCTTCGATTCGTCGTGCTCTTGACAATCCACTAAATTACGCAAGAAGTTACTTAGCCGATATGCTAGAGCCTTGCGTTAAACGCGTGATCTATCTAGACTCGGATGTTGTAGTAGTAGATGACATACAGAAGCTATGGAGCATCTCTCTAACAGGTTCAAGAACAATTGGAGCACCACAGTACTGTCATGTAAACTTCACGAAGTATTTCACCAATGAATTTTGGTTCGACATTGAGTTTTCGAGGGTTTTCGAAGGCAAGAGGCCTTGTTACTTCAATACAGGAGTAATGGTGATGGATTTGGAGAGGTGGAGAGAAGGTGATTATACAAGGAAGATTGAGGAATGGATGAGAATTCAGAAGGAGAAGAAGATTTATCAGTTGGGATCTCTTCCACCATTTTTGTTAGTTTTCGGAGGAGATGTTGAGGGTATTGATCATAGTTGGAACCAGCATGGACTTGGAGGAGATAACTTGGTGGATAGTTGCAGGTCTTTGCATCCGGGGCACACCAGTTTGTTGCATTGGAGTGGTAAAGGGAAACCATGGACAAGACTTGATGCTAACAATCCTTGCCCAGTTGATAATCTCTGGGCACCTTATGATCTCTACAAGTTCCAAAAACATTCTCAACAACAATAACCAGAAACCAACCTATTCTTTTTTCTTTTTTTTTTCCTTTTTACCATTCAATTCATGTTGATACTCAATTTGATTATTTTTTTGGTGTATATACACAGATTTTGAATACATGATTCAGAGCTATTTTTTATTGTTATTTGATTGTAAATGATTTTGATGATGAGAAGAATATAGAAGCTTGCTGTTCTTGCTTATTTCGTTGTCTCAAAAGAAATTTGCAACAAGATCCAAATATGCTATAGATTGTTCCACCATCAAAATCAACAATTAGCATATCTCTTCCTTTCTTGTTTTGTTCTCTGCTGAATGCAACCATGTTCAGCAGTATTTTCATCAGATGTTGGGAATGATTAATCATGATTATCAAAACCTAAAATCTGTCCATCTAACTGAAGTGCAACCCTTGCCAAATCCAAATATTGCGAAAACATTGCTCAGATATTCAACATCAGTATAGCAAATCTAATATATGGCAGGGTGTCTTAGAAGCCATGCAGATAAGTCTAGTAATGAAGAATTCCTGCAATAGTTGCACAAGCTCAATGCTTGATGGGACTGAAAAGGAAAAGAGTTTTCCTTGAGACAGATGCATAGAAACCCTTTCAAATACACTAGGCAAGAAAATTTGATTAACAAGTTCATGAGTTAACAGCCATCGCTTAGAGATGGTTATAATCAAGATTCGTTGGTTATAGTTTATGGTAGTTTTTTAGTCCCCAAGAAAAAAAGGTCCAAGTTTACGAACTGTTTCTCTTCATTTTACTGGAAAAATATAAGTTATACAGAAAAGAAAAAAAATGGAAAATAAAGAATATACATGCCTCTACACTCTCCACTTTACAACAATCCAACAGCACAAGTTAGATGCAGTCTATTCTCCAAGCCTCTCAAATGATGACCCAATAACATACACCTGTGAAGAGAAAAGAAACTGTTTAATATGTGGTTTAAGATGGACATTGATCTACAAATAAGATATGCATGAATTATAATCAATCGTAAACCCTAAAGGACAATTAATTTTACGTAAATTTTCTATCCCGTGTGTGTTGTCCTCAGGTGCAAAGACATACTCTTTCAATTATGTGCAAAACTAGATGCATTTCTGCATATGCATGCACCCAGAGGTATAACTTGAGGTCTGAATGCAGGAAAAAATTAAATGCAAAAACAAAAATTTGAAAACAACGAATCACTGAGATAAACTTTTATCCAAACAGGGTATTTAAATATTTATGAGGAGATATGACAGTATACCAGAAAAGCAGCTTTGCAAGGTAATCACGCGATGTGCCCACCGTGTGACCATTTTCAGAGTCAGCTTCTTGATGATTCTCTGTGTTTGAAGAGACAGAATCGCCTTTAAAAGTTGAAGTGGCATCATCATTATAGAATCTTTGCGATATGTTCTGAACAAGTTGGTGAACAATTTCTTCCACCTCTATTGAAGAAGGTTGGGATAATTCTTTCACCTGTTGACATTATTAGTAAGGAAAAAGATGTTTCAGTTTAATTAGAGTCTTAAACTGCAAAACTTAAGTATAAGGTAAAAGAACGGTATTTTAAATAATAAGTCTCAGATCATTACCATATCAGGATCCAAGGATCGCAAATACTCTAACAAATTATTCCTAGTTCCCTTGTCATATTCTATTTGAGTATTTTCCAGCTTCATGGCATTCAATTCCTGATCAACATCAACTAATCAGCTTAAAGGGAAATTATCAAGCATCATTTCATCTAATAATGATGAGAAGCAACGTAATGCATTCAAATTTTTTTGCGCATAAATAAATGTGCATCTCTAATGAGATGATGATATGAGAGTTCAACAACATAAACACCACCATTTCAGCACAATTGAAAGGTGGAGCCGTGGAGTGCCAGTACAAAATTTGTTGTGACAGCATGCTCAGTAATACAATTACACCAGTTAATATGCAGTGACGAAGAGGTAATTCTTTGAAATATGAACTGCAGAACTAACTTTTGATAGGTGCATTTCTTATTAGCATTTCAACAGGGTGATGAAAGGGAAAGAAAGAAAAACAAATCCTCCAAAATTGAATAGTTTCCCCGGAAATATCACAAACAAATTTTTTTAGAAAATCAAACATGCTTATTCTCACAACATTGAACATGGGTTTTCCAATTTGACAATTGATACAGTAAGCCCATACAAAACCATTATCTTATGAAACCAATTTCTTAGAATACTCTGATCTAAAGTTTACCGATAAAAATATGATACAAATTTGAATAACCATGAATTTAGGTTTTGCTCTACAAAGATGATAAATACAGAAAAAATGCTTCCAATTATTAACAATTTGACCAACAAACAAAACAGATTGAAAGATGGAAATTAAGTGATCTTTCATGCATTGTTCTTAAAATTTGGAAAGAGCTTGACCTACCTGAAACAATCAAAACAACTATAATATCACTACTATAGTGCAGGCTAAGTGATGCCTAGAGTATGAGCATAATCTTACCTGCATCACATTTTATGATCACCTAGCATCATTTCATTAATTTGCAAGTTCTAATTGGCATCAAAGTACATCTTTTTTTCACACAGTAGAATAAAAACCTAGTGCCTAGTAAAATCAAGATCTTAAAGCACTCTTCATCAAACTCAAAAAACATGCATGAAGCAAAACACAAAACAAACTCCCACCTCCTTTACATCGGATAACTCTGACTGCAACCGCTGAACATAGTTCAATGCCTCGGGAGACAAATCGCCAAAAACTTGAGGGCTCATTCTCTCAAAATCTTCAGCACTTATCTCACCACCTTCACTATCTCTCTTTTCACACTCCTTGTCCAAAACCTCACTCTCTCTCGAAAAGCTCGAGCTTTTTACTCCATCCAAAGATATATCAAAATTCCTCATCAACGAAACCCTGTATTCTGCATTCCACAATGTATACCTGCAGGGAAAATAAAAAAAATCAATTGAGAATTCAACACATGTTCAGAAAATGAAACCACAAGATGCCTAACGCAACAGAAAACAATCAATTATGCATCAACTCAACCTATTTCAAAATCCATAAGTTCAAAAATTGAAGTTGAAAATGAAGTTTAAGTGAAACCTAACACAGCACAAATCAATCAAAAAGCAAGTGGGTGTCAAAATTGAAGACTTGAAATGTCGAAATTGAATTATACAACAGTGGATTGAATGAGGAATTAAAAAGATAAGAAAGAGAGAAGGTAGCAAAAAAAAATACCCGGTGATAATAGAAGAGACGAGAAGAGAATGGAGAGGTTGTCTGGAAACCATAACGGTGACGGAGAATTGATGAGAGGGGAGGAGACCGAGCATAGTGGAGATGGTCTGCTTCATGGAGTCCTTGGCAGCATCAGAAACACCCTTGGAGATAACGCAAGTGTCAAGAGGCTCGATTCTCTTGAGCAAGCCAGCAATCACCAAGAAGCCGCGGTCGAGGTTGGACTTACGGGTGGAGACGAAGTCGTCGTTGAAGACTCCGCCGGCGCCGCTGAGGCAACTGACGGTGGTGGAATAACCGGGGGAGAAGCGGCGTCGGGAGGAGAGGCGGAGGAGGAGGTGGTGGGGGGAGAAAGGAAGAGGATTGGATAAGGAGGGGTTGGTGAGACGAGAGAGAGTGAAAGCTCGAGCAGAGGTTGCCATGAAAATGGAGAGAGCTGACTCTCTTGAGCAATCTTTAGCTCACCAACTTTATTTCTCCGTTTTTCTTAAAAAAAAAAAAAAAAAAAAAGGGTTTATTTCTTCATTTATCTTTGTAATTTTACCATTGGGTTAATATTAAAAGTAACCCCTCATATTTCAATATTATTGGATGGGTAGACCAAAATGCATTTATTCAAAAAAAAACTCCCTTAAATTGTGATGACGTTTATGGTTCTGTTAGGGTAGGGAGGGTAAAGTTGTACATTCTCCATATCCATAACAAAAAATAAAATAAAAAAGAAAACTTATCCGTTTCCCATCGGTTTTTCCATTCGCTAGTGGACGTGGCAGAAGGGAGAGAGAAAGGAGGGGGACAGATGGGACTCATGGGAGAGGTGAGATTGGTGAGAGAGATTGGAAACATACAAGATTTCCCCTAAACTCTGTCACAATTTAGGGGAGGTTTTTGAATAAATACATTTTGGCAGCCCATCCATTAATAGTTGAAAGGTGAGGGACGACTTTTAATATTAAAAATTAAAAGATATCAAAACACTTTGCTTTGCTTATTTGCCCACCCATTCTCAGTTCTCACAGTTTAGTTATTCAAACTTTAATGAAAATCGGAATCTGAAATCCTTAGATTAATTTAGATTAAGCCGGTTTCCTCATTAGATGCATAAATTAACATTTAATATCCGATTTTCATTATAAAAAAAAAATTAAAAAAAAATTGACATCCACATTAAAAATGACTATAATTACGTTAAGATCTTCAATCCACATCCTCTATACCAAAAAATAATTGTTGCTTAAGAACATGACGTGCTATAACCTGAGAGGCTGGGATTCAATCAATTGAATATACGGCCACATTAAAAAAGATTATCATTGCATTATCAATCCACAGAGAAAAGATGAGGAATCCTTATGCCTAAAAAAAGAAAAAAGTTGCTTAGAAGATAGACATGTGGGGAGATTTAATCAATTAAATAATATTTTACATCGTGTTTCTTCTTGTCGTCTTTTGAAGAGCGAGCAAACTTGTATACACGTAATGTAATGCAACTTGACCAACTGGTGTGACAAGAAAATTTATTTAATTGGTTCAAGAAAATTTATTTGATTTGTTCTTGTTGCCAATGAGTTGCACTCGTTGGCTAAATGTCCTGTTTTGTACAAAATTATGAGTTTTACTGTCAAGAAGTAGAATGAGCTAAAAAACAAAGCCAGAGTAGAAAAATTGATGTAAACAGTAATGGTGGTACAGTACAGTAAGTTCATTTTCTTGAGTTAACAAGTAGGAGTCAAAAGTGGACCAACCACCAAGTGGTTTACATCCAAGTCGGCTTACCACCACATAGAACTATTTGATTTGTGCTTCAGTTTAATCCACCAGTCTAATTCTTGTTCGATGGGTACCATGCCCACCTGGTAGGCCCTAATTTTAGGGCTCAAGACAAGCCTTTTACTTTCTGTGCTTCCACTGTCTAGCTAAATCTAAAAATTCTATCTTTATTGGATATCACATCAACACCATTACCGGCATACTATGCAATTTCAAAAATATCAAACATATATATATATATATATATACAAAGAGAGAGAGAGAGAAAGACTTGATTTGATTAGGTGTGGAATCCTATACCTTATCATTAACATTTTCACGACGTTGTGTAATCAAATACTGCACAAATTCCCATACCTGATAGGAGAAATGATAGAACATGTCTATCACCTCATAAATTGGGAATAACTCCTACAGATGTTCAGGATCTTTAGGACAAGCTTGAATCCCAATTGTTCCCTATATACTAAAAGGATTTATTAGTTTAGAAATTCTTATTAATGCTCTTCTTTCCTCAAACATATATGTAAGGAATACATAAATAGAGTAATCATCTCTTGTTTATCATCCACTCCCTGTGCATTAGCTCAGCTATAAGATTTGAAAGATTAACATCAAGGGCAAGAAAAATGATTTAAAAAATTGTGGGCTAATCCTGCCGCGCATCAAGAAAATGCATTCATTTATAAACCAAGATATCCATACCATAGAAGTATCAGATAAAAGAATGCATTCCTTGGATGAACATGTGTACTTGAAGAGGAACATTAGGATCTTTTGTTTATCCGTTCTTTGTACCCAACTTCAGCATACCATGTCTTCCATCCCTCCACATAATGATCAAAAAGGTCACATATAGCTGCCACACAATCAAACAAATCGGACCTTCCATTATTAGTTTCCAAGCATGATAGATTGATAGGAGTCTATATGACACACACAATTGCCAGATAGCCACTGCTATCTTACATGATGCATAAGGATGTTGAAATTTTAAAGTACATATATAGGGGGAAAAAATCAAAATGCGATGGAATCCAATAATTCGTAGTTTACTCTTTCTACTGTCACTGTTTATAAACAATGTGCTCATATTGTAATTCATTGAAACTAATTGATGAGATCCTCAAATTTTTATAAGAAAGCAAGCATGCCGATTCTATGTGAGAGAGAAAGAGAGAATGAAGGGAGCTTCTGAAGTACAAAAACCACAGCTCAAAGAGTGAAGGCAATTCCTTTCATCTAGAAGGTTGTAACTTGTGAAACACTAGTAAAAAGCATTAGTGCGTTACACATTTTCAAAGCATTAGTGCGTTAGTTCGTCCTGAAGGACGAAGAATGCGGACTACAGATTATGGAGAAGTTTTGACAAGTGCATACACTTTGAGTCAAAGTATGTAAATCTAGTGGTCCACATTCTTCGTCCTAATATATTTATTATCAGGACGAACTGATAATAGAAAATCTATATATATATATATATAAAGCAGCTTGTGTTGGTTATGCATTTTCAAAATCAAGTTTAACAACGAAATACAGTAAGGTACCTTTATTAAGATACCGAGGACGATAAGTAGAAGCCAGGCTCTCCAAGTCCTGAATCCGTTTTACATTCTTGTTTTCAGAATTACCTACTCCAGGCACATTGATAGGAGCAAATGGACCATACACAAAACCCTTCGATTTGTGCTGTAAATGCTGTTCCGAAATAATTTCGCTGGGATTATTTTCCAAATTGCAGTGATTAGTATCCATAGGCACATTCACCTTCAAATATGACTTCTCATCAGTTGGACAATCCGACTTATTTTTCTTCAGACTGTAGTTTGTAATTTCAGTTCCAAACGCCCTCTTCTTAGGTTCATTCAGATCCAAAGCAGCGGCTGACTCATTGCAGGATTTTCCTCTCCATCCCAACCACCTGAACGCTGGTCTCCTGCTCTCTTGATGATGGGTCTGTACGTCAATCCACCAAAACATGATCCAATGAGAAAAACTGAACATTTTTTCCAACTAAGGGTTCCCTCTATTTAACAAGGATGAGCATTTACGGAATACACATACCTTTTCAATCAATTTCATGGAGGAAAATACATTGGCGATATCATACAGTCGCCTAACTTTTGCTACAGAGATATATAAACAGAACAGTGTCAGACAATCTATATCCCTTAGTATCTCTGTATTAAAAAGATTGATGATTGATGATTGTAGGGTCGCTTACTTCTCATAGCAGTTGAGTTGTAAGTGTCACCAAGCAATGCCATTGCAACGTTATCAAGAGTAATGATACCCGCCTACATAAAAGAAGTACAATAACGTAACCAATTGAAAAATAAATGCATAGCTCATGACAGGAAACTACTAAGAGGCTTACTTACATCTGAGCAAAGGAAAAGCTTTGCAAAACTCCGAGATAGAAGCCATAGTGATTTTTCCTTTTTGCTGTCTGTATAAACAACCATGAATAACAACTCAATTGGCATAGACAATGGCAGTTGTCTAGTCTCAAACTATCAAGTAGTAAGTAGTCAAATTATGTTCAATGTGAAACATGTTTTTTAGTTTTTCATGTCATGAACAGTAGTGGAGAATCATCTGAATTCTGAATTGAAAACATATTGATCGCAAAATTAAATGACTGATTACTGAACAAAATAAACAAATAAATAAAGAGATTACCATTTTTTGTTGAATAATTGTCTTGTCCATCAATGTCTGCACTGGATGACCCCCCAGTTTCATTTTCTTGTAAAACCTATTTAAAAAAACATATATATATATATTTCATGAAGTAAATAATCAAAAACAAAACCACCAATTTGTAAATGAAATTAAGAAAGCAGCTCAATGATATAAGAACATTGTTTGAGCACAGTAGGTCTTATATGGTGAAGGTGTCTTTAATTCATCAGAAACCGTCCTGTATTCCGAAATTTTATAGGAACCTTCTCTAAAATTCTTCAATGACAAAAAAGTAATCAAAGTAGATACTTTTCATTTTAGGTAAACTTAGATATAGATTCCTAAAATTTACCCTTTAAACAATTAGATTATATCTATTTTAATAACTGCAGCTTTTACAATGGTTTGTCATATCTTCTTACATCAATTGATATGAGTATTGAAAGTGTAAGTTTAAGGATTCTAACTTACCATGATTGGATTAGAACATCCAGATTCAGTGGTGTGAAAATTGTCTTTGAAACCCTCTTCCTGTAACAAGAAAAGATGATTATGTAAACAGTGAATTATGAATATGCAAAGCAATATAACAAATGGTAATGATATATACCTTAAGCAACTTTAGGGCTTGAGGAATTGCACCAAAACCCATCCACGAGTATAGATTCTTTGCTTTTCTTGCTACTACCTAATTAATAATAATAATAATAAAAGCCTAATCAATTCAGCCTCAGGTAATTCAATTCAAAGAAAGGGAAAAACAAAACCCTCAAAACCGGACGGATTGAAAAATCTTACTCCAATGCTTTCCAATATATTGACCACGTCATATATGCGGCGCCGCTCAACTCCTGCAAAATCAAATTTTCCTTCTATTAATTAAAATAGCTAATAAATAAAGTAAGACATGTTTGGGTACTGAGCAAAATGAAAAAGGAAAGAAGAAAAGAAGCCCAACTCATTTTGATTTCTTTTCTCGTATTTTTTTCAATTACGAGTAATCCAACACTAAAGTTTTCTAACAAAAATCAATCTAGGAATAAGAGAGATCAGATGAAGACCTAGTCGGGTGGCAGCATCATCGATTCCAATGGATTGAACACCATCTCGATTATATAACCTCAAGAAACTGAAAAAAGAAAAAGAATATCAGTCGAAACACAAAGATAAAAAATAGATCAAATGATAGAAAAAAGAGATATACTTAGAGCAGAGAAGTCCGAGAGATTTATCTTTGCGGCAGTAGAACTGCCGTCCGGTTTCATCATTTTCTTGAGACATTCCCTTCGAAATTGTAAATTGTAATAAAACCGCGGCTTTATGGTTGGAACTTGCAAGCAGATCTCAATTTGAAATCCTCCGGCTGATCCGATACCAATTTGAATTCCATAACCCGCCAAACAATCACTCTCTCTTCAGTCTTCCCTCTTCTTTTTATTTCTTTATATTTAACAATTACACCTTGAGCTGCTTAGCTTAGAGAAGTGAGCTCATTTGAAAACGCAGCTACCTCAAAAGAACCTGGTTAGTGATAAAAGTGGCAACCAAACCACGTGCTTGCTAAAAGATATTTTATTTTGTACGAACATGTTAGATTAACCATTTTTTAATTTTTATTTTTACAATATCTATTTATTCGGGACCAAGTATTTTTTTTTTTTTTAAAGTTTTCGCTGTTGGTAGGATTTGAATCTCTAACCTGGGAGTCATTTGCCCAAGCCCTAAACTCGTCCATCTACCAGCTGAGCTACGCTCCTGTTGGCAATTAACCATGTTACTTCATGACTTGGACTGTTTAAATTTTAAAACGAAGACAATTCACGAAATCAAAGTGAACAACTGTGTACTCATCACTCATGCGGGACTTTATAAACTTAGGGGTCGTTTGTTTTTTTACACTTGGGTCTGAATTAAAATTACTAAGTTGTTTTATTTGTTTTTTTAATTGGTCAAACAACTTAAAAATACTAGAAAAACAAATTAAAATAAAAAGTAATAAATTCTTACTTTTAACTTAATTCCGAATTACTGTATTGCATTTAATATATATTCTTCCAATATTATCCTACCAAAGATCACATATTTCCAATTTTATCATAATTTTATATTATACAAATTTATTTCTTTTAACCTATTACTTATGATAAACATCTAAAAAACCATTAATCATATTATAACTTTCGACACCATCGTTCAACCTTCAATTCTTTTTTTTCTTTTTTTAAAATCAAAATCATTTCTAAATCATTATTTATCCGTTTTTTTTTTAGGGATTTTAGCAAAAATGCCCTATCTGAGGGGCTGAATTGCAAACATACCCTATAAAAAAAAATTATAGCAAAATTGCCCCTAAAAGACTAAACTACCCTTATATTCACTGCAATCAGAAAAATCCCCAAATCAGTTGCTTTTTGTAAGATCTTAGATTTGTGTTGGCTTGATTCCATTGCAAAACACTCTTTATTTGTATTGATTAGTTGCTTAGGTGTTTCTTGGAGAGAAGAAACTACAAAGGTTAAAAGCAACGTATCTTGCAAATATCGTCTTCAAGAGGAACATCGCATACTCGGATGCCAAGGTATCTAGATTCTTCTTCCTCTTGCAAGGCGTAAGCGCACACACACACAATTCATACATGTGTGTCCCTGCATTGTAGTGCAAACATTTGGTATAACACATTCACACACATTTAAGTATGCACATGCATTGGTCTCTTATAGACAAACATTGTAGAATTGAATGTTTTATGACTATCTCTTTGATATAGCATACTTGTGTGAATTTGTGTTTATTTGTTTGTGTGTTTTGTATTTTGGACTTGAATATGTTCTTATTTGATTCCTTATTGAGTCCAGGTCATTTCGGTTACTCATTCATAAGTTTCGAGTCCAAACGATTTAGCTACGTTACTTTGCATTCTCATTCGTTGAGTTGACCTCATCGTCATTTTCCGAGATGATTTCTCAACCATTTTTCAAAGTTTTGTATTCGTAGTCGTGCGTGAGGGAGTCACGGTTTGTAATCCAAAAACGGATTCGAAATCGGAGTTCGGATGCCCAAGATACGGCTGAAGAACATGAGGGAGCGCGCGAGAGGCAAGCATGGCCAAATGCCATGCATTGGCCACCACGTGTGGAGGCCGTGGGACCCATGGCCAGAGCACCCCTCTGGTCCCGTGTGGCCCACGCGCCCCACACGGGGTGCTGACATGGCAGCCTCTGATTGGCTCACGTCTTCCTCTCTCTTCTCCATCTATTTTCCTTCCATTTATATTCGAAATCCCGTGCAGAATTCTTTACAATTTTTGATTTCTTATTTTGATCATATCTCTCTCATTTTAACTCCGAATTGAGTGACTCAAAAACCAAAATTATTGGTCTTGAAGAGAGCTACAAACCCAAGTATTTTTAGAGCCATTTGAGTTCGTCATTTTTCCCAGTGATCTGATTTCAGTACGAGACTCAACTTTTGTATGTGAAACTTCTTCTTCTCACTTCATCTTTTGATCATCTCTTTTAATCTTCCTAATTGATAGATGATATGTGTTTAGAATGTTGTTAGATCATATTCTAGGGGTGGTTTATCTATTGATTGTTAAGTTTTAGCCATTTGATTTCAATTGAACATATATTGCTAAACTTGACCTATCTTGAAATTGATTCTAGAAATGTTGTATATGATGTGCCTCATGTTATTTTCTAGGTTTAATTTCATCATCTAAGAACTAAGATTTTTGTGTGATATATTGAATATTCATATCTTGTTCTTATTGATTCACATGCTTTAATTTCTAGATACATTTGTGATTGTTTGTTGAAAGCATATTCTAGATTATCACTAAGCATGTTCATAGAGCTTGATTGATCATCTTGCTTTATTTGATTATGATTTGCATCATTTGCATCACTTAGATCATTGCCTTGCATAAGGTTGAAGTCTCTAGCAAAGTGAGTGAAGCTTTGTGGATAGAGCAAAGAAGTCTTGATTAGAGTCGGGAGGACTCGGATAGTCAAGCAAGGAGACTTGTCTAAGGTCGGGAGGATCTGGATAGACAAGCAAGAAATCTTTCTAGAGACGTGAGCGTCTTGGATAAGAAGTTGCTTTCTAGAGGTGTAGGACACATCTCGGATAGGAAGTATGCTTGTTAGTTCACTAGCCCGAGGGTAGATTAGGAGGTGATAACTTGAGCGGATATCATGTGTTGATAGCTTGAGTGTATAAGTCCTTTTTCATATAATGGATTGTTTTGCCGGTGGTTGTGGTATCAACCCATGGATGTTTTCTCTTTGAGGTTTTACCACGTAAAAATACTTGTGTATCTTTTCGCTTTACTTTTCATTATCTTCCATATCTTTGTTTTAATTGCATCTCTTGTATATTGATTTTCACATGTGTTGATTAAATCAATTCTATTGTTAAGAATTAACAAGTGTGCTTTTAGTTCTTGTATTCCGCATACTTTTGAATATTGGAAGAAATTGGGCATATACCTATTCACCCCCCCCCCCCCCCCCCCCCCCCCCCTTCTAGGTATATATTACACTATATTGATCAAGGGAATTTCACTTTTCCCTCATGCCCTAGCCATCCCGTTACCTCTCAACCCAAATCTTCATCGTCGCCGCCGCGTTGAGGTGTCGCCGTCAGTCAGAGTCGCTTCCAGCGCATCGCCATACAACCACCTTCCTCGACAAAACGAGCGTTGCTTCCTTCATCCTCCTCGCCGTACTTTCGTCTGCTATATATCGAGTAGAAGGTTAGTTGTTTTAACATTTGTTCTGAAAGGAAACAGGTTAGTTAATTGATTTTGAAGTGACATTTTATTTTATTGAAATAGTTTAGCAATTGAAATTGAAACCGAGTGTTATCTAGTTTATCCCAACTAAATGACTTGAATATAAATTGATTAATCTGGTGTTAAAGAGATTTGGATTGATTCAAAGGTGCTACTATATTGTGCGTTTTTCAATCAAGTGTTCAATCATTCCAGAAATAAAATAACCATTTGATCATCCATGATATGGTATAAAATTCCCTTTTCTATAAAAGATGTTGAGAACAGTTAGTTTTGATAGTAGATATTGGGCGGTTTTGATTTGATTTCTACTAGTACAAGCATATTTCCCACATGTTTTCATTACAAATATGAAGCATGTTTCATGCATCTTTCAATGTTTCACTTCATCATCTGCTACCTTCTCTATAGCTTAAACCTGGAAACTGGTTTTGAAGGCTATAGTAGTGAAAGCCACAATTAGTATTTGAAGTCAATAAACAAAATGAGGAATATTACAGTCAAGGTTATGCATCAATAAGCATTACCTTTGATGAAGTCTCAGTTTGCTCCTGTGTACTTGTTTGTATCTTGGGAGTATGCTTCATGACAGATCCTGTAAATGCCTGCAATACATATGATAAATTTTAAATGTTAGAATTCTCATATGTTAATTGTGCAAATGAATTACATGAATATTTGTAGAAGCTTGTTAATTTTTTTTAAGGCGTAAGTGTTCGAATTGTGGAGTCAAATGAGAAAAAGATTAGCTTAAACTTGTTTCAAATATAATGAAGGAATGTATTTATTTAGGTACACATGGGTCGAAAGCAACAACTTGAATCACTCAAAATTAAGGAAGATGATCGATTTCCATCTCGAGTTAGTGGGTACTACAATTGGGAGAGTATTAGACTTATCAAATCAATTCTTTCACCGAAACAACTTGATTTGTTTAGAGCGACATGTTTTGGTCATTTTTTGAATGTCAATGTTATGGTGTTGTCTGAACAGTTTTGTCACCATGTTTTGCTTCAGGAGTGTAATGTTAGGGATGTCGATGACACGCTATCGACTTTGTGGCTCTATATTGGAAACGAGGTGATAAGGTTTAGTCCGGTGGAGTTTTGTTTGGTTACTGGGCTTACCTTTGGAGATTCCTCTGAATCACAATCAAATATCACAAAACATATGGATAAAAGGTTATACCGATCCTACTTTTAGGATGGTAAAGTTCTTGTAAAAATGTTTGCTAATTGGTTTAGGAATCTTGGTCCTAATAATAATGTTAGTGACGATGATATGGTGAAGTTGGCTTTAGTACCTTTTTTGGAGATGACTTTAGTTGGCAAGGACGATAGGAATTCCATTCAGTATTGGGCGCTACAATTAGTGGATGACTTAGATGCGTTTAATAATTTTCCATAGGGAACATTCATATACGATAGGACATTTGACTCCCTTTTTACTTGTCTTGTTGGTCTTGATGACAAGTACAAGGAGCGTCTTGAGTCTCCAACAAATCGGAAAGTTGAGAAGTACAACGTTTATGGGTTTGTAACAGCCTTCCAGGTGATGTGTGAAATTTGGTGATTTTATTTCAATTTTATAATAGCATCATTCATGTGGCCATCGATTAACTTAACTCATTTATTTCATTTTCAGGTTTGGGCAATCGAAGCAATACCCAAATGGGCTATGCTTGGCAATGCATCAAGGGTGAACAAAATCGCCCCTAGAATTTTAAATTGGAAATGCACATGGATTCCTAGTTACGTAGAGTTATATGATAACATTTTTAAATACAACTATGTAAGTATGTATTAGTGTTGTTTACGTTAAAATAACTTTTTTGCATTTTATTATACTTCTTATATATATATATATATATATATATATATATATATATATATATATTGCAGCTCACCCTCGCCAAATTTCTAGTCCCCTCCGATAAAGAAGCTAGGAAACCCTATTGGGCGAGTATTGATCAAAGTCATTTTCCAATTGATGATGATGATTCTGAGGATGATGTTCATGAGGATATGGACAATGTTGAGGGGGATGCTGAAAAAAAAAAATATGATGATGGTAAAGATGATATACAACATTCAGATTTTGGTTGTGACATGAAAAAAGGGGTTAATACTACATCAGTTAAAAAAGACCAAGTAGGAAGTAAGAAAGGATGGAAGAGATTGAAGGAGATGGAAATACAATTGAAGAAGTTGCAAGCACAACAAGATGAATATTGGCATAAAGAACATGACGAGATGACTTCTATGAAGAACGAGATGCGTACAGGATTTCTTCACTTATCCGAGCTTATATGCAAGTCAAATAATGAAAAGGTAAATTGTGATTAAAAAATGTCGTAATTATTATTACTAGTATTTAACAATTTGTATGAAATTGAATGCAGACATGTCATAATGTGAATACTGATGTTATAAACTTGAGCCTAGATGACAACATTCAATTTGAGCCACCAACATTACACCGTGTTCTTCCGTTTCCTGAATTGAGCAAAGCTAATTTTGAACCAAGTGACGATGTCCAACAACTATCAAGGCCACCAAAGATTACCATAAAAGTTACTAGAGATTAAAGGCGGTCAGCCTATACCGTTAGCCCATATATTGATTCCACAGTTAAGCGGCGTAAAAAACCTAAAATGCCAGAATTCGGTGGAGATAGCCGTTGGATGAGGACGTTTTACGTTCATTGAACTCATGGATCAACAACAACAACAAGAACACTAGGTATGTGCTATTATGTTATTACGAACTCATGGATCAATTCTTGGGCTCATTTAAATATCATGTTTATATTGTTGAAACTTCACAGTATCCACACCGGTGTACTCGAAGCAAATCCTCGTTGTTTTCAAATACTGCTATCGGAAATTGGATGGTTAGATGGGGATATAAGTTTTGTACTTTAATTTATGATTTATTTCGTAGGGAAAGTATCATTTTCCCCCCTGTAGTTTACCATATTCATAAATTTGCCCCCTCTAGTTTCAGAAATGGTTGGTCTTCCCCCTCTAGTTTTCCATATTCGAATATTTACCCCCTACCGTTATGATTTCTGTTAAATAAGGGTTTGACCATTAAATACAAAGGAGAAAATACATTTTCCCCCCTGTAGTTTGCCATATTCATAAAGTTGCCCCCCCTAGTTTCAGAATGGTTGGTCTTCCCCCTCTAGTTTGCCATATTCAAATATTTACCCCCTACCCTTAGGATTTCCATTAAATACAATGGAGAAAGTACGTTTTTACCCCTAATAATAACGTTGATTTAAAAAAAAAAAAAAAAGAACAGAATTAGCTTAACAAGATATATTTAATAAATATTAAAAGATATTAAAAATAATATTAAAAAATTAAAAACATCAATTTCAACTTTCAAGCCTTAATTATCTCTCTCTCCCTTGAAATTAAAAAACAATTATTAATTATCTCCAGATTCAATCTCTACCATCCATCTCAAACATGGACGGTGGAGATAATTATATAAAAAAATATTAATATCAAAAATTATAAAATAATATAATCGTAAAAAAAAAAAAAACTAATCAAATTATATAATAATAATAATAATAATAATAATATAATTGTAAAAATAAACAAAAACGATATTAAAAAAATCTCACTTTCTCTCTCTCAACATTATCTGTGACACTTTCCCTATTATTATTATTATATTCATTAGCAAACACCACCTAACTTTTTATTTTGTTTTATTCTCGCCGGCGATAGGATGAAGAAAAGAGAGAGATTAATTATCACAGATAATGTTGAGAGAGAGAAAGTGAGATTTTTTAAATATCGTTTTTGTTTATTTTTACAATTATATTATTATTATTATTATTATTATTATTATATAATTTGATTAGTTTTTTTTTTTTACAATTATATTATTTTATTATTTTTGATATTAATATTTTTTTATATAATTATCTCCACCGTCCATGTTTGAGATGGATGGTGGAGATTGAATCAGGAGATAATTAATAATTGTTTTTTAATTTCGAGGGAGAGAGAGATAATTAAGGCTTGAAAGTTGAAATTGATGTTTTTAATTTTTTAATATTATTTTTAATATTTTTTAATATTTATTAAATATACCTTGTTAAGCTAATTCTGTTCTTTTTTTTTTTTTTTTAAATCAATGTTATTATTAGGGGTAAAAACGTACTTTCTCCTTTGTGTTTAACGGTCAAACCATTATTTAACGGAAATCCTAAGGGTAGGGGGTAAATATTTGAATATGGCAAACTAGAGGGGGAAGACCAACCATTCTGAAACTAGGGGGGGCAACTTTATGAATATGGCAAACTACAGGGGGGAAAATGTATTTTCTCCTTTGTATTTAACGGTCAAACCCTTATTTAACAGAAATCCTAACGGTAGGGGGTAAATATTCGAATATGGCAAACTAGAGGGGGAAGACCAACCATTTCTGAAACTAGGGGGGGCAAATTTATGAATATGGTAAACTACAGGGGGGAAAATGATACTTTCCCTATTTCGTAAGCATCAATTATTTCAGTAACACACCTTTATTTTTTGACAGCATATGGAAACATATTGCCGTCTCATGCAGCGGCGTGTGTTTTTCTTTCCCCAGTTATACAACCACAACATTGTGTTACTAGATTACAAATTCATGGTAATTGTTTATCTATTTATATCATAATTTATATGAAATATATTCACTAATTCTAACCTTAATTTATAAGTGTTGCATACTAGAATTCAAGGTAGGTGGTCACTATTTGTGCAAAGTAAAACACAGTTCAAGCATGAAACCTACAAATGAGATAGTGAAATGACAGATTATGTGATCGGCAAGAAACTGGTTGAAGCGTGGAAACATTGGCGTAAAGTCAATCTTGTAAGTAGTTTTAACCGTTAGCCGACTCTAATATTATGCTATTACAATATTGTAGTTTAGATAATGGTCATTCGATGCCATGTTCAGATTTTGTTTCCGGCGAACGTGAACGGAAATCATTGGGTTGCAATTGCTATCGACTTGAAAGAACGGGTCATTAAGATCTATGATTCATTACCAAAAATCAATAGTGTATTGGAGATTACAAATTGGACATCTTGCCTTAAAAATATGTTACCTTTTTTGTTGGTGCATACATACAATGCCGGATATTTATACTGATGCTTTGCCATTTGCTATACAAAGACCCGAGAAAGACATTCCAAATCAAGGGAATGGGTATACCACAAACCAACTGTTGTCATCAATTGTGACCATTACGATGACAAGTTATACATGTCATTTAACTTACTTCCTCACCAAATGACGGAGTACGGTTCTTTTTAGGTCTTCCTGGAAGGCGTCGCCCAACGGGTGGGAGAATAACTATTATGCAATATCTTCTAGAACCAACCATTCCGGGGGGTGTCCAACGGGATGAATTTCCCCACCTGCAGTAATAAATACACTAGAGTAATAAGGTAAACAATAATCTACATATGAAAATCGTCGGACCCTAATGCAAGCCAATGCATGTTCACATGGAATTTTGTCAATGTCAAATTCTCTACAAGTACATGTTTTTAATGTCAAATCAACTGTCCCATCCAAATCTCTATCCTTAATAAGGAACGAGTAATATGTGATCGGGTAGACAAGTAGATAGCGTGTCTTTTCGTCCTTCACACCTATGTTTACATCCGCCTTGGTTGTCAATGTCGACTTCAGTTTCCCTGCAGATGTCCGACGATAATGGAACTAATGTTGGAGGACCCCTCTAATGTAGTCAATAACTCTGGTAATAGGTAATTCCCGACAATCTTTGATTGCATTATTCATGGCATCTGCAATGTTGGATGACATTAGGTTATACCTTTTCCTTGAACTGTATGCTCGTGACCACCTTTCAAATCCAACATCCATGACATACATAGCTGCTCCAAAATTAATATTTGTCAATTGGTCCATACATCTATCAAATTGATTTACCCGATAAACTTTGACTACCTTTTTGAAGATGTCTTTTAGTACCTTATTCTTCCCATAGCGTCCAAGCATGTTCCGTTTTAGATGTATCGCACATGCGCCATGAAATGAATTTGGGAACACCTTTTTTACACCAGTGATGATACTATTTTTCTTATCAGAGATAAAAACCAAATCATCAACTTCGCCAATGGCACGATGCAACCTTGTTAGAAACCATTCCCAAGCTTCATTTGTCTCCGAATCACCAACACCAAAAGTTAGAGGAAATATTTGGTCATTGCCATCCATACACACAGCCACAGATAAGACCCCTGGATAAGGGCCTGATACGATCCTGCTAATTTTATTTTGATATTTATTGTAATTTTATTTTGTTTTAATGAGTAATTAAATTATTAAGTTAGTGGGTTTACTGCTTATTTAATTATGGGTGGTGGGTTAGTGGGTTTATTGCTCATTTAATTATGGGTGGTGGGTTAGTTGATTGCTTAAGTTTATGAGAGAGTGAGAAGAGAGTAAGCATTGATATTTTGTATAAATAGCTTCATTTCATTAATGAAAAGTATCTAGAGAATTATTGTCTGCACATTTGTGTTGTAATTGAGAGGTTATTGGTTCCTCAAAACACCAATAGTTGGGAGGTTTAAGGTTTCCTCAAATTAACCTATCTATCATATCTTTTATTTTATATTTTATGTAAGCTTTTCATTACAGATATTTGGGTCTGTAACAATTGGTATCAGAGCTAGGTAATGGCAACGGGTCTGGAGCAACGCTTAGAGAAGATCGAGCAGAAGCTGTGTTTTTTCATGTTTAGTCAACAACAAATATTACAGAAGATGACATAATTCATTGAGAAGATAAGTGTGCAAGTCGAGGGGTTAAAAGAGTCAACCATCTCTAGGTCTTCTATTGACAAGAAAAATTATGGGGTTAAGACCTATTTTCATGTTGAAAAGGAGGTTGCAATTGCTACTGTAAATTATATTCAACATTCTCAAGTTGATGGGGTTGGAGCTACTGCAAATTCTATTCAACTTTCTTAGATCAATGGATAACACATTGTTGCAGATACTCCTCAGCAGAACAAAATTGCAGCTTCTAAGGGTTTCTTTTTTATACCTATAAAAAAGATGACAAAAGAAATTGGACCAAAGCATTGCAATAAAATGTGTAAAAAGTGTTTCTTAATTCTGACAAATGAAGATGATTTAGAATTCGATCTCGGTGATGATACTGACAAGTTCTTTATTGCAGCAATCCTCTCCACAAGAAACACACAATTAATTAAACTTCAAATTAATCCCATTGTAAAAATCCTTGAGGATAAGGATTGATTTAAGGGGGAAGAAATGATACGATCCTGCTAATTTTATTTAGATATTTATTGTGATGTTATTTTTATGTTTTATTTTGTTTTAATGAGTAATTAAATTATTAAGTTAATGGGTTTACTGCTCATTTAATTATGGGTGGTGGGTTAGTGGGTTTATTGCTCATTTAATTATGGGTGGTGGGTTAGTTAATTGCTTAAGTTTATGAGAGAGTGAGGAGAGAGTGAGCATTGATATTTTGTATAAATAGCTTCAATTCATTAATGAAAAGTATCTAGAGAATTATTGTCTGCACATTTGTGTTGTAATTGGGAGATTATTGGTTCCTCGAAACACCAATAGTTGAGAGGTTTAAGGTTTCCTCGAATTAACCTATCTATCATGTCTTTTATTTTATATTTTATGTAAACTTTTCATTACAGATATTTGGGTCTGTAACAGGGCCCCTAAAAAATGTTGCGTCAATAGCAATTACAGGTCCAATCGAAGATAGAAAACCGTCTATGCATGCTTTGAGGCAGAAAAACATATACATAAACTTGTTACTCGAATCTGTGTGGAGGTCTGTAATAGTTCCAGGATTAGTTTGCTCCAACATGTACAAGTACGATGGCAAAATTCGGTATGACTTAACCGGTGTTCCTTGAACCTCATCTAAGGCAATATGTTTGGCTCGGTATCCTTTGTGGTAGTTACATGAGATGCCAAACTCCGTCTTTAAGTCTTGTATAATTTCCTTTGGCTTGTATAAACGATGATCACAAAATTTCTCCTTTATGTGTTCCCCTATAACCCGTGCGCTTACTTGCCTCTGAAGCGGAAATCGTGCTTCAGTGGAGCATGTGTGCTCATGGTCAAATCTTCTTATCTGGAAATAATCTGAATTACCAACCTTAACTGCATGCAATCGCCAATTGCATTCCTTAACGATGCACCGAGCTTGATAATGTGTTGTGTCTGACTTCATCACCCTAATCTGGAACCGTTGTTCAAGGGAATACCTACCTAATTGTGATTGCAATTGTTGCTTACTTTCAAACAATTCACCCACTGCAATACACATATCAACAGGCCTAGGTGCAACTTCACCAGAATTAATAGAAAACAATGCACATGGAAGTGGAACAAGCCTCTGGACATGGGCAAATTGATCGTCAGACTGGTTAGGAACTCGATTAGGAATAGGTTCAAACTGTGGTTCTGATACATCGCGCACATAAACATTTTGATTTTCTGTGGTATCCTGGAAACCAAAATGATGATGAGGGGAATTACCATTGTTGGCATTTTCCGTAAAACCCTCTCGAATATCATCCAAATGGGCATTTGTGTTAGGTACATTCATAGTGTGGTGAATATCATATTGAGTTGCATGGTGTGGACGGTCAATACTTTGCTTCAATTCTGAATGGTCATCAACAATTTCCTCAACACTTATGCAAACTAGAGGGTCAACATTCTCTTGGCGCAGCAACAATGCAACATCATCATCATCAATAATCTCAATAGGCAAGCTAGGACAGATGGTTTGTGCAAATGTCGTAAGAGTAGCCCGATAATGATTTCTATCAATCCCGATCACGCGGTAAACCTTATGTAATAGTTGATCATAATTTGCATCCCTTGGAAAATCAAATGCCCTTCCTCTCCGATCGTCATACCAATATAAACTGTGATCACGTTTCCATTCTCCATCCCAATTCAAAACAATTGCACATTTGTCATCTTCAATCCTAAATTTTTTTAAATATATATTATCAATTAAAAAAAAAAAAAAAACTTTACATAAAGCATACGGAGTGTAAATTAATATAAAAATACATAAACTATATATATATTTTTTAACATGAATTTGTGCTTCGGGTCATGTGTGACCCAAAGCACAAATTTATGGCTTTGAGTTGGGGGCGATCCAAAGCTATAAATTTGTGCTTCGGGTCATGACTGACCCGATATCGGGTCACATATGACCCAAAGCACAAATTCATGGCTTTGGGTTGGGGGCAATCCGAAGCTATAAATTTGTGCTTTGGGTCACATGTGACCCGATATCGGGTCAGTCATGACTCGAAGCACAAATTCATGGCTTTGGGTTAGGGGCAATCCGAAGCTATGAATTTGTGCTTCGGGTCATGACTGACCCGATATCGGGTCACGTGTGACCTGAAGCACAAATTTATGGCTTCAGGTTGGGGGCAATCCGAAGCTATAAATTTGTGCTTCGGGTCATGACTGACCCGATATCGGGTCACGTGTGACCCGATATCGGGTCACGTGTGACCCGAAGCACGTTCATAAATTAACCCATGTAGTAAAATAAAAGTAAAAATACCCCATATTATTTCTATCAATTTATGGATTGTGATGAAAGAAAATAGTTATATTTTTTATCGAAAACTCACCTTGTCACCACTTCATATAACTTTCTTCAACACTTTTATACATCCAAAAGAAAAAAAAAATACAATTAGAAGAGTTCCATCTCATTTTACTTATTTCAAACAATGTATAATTTACTTTTATCCTTTTAGTTTTGTATCATTGGTTGGTGAAAATAATAATGGTAATAAATGTGGTGGTTATTTTTTGAGTGGGGGTATTTTTGGAAGTTTGGGGCATTGTTGTAAGCTTTTGGCTACTTGGGGTATATTTGCAATTTTGGCCCTCAAATAGGACAATTTTGCTAAAATCCCTTTTTTTTATAAAAAAAAAAATTATTTATTATATCTTAATCATGAATAATATATTGCAATTATTACATAGAAATGGTTTAAGATTTATTTAATTATTTTTATTTAGTTGTTTGTATCATATAAAATGAAAATGCATAAAAATTAATAATAACAAGAATATAAATGTCAAATTATTTGTTTTAAAACCATTTACTTTTTTCCTTTTAGTTTTGTATCATTGGTTGGTGAAAATTATAATGGTAATAAATGTGGTGGCTATTTTTTAAGTGGGGGTATTTTTGGAAGTTTGGGGCATTGTCCTATATTTTGATACTTCATAATTTTTAGGAGAGAATATATAAATGTGCATAATTTTTCTTTCTTTAATTATTTTATTTTTTATTTATAGCGATGCCCAAGTGTTTGAGGACACGAGTCAGAATACCATAGTCCATAGGTTCCTACTTTTAAGACTAAAATACCCATAACAGTATAACACTATTAATTTTGATTACCGAAAAAACCAGATTAATATATTTTTGAAATATTAGAGATTAAAGAATGAAATTTAGAAAAATCACATATGTAATATTTGAACGCCTTCAATATAAAAGTGACTTGCATTTTAATAAACTTGCTTACTACTTGGTGGCAATGTTGCAGAAAGCACTAGGCGCTAGGCGGCTGGTTGGAAGTTGACCGGCGGCAGGTTGATAGTCGGTTGAAATGTTTTAAATATATTTGTTTTCTTGTAATTGAGTAAATATTCATACTATTTCATATATTGAGCCTCAAATTGAAAATAAAATTCCAAAAAACTCAATATTTAGAATCAAAATCCATAAAAAAAAAAATTAAATTCCAAAACGTCAATAAAAAATTCAACCTAATCGGTCAACGACGACTAGTCATTGACTTTACCCGACTAGACCAATTAGACGGTAAACACCTAGTCGGGGCAGTAGACCGCCGACTAGGGACTAGATGGCGCCTAGTCGGCCTTAGTCGGAAACTTTTGCAACACTGCTGGTGGTATAAAATTATACTTAATAGATAACCAAATCAAACGTAGATGGTCATCTTGACAATGTTTATAAATGTGTATTGAATTATTGCATTGGAGATACATATTTTAATACAATGTCTAAAACTCTAAAACCCTAAATTTGTCTAAGTTTTTACAATCCATTGTATATTAGAACCAAAGACGCTCTTAGGGATTAGATTCATCCATCGCAGTATTAGAGATCCTCTTAGGGACAAGATTCATGATTTCACAAAGATATTCATGAATAACCACACTAGTGCTAGACAATATAAAGAATAAGAGGAATCTGTTTTAGCTTCTTTCTTGTTGAATCCTTATACATGCTGAATTTTTCCATAACTCCAAGATAGAGAATCATGTAAAAAAAGGACACAGCTAGCAGCTGTGGAAATTTAAACTCGAACTACGAATTGATAAGCCATAAATTTTCCTATACTGAAGACCAACTAGAATATAGAGGAGCTTGAAAACAGCTAACAAAACAAACGAGGAAAGGTGGGAGAAGGATGCAGTGAGGATTGATGGAGATATAAAGCTAAAACGAATTCATGAAACCCATAAAATAGATCCCAGAATCAAATTGCAACTATCTGAACTCAAAAAAAAAAAAAAAAAAAACCACGACAAAATCCAAGCTGAAAAGTCACCATATTAATATACAGGTGGAATACAAAATCACCAGACAACCCAAAAATCCAAAAATGGATCATATTTATCAGGCTAAAAGGTTCAATGTAAGCTATCTGAAGTTTTGACGGAATAACATATACTGAAATACAGATTCCAGGCAAATATAGGATCAAATAAAAGTACACCCTCATTTGTTTCTGAATTTGGCAAGAAACAATCACTAATCAATACAATTGAAATATTCAAAATAAAATCAATCCGAAAATAGTTGTAAGATAGACTAATTCTGACAAGGACAAAAGACAATACAAGGACTGTGAGTAGATAAAATGGAAACTCCTTACATCTATGGCTCCACTACAGTCACTTGCTGCCACTGCCCATCAACTGCTTCTTTCCACAATGTCACGTTGTTATTTCCATCAGCCACAGCCAACAAATTCCCGGTAAGTGACCATGAGACACTCCAGACTGGGGTCTTAAAATCATTCAAAACCTTACCCTCCCATTGCTCTCCTTCCTTGGCACAAGTCCATATAACAACTGTCCCATCCTGTGAAGCACTTGCAATTGTGGATTTTGGAAGCCCCAAGTTGGGTGCCCATGCCACACTCCTCACCCAATCATTGTGCATTTGGAGGGCAGGGAAGCAATCCATTTTCCATGTCCCATTATAGAGCTTCCAAACCTTCACAGTATTATCACAGCCACAAGAAGCGAGTTTCTGAACAGGGTCCAACAAACCGGATCCAACTAAAGCACCAGGAGCCATTGCTGGAGCCCATGAAACAGATGTTACTCCAACTGGGTGAGCCTGGTCTATCCTGGTAGTGTCCCAGCCACCATCAGCCCTAGCAGTAAAGACTGAGATGTTTCCATCTGAAGATCCACACGCTAAACAGAGACCAAGTTCATGAGGTGCCCAAGCAATGGAATTGACAGACGACTTGTGATCATTGAAAATATGAGCTTGTAACCACTCATTTTGATTGCCTTCCTTCCAGATAATCACTTGACCATCATAGGAACAGGAAGCAAGTATAGATCCGAACTTGGGATGTGCCCAAGAAACCTGCCAAACAGGACCTTTATGACCTTTCAACGAAGCAAGGTGCTGGGAACCAGAGTTGTTGTTTACACCGATTATCTTAATGGTGGCATCAGATGAAGCTGTTGCTACACGCTTTCCATAGTAATCCATGGCTACATCATGCACGGTGTCTTCATGACCTGTTTCAATCTTCTGCGCAGGCATCTTTCCAGGTTTTTCTTGTTATTCTCCTCAACTTCCAATTCCTTTAAAGTCACATTAAACCCTTATATTAGTTCCTTATATCTAATCTAATTATAAGGGTTTCTACGTTAAATTCACATTAAACTATCAAGATAATGGTGAAAATTATTCAAAAATATTTCACACTGCCAAAAGACCATAACCTCATTGGTCAAATATTTTTCAAACCACCAAGTCATTTCTAAACCCTTGTACATACAATTTACAATATTAATCAGGAATGATAAGATATCAAGTCTTGATGCTGGGGAAATTTTGAGTTTGACCATGTTAACAAGCATGATACATGCACGTAAGATTTACAATCTACAGCAATCACAAATTGAAAAAATCACGCCTAAATAATCACAAAAAAGAATACAGAGAATAACACTATGATACAAATTGCAAATCCCTAACATAAGCTGTCGATGAGATGGAGACCCACGCTGGGTCTCCATTACCGGAGACGAACGATGAGAATCCCTCATGGATCTCCATGGCCATCGATTTTTTACACAGAGTGGCGAATCTCTCTAGAACAAGGATCTCTTCCCTCACAACAATCTCATACAGATTTGTTTTCAATTAATTTTAACATCCAACAATAACACAAACTAAATCCGAATCCAGCCAAAATAACCAAACTCCGGCATCCAATTACATAAAAGGGAAGAGAAAGGAACATGAGAGATTTATAAATTAAGTAATTTTAAAATTACCTGAGAGATGTAGAGGCAGATTTGTGAACAGAATTGAACAGCAGCTGAACTATGAATCTTTTAGATTTAATTTGTATCGGCGGTGAACGTGAAACCTGTTCTTGGTGAAGAAACGCCCCTGGATCTTATTCAAAGTACTTCAATGGATTCAGGCTTGTTTGGACGCGCGGATTTTCCTAAACCCAGAGAGGAATAGCTGATAATCAAGATTCGAAATACAATTACCTCCCTTGTGGTTGAATCAAATTGCTGACTAAATCCATAGCTTATAATTACCTGTACAACCCTCCTCGGTCCTTTGAATTTCTAATTTTAATTGATGAGGAACATAGTTCTAATTTGATGTGTATGTAATATTTAAAAGATGTTAAAATAAAATATTTGATTTTATAATTAATATTTGTGATATTTATTAAATATTTATAAAATTCTTAATTTGTAATAATAAGTAAAAAATTAGAAATTATCAATTTACATAAGGTAATCGGTGTTAATTATTGAGGATAAAATATTAATTGAAAATAAAGTTCATGATTGGATTGTTGTATTATTTTTCATTGAGTTTTATAATTTAGCATTCTGATTTGAACTAAACTGGGTGTATTAAAATTGGGTCTTTTATGAAGTAAGTCTGACTGTTTTAGATATATAAGTTCTTAATGTTACTTTTGTTCCCGAATCTGGCATGGGGTACATGCTTTGGCTACCCCATTGATACTGAATGTGATTTTCAATTCGTACTTGTTAGAAGAGGTTCCTGATGGAATTAAGGGGCCGTTCGATATTGGGTAATGTTTGCATGGGAATGAGAATTTGATAACATTCTCATGTTTGTTACTAGATTTATGTTTTTTGATTTCCAGAAAAGTGATTACCATGGAATCACTTTACCCTCTATGGGGGCTAATGTGAAACTAACCCTAACAGGTGGGTTTTACATTACCCTCCATCTAATTCTCATTGTGGGACCCACCCTAAATTAAAAATAAGTAATTAAAACATTAAATGGATTTCCATTGAAAAACAAAACAAATTTTTTTTTTTTTAAAAAGCTAAAATAAAAAATAATAACAGAAAAATTCAAAATAGAAATTGATATATGGTATGCAAGATGTGGAGGATTTACAAGTTGTAGAAATTGAAGAGTCAATCATGGTGAAATCGAGATTCTTATTATATTTTCCGGGTCTAAAAAATTCAAGATCTCTTCCCAAATTTCCCTTTTTGTTTTTATTTTTTTTGATATTTTTTTCAAAGGATTTGTTGTTGTTGTTGTTATTATTGTTATTTGATCTAGAGATTTTAAACATGTATACTTTTTATTATTTATTTTCCTTCGTTGAAATTTCTGATTTTATTTCAAATCTTCAATCAGTTTGGTCTTTTATGGGACTCCATCTTAACAATTTTCTTAGTTGTTCACAACAATTAAGAATCCGAGAATTTGAGAAGAACTAGATGGACTTAGGAAGAACCAGATCTCTTCCAAATTTTCTTAATTGATTGAAGAAGATGATGAATTGATTATATGAATTTTGTTTTATTTTTTATTTTTTATTTTATTCACTGAGAAAAGTTTAATTTTGTTTATTTTAAAATTATTTTTGGTATGTTTTTATGTTTAAAGACAAAAAGATTTCCATATGCAACCAAACACAATTATCTAACATTCCCAAAAATTTGATATTATATTCCTATGCACAACCAAAAACATATAAACAAGTTTCCCAAGAACCATATTACTATGTTTAACTTTCCCAAAAATCAGATTATTTTAATTACCTCATACCAAACGGCCCCTAATAGTATTGTAATGACCGATTTCAGCTTCCTTATTGACTTTCATCAATGCATTCCCTATATATATATATATATGGAGTTACAAATAAAATATATAAAAATAAATTAATTAATTCTAATAAGGTTACTTTTGGAATTTAAATGGGTGCTTACAATAATGATCATATTTAAAATTTTATGAATGAGTGAACTTATAAATTGGATATGTAAATCATATTTATGGTTGACAATATCTATACCCTTGTATGAAATTTTATTTTACACATGTAATGATAAAATGTTTTAGCATACAGGTACCGGTAAGGTGTTTTTTGCTGATATTCAAAACTCGAGGGGTTAATTTTACATTATATTAAAAGGTGGGGAGTTAATTGTGATTCTCCCTGAAAGGTATTGTAAATGACCAAACTACCCGACTAAAAAACCACACATATATGGTCAAAATCGTCATTTGAAAACCCTTAGCCTATTTAACACTCAGCTATCTAAGATTTTACCTCTTCGAAAGGACTACAGGATTTAGCAGCCGTTTCTTGCCTTGTTGCTTTGTCAGGTTCGATCATGTCCTCTTAATTTATCTTCTTTGTTTTTGAGAAAGCCTTTGATGCTGTTGTTGTGGTTTTGTTTTGTTCTTATATTTGCTTTTGTTTATGACCTTTTTTCTATTTTCTGATTTTAGTTTACTCTGTGATATTAATTTTTCCGGATGTTACTCTTTTCTGAAATTTCCTGTTCATGAATTTGATAATTTTATAATGCACCACTATCGGATTTTGTAGTTTTAATTTATATACTAGATAAAGGCATTTTTTGCCATTTTGAATTCGATTACAATTTTGTTCCTGCGCCCTCTTAATTTATCTTCTTTGTTGATCTCAATTGTTTCTGAGAAAGCTTTGCATTCTGCATTTTCAGATTTCATTTACTCTTTTTTTATATGTATGGTTTGCTAATGTTTCTTGTTATATATATGTACATGCAGAATGGATTCTCAGATTAAGCATGCTGTGGTTGTGAAAGTCATGGGCCGCACAGGTTCAAGAGGGCAGGTGACTCAGGTGAGAGTCAAGTTCTTGGATGATCAGAACCGATTCATTATGAGGAACGTGAAGGGACCAGTGAGAGAAGGTGATATCCTTACTCTGCTAGAGTCCGAGAGAGAAGCCAGGAGGCTGCGCTGATTGGTCCAACCCTGTCATACATTCTCTGTCAAAAGTTTTTGGTGTCTAGTGTTGTGGCTGTTGTTTACTTAGCTAGTGAATGATAATGTTATGAGTTATTTTTTTATAGATTCTCTTATTTTCAAGGTTTTTATCAAGACTTTGATTTTGAAGTAATGGTAATATGTATGGGATGATCAATATCTTTCAATCTTGAAATAGACTTGATTTTGCTTTTAGAAAAGCTTAAACTGCTGATGAGAATTGTCAGTTTTACAATAGTTTTCTTTACCAAGCACGACTGACAAAACATTCCAATGATTTAATTTCCTTTCTAGCATACTAGCATCTTAATTGTTAAATTGTCATTTTTTTGTTTCATTTACTGAATAGCTTTTACTTGGAAACTTGGTTGCCATGGTTTTTTTTAATAGAGTTCTAGATCGGTGGTCATATTAAGTTAATTCAAATTGCTTTTACATTGTTCTTCTATCACTTGCTGCAGCACTGATTTTCTTACATGCATTTTGAAATTATAGTGGATTGCTGTTTTCTTTCTTGAATCACAGTTGTGATCAGCAACTTCTGTTAGTTGCGTACGTAGGAAAGACCATAACCTAGTGCTGGTTCCATTTTGGTGGGCTGATTCGGATACGGTCCTGTGGTACTGACCTTTGGCGTTTTTGCTTGTAAAAAGTTGCTCTTACAACTTGAACCTATGCACCTGAACTCAATTGCACGTTGAGATAGTTCCCTGTGTAGGCTAACAGGTGAAAATGAAATTGGAATACCAACTATAATTGCTTTTTGTCAAAAGACCAGTTAATGGCTAATGTAGGTTAGTTGGTATGGCCAGGGTAGGCCCTCTACGTTCAGGCTGGTTCATTGGACTGTGATCCTGTGAAATGCTGTTGTCCATCAAAATTAGAAACTACATTTATAAATTAAAGTCATTATCATTATCATCATGATCATTATAATAAAGAATTTCTTTTTCCTTGTGACTTCTGGAATTCCAAGCATTGCTCTGGTTCGTAAGTTGAACATTTTGTCATCCCATTCTAATTTTCCTCATTTTCCCAGTGATTTTTACTTCATTCTGTAAATTCTTTTTCTAGCTATAATTGAAGGTGCTTAGAACTTGTAAACTAATGACAGAATAAATATTATTTACTCCATCTTTTGGTTATAAAAAGTAATCTCTGCATTTATTTTCTTATTTATGAGTAGTTCATCTGGTTCATGCTGTTCTATATTTCCCTGCAGATTCCCATCAGACACAAACTTAATTTGTTATGCTAAGATAGCTACACTCGAGATAAAACATGCGATATGTGTATTTTATCACTTGTCAAACCATTTTATGTTTCCTTTCTAGCTAAGTGGCTTTAATCATTAGTTAGTGTTTTCTAATGTTGTAGTCAAGTGTTTATCTGATTTATTTCTAAGAGAAGGAAGGAAGACTCGACAAGAAAAAGCAAAGATAAAAAGGTACAATCTAGTGTAATTTTGTACACTTTATTATCATCGGGCGGGGTGGGGTGTTTGGCAATTCATTTTTTCTTAATTATGTGAACAATGTGTGATTCATGTCCATGTGTGGTTGGGTAAATATGCACTTGATTTACCCATATTAGTCTGCTCAATTGATGGACATCCCTATATACATCAAATGATATATTCATTATAGGTTGAGGAGCAGTAAACAATGAAAGTCTTTGTATTTCTCTAGTCTCTATGAATATTGTAAGTGGAAGCTTTGCTGCTGTTGTGATTTTGTTTTGATCTTATACTTGTTTTTGTTTATGACTTTTTTCTCGTTTAATCATATAATTACAGTATGCTTTGTGATATTAATTTTTCTTAATGTTTTGACTTGATTGTGTGAGATCTGTTGTAATTTACCGACTATTGAAATATCTTAGTTGAGTGGTCTTTAGTGCTGTTTAGTGCTGTTTGATTGTTAAGAAAACTTTGGTAAACAAAAGTTTTTTTTTTTAATTTTTTTATTTTTCTAAAGAAAATAGTTGATCATATTGAGACATGTGCAAATTTGTAGACGTGTATGCTTTGTGTGGTTAGTGAGAAGATGTCGATAAAACCGGAGGTTTGAAAGATTATTTGGAAGTTTACAATAAAGATGTTATTGCAATAACAATAAATTTCTCTTTATACTGGGTTGTTAGATTGAATAATCTTTCAATCTACCTAATAATCTCTATAAAGATGTCATTGTACTACCGAATAATTTTTCAAACCTTCGGTTTTACCAACATCATTTTACTGACCAAATAAAGCATGCACGTCTACAAATACGAACATGTCCAAATATCAAGTTTTTTTTTTCTTTTTTTAAAAAGAAAGAATTGTATAATCTTTTTTTTTTTTCAAATGCATTGATTGCATTTTACTTTTTCAAACGTATGCATTGTATTCTCTGTGAATAATGGAGGTACTTTTTGTTTTTCTGTTTTAATTTTTTAATAAAAATTATGGGTTTTACACGTTTTACACAAACAAATCAGATTGCTTTCACAATCTTTACCTAATTCTACTTCAGTAATTATACTATTGACTATTGTGTTGGAAATTTTTATAAATTTGTTAATGCCTCTTTTAAAATAAGGGGGGTGTATTGGTTCAAGATTTTATTAGACAATTTAGAGAAGTAAAAGTCTAGTGGTATTGGATTGAGACTTTTTAATAAGTTAGATAAGTCTAGTGGTATTCGATTAAGACTTTAAAGATTTTTTTAAAAAGTTCATATTATCTTGTGGTATTGGATTTAGACTTCTAAGATTTTTTTAAAAAGTCCATATTGTCTTGTGGTATTGAATCTAGACTTTCAAGAGGCAACAAATTGTGTACTGGTATTGGATTGAGATCAAGATTATTAGGATTTCATGAAAAAATGGATTTTCTAGACTTTTTAGTGATATGTATAAATAGCTTGAACCCAAAATTGTCTTGACCTCTCCCTCAATACTTTCTAGACTTTTTATTATCGTGAAGCAGCTAGTTAATGGAAGAGGTGGAATTTCACTACCCACCACTAGAGTCTTTTCAATCTTTTGCTTCTGGGATTTATGTAGAAGCACTTTTGGCTTGTTAGATGATTGTAACGATGATCAGCAACTCTCATTTGCTGATTGTCAAGTTTGAATTTGTATTTGAGACTAAAGTGTAAAGTTCCAATCGATTGCTAGCTAATTATTGGAAGTTTTAAATTATATTGCTACCTTATTATTTGCTGTTTTGTTTTTTATGTTTCATTTTTGAACCAGAAATATGCCAATCATCTCAACATGACTTACTTGTTTAAAGTGATGCAAATGTTCATGGAATTGATCAGAGTTTTTTCTGTTTTGTCAATTGAGAGAGACAACGAAGAAAGAAAGAAAGAACTAGTAGGATCTGTTATATATATATATATATAGACTATAGCATATAAAAAGAGCTGGTCTATTACTAATAATATCACCTTTTATGTAGATTGAGTTCAAAGACAAAAGAAGATGGTCACCATTTCTATTGATTTATTGTCTGAGCAAGTTAAAAAGATATGAGCCTCGCATAAAACCATGCTTATCTATAAAATTTAGAATACATTTTTTTTTTTTTAATCCGATAACGGAAGGATATATCGAAACCTGTCAAGAGCAGGCACTAGTTGACCGTTTGGAGTTTTTTTTTTTTTTTTTTTTTTTTTTTTTTTTTTTTTTTTTTTTTTTTAATATGTATAATTAAATCTTATATATCATTTTTTTTTTGTTATTTACATTTATATTAAAAAATTTCTTGTCACGCCCCGACCCTCCAAATTTAACCAATGCATTCATAGTCTGTATATCAACTCATCTCACCGGACTTGAATCATCTATCACTAACATGAAAGAGGGATGTACACTGTACACACCACTAGAGAAAAAAAAAAGAAAAAAGATTAAAGAACAGTAAATATTGGAGTTTGATAACATATGAATTAATAAAGTCCAACCAACAAGCCAAACGGAAATACTTCAATGTTCAAGCTATTTTTTTTTTTTTTTTTTTTTTTTTTCTGTTTCATTTCATTTCTAGTGAGGCAGTGGGGGGTGGGTTGTTGGTTATTATATTTATTTCATATGATGACATTTTCTGCACCATATGAACAAGTTGAAGGATATGTGTTGATTGGTAGTATTTTAAAATTTTATTACTTCTCTTCATAGCTTATATATGTTTCTCATTCAATTTTTGTTGTTCAGTGACTGCCCTCAATAAGATTACAGAGCACTGGAATTTGGGGAGAAAATTGAATACTACAATCGACTCTTGAAAGTCTATATTTTTAAAAATCCAAAAAGTGGAAATAAAGTCTAGATAATCCTAATAGTCTATAAATAATGTCCAAAGACTCTTTTAGAATCCTAAAAGTCTAGTCCATATAATCCTAGTAATCCTAGAAGTATAATCCTAACAATCCTAATAATCCTAATAGTCTTGTAAATCCATAAAATCCTTGCACCCAAAAATTGTCTATTAAAATCCTAATCCAATACACCCCCCCTAATTTTCAATATAGATTATTTGAACAATAATTTAAGTGTTTAAGATTAATTTTTTTTTTTTTTTAAATAATTTACAAAATATCACTAGATTTCGGGATGAAATTCACAATATTTCGGGAATATCAGGAGATTTTTATGGATATTTCGAAATCGACCGGATATTTACTAAACATTGGATATTACCCCTATTTCGATATCAACCATTCCAAAATATGGATATATTGATGAATATATCGATTTTAAGTTCCAATACTCCAAATTAGCATATATTTATAAATTTATGAAAATTCATCTACCGACCAAACTCATTCGCTATGTACAAAATCGATAACCTCTTGATTGAATTCCATCTTCTCCCCATTTATGTGACCAAGAGCATTTATAAGAATTATTAATATCATGACCGATAAACTAATGAAAGCATTAAATTTTATGTTTTAATATTCCTACCTTTATTGGAATAGATTTGTAAGCTGTGTTCAAAAAGTCAGTCTAGTCGGTTGACTAGCTGCTAGGTGGCCTCCGCCCTCCGAGCTCCGGCCGTGGTGAAAACATGGAAATCGACTGTTTTAGGTGGAGGGCTACTATTCGGGGCTAGGTGGCGTCAAAAATGCAGGTGGAAGTTGCTGGTGCCTGTAGTGACTACGATCGGCGAGGGATTGGTGACGAAGCGGTGGCGACGACGGCTGGCCGACTGCCGCTGGTTGGATGAGTGGTGGAGAGGGTTGCTTTTGTGCTTTGATTAAAGTGTTTGATAGAGAAAAGAAATAAATGAGGGACATTTTTGGGCTTTCGGCTTCTATTCAAAAACAACCTTAATTAAAGCCCAAAATTTCCATATTTTCTTTCTTTTCTTTTATAAACCCTAATCAACGCCCCTCTCCACCACTCATCCAATTAGCTGCAGCCCATTACCGTCGCCACCCCCTTGTTGCCGTTGTTGCCACCCCCTCGCTGATCGTCGTTGCCACCAGCACCTTCAACTTCTAGATTTTTTTTTTTGATTTTGATTTAGAATCCAAAAAAAAAAATGAAAAAGTTAAGGGTTGTCGCGGCTCCGCCTAGTCGCTAGGCGTCGAGCCTCTGCCCAACTAAGGCCTAGCAACTACTAGAACACTGTTTATAAGTATCAAATGTGATATCTCTAATGTATTTCATAATATGCTAAGGGTTCGTTTGGCACACCGAATTAAATTGTATTAAACTATATTTGATTGTATTGGACTGTATTATCTTTAATACAAATCTCTGTTTGGTGATGCACTGTATTATATCGTATTATGTTATTACTATATGATTTTATTGTATTTTATTATATTATAAAACTAATATATATATATATATATATTAAAAATAATTAATACTTAATTTTAAATAACCTTACCATGTATAAATCAATAAATATTTTTATATTAAAAATTAATAAATATTTATTTTAATTGAAACAAAAATTTAAATAAATAATATTTTATAAATAAAATAAATATTTCCTATATAATTTTGAAATTATCAAAAAAATATTAACAACATAACACATATTTGTTGAAAAAAGAAAACAAAAGAAAAGTGTTTTTTTTTCTTCTAATATAATACAATTTAATACCATCAAATATAATACACTAAACACTATATTGTATTATTTTTATACATAAGTGCTGACCGCATTCAAATCCAATTATCTAACTTCCGCTTATGTATATAATCCAAATGAACACCCAATTCCTATTGAATAACCATAGAAATGAAAATTGTTTCTAAACTTAAATTTAAAGGAAATGAAAAATATGTTTGGTTAAAAATATGAAAACTATATATATATTTTTTTATAAATATATATATGAAAACTATTGCATGTTGTTAAAAGTTAATTATGACAATTTCTTCTAATAATTCCCATTGTGTATTTGTTGAGAAATTCTCAAAATTAACCTTTTAAAATGATGAAATTTTATCATTACACAAAAATTAATAAATAAAAAAATATTTGTTACATAATTGCATTTACATTATATTTAAGATTGAAATGATTAATTATCATTATAAACATATTGATTGCTTTTGCTTATTAGACAATTATCTTGTGGTGTCTTCATAGTTTTTGAGATATTAACAATTGTTTTGTTAATGTAAAAGAGATAGTAGTTATTCCACTAGTACTTGCGTAAATGAGGAGGCATTTAATTTATAATTTTATGTCAAAAAAAAAAAAAAAAAAAAAAAACCATAGAGATCAACGTCATTGATTGACCATAAAAACTTGCAGTCCTTGCACTCTAATGATGAAAGAAAAAAGAGGATGTAAATCCCTTTATTCCATTTCCAAATTCCATTTGATTTACTTTGAAGCAGAGAGAAACTGAGATCTCAGTCTCAACACAAAATCAAATCATGCCCTTCTCATCTTATATCACCAACACCCGCCGTGGAACCACCTCCTGGGCCCACTCACTCCTTCCATCCACCTCCCCCGCCACCGCCATCGCCACCCCCACCTCCAAATCTAAACTCTCCGCCAGGAAGTCTCGTAAACGGACGCTCCTTATCAACTTCCTCTTCACCAATTTCTTCACTATCGCTCTCTCAGTCTCTATTTTCTTCTTCCTCTTCACTCTCCTCTTCTTAGGCATCCCCAAGCCCATCTCTTCCCGCTTCAAATCCAAACCCACCCGCCTCTACAAACCCAGAAAGCCTCTCTATCGGAATCCCGAAAACGCCACCGTTTCCGAGGCCAGAGTCGATATCACCACAAAGGCTTTGTATGACAATATTGAGTTCTTGGACGTAGATGGTGGGCCCTGGAAGCAAGGATGGAGAGTCAATTACAAAGGCGATGAGTGGGACAATGAGAAACTGAAGATTTTTGTTGTGCCTCACTCGCATAATGATCCTGGTTGGAAGCTGACTGTGGAGGAGTACTATGATCGCCAATCTAGGCATATACTTGACACTATTGTTGATACGCTATCCAAGGTCATCATTTCAATATTTTTTATTCTTCTTTTGGGTGTTTATAGAGCTTAATTTTGATTGGTATCCCTTGGATTGCATTTTTATTATTTAAAGAACAAATTTTGGCTTTTTTTGGGGGTGTTGAAATCAGTGATTTACTTGATGCTATCGTTGAGAAACTTTTCTCTTGGTTAATTTTGATGGGTACGTATTGAATTGTGGTGGAAATGTTGAGCTAATTGGAAATTGTGATTCGAGTGATCTGGTTTCTTTGTTTTTTTTTTTTTTTGAAAGTAAAAGTATTATCAGACACAGCCAAACTACAAAGCCAATCAGGTTTAGAGTCATACCAAACAACAGATGGAAAATGCAAACTTAGCAGCCTCATGAGCCAGTGAGCCACCTTATTAATTTTTTTTTCTTTTGCACTCTAGTTTGCTTTTGAATATTTTTGAACTAACTTGCTGCTATTGCACAAGGGTTGTGAGGAAATGCTGTCTTAGCAATTTATGAATTGGATTTTGACAGTTTTTTTTAGTGGTTGAAGGGCTTTGGTCAATCAAAGAACAATCTTACACATTTTTTATTTCACTTGCAAATATGTTAAGGATATGGTGTCTTAGCTATTAGCTTTTGTAGAATGAAGTTGGATATATGTTTATTTTTGAATTTATTGTGTTGAAAGTATACTGTGCAATAAGAATGATAACTGATTGTTTGGATATGAGTTTTGTAGGATGCTCGGCGGAAATTTATATGGGAAGAAATGTCTTACCTTGAGAGATGGTGGAGGGATGCCTCAGTGAGTAAAAGAGAATCTTTTGCCAATCTGGTGAAGAATGGGCAGTTGGAAATCGTTGGAGGTGGTTGGGTAATGAATGATGAGGTAATGTTCTTGAGCTTTTTAGGCTTTGTTATTGCTCATCTCATAAAATCTCATGTAATCGTTACCTTTCCCCCATCTGTTCGAATGTTCCCTATTATCAAATTTGTTGTCTTTTGGTCTTTTAGTTAGAATTAGACCATGCCTTGTTGCTCTCAGAATATGAAGCCTTTTTTTTAATGACAGTATACAAAGTGATTATGTGACTAATGTGACCATTTGAGGGGACATGAATTGACTAATTGTGGGTTTTGTTTCTTGTAGGCGAATTCACATTATTTTGCTATAATTGAGCAGGTATATACTTGAATCCTTCCTTTAATAGTTCTTATAGTTGAATGTATTCCTTGATTATATTAGGAGCATTCTATATGGTTGAATTCAGCTTAGTCGAGTGCTTTTATATTTTAATGTCCATTTGGTTCATAACTTACTTTATGTTGTCAAGTAAATATTTAGTGATTGTTTCCGTGTCTTTTAATTTTCCTTCTTAGCATTAGAGGCAATTGTGTTGTCTTTAAGTTTTTGTTAATGGATTTATTTATATAATATGATAGTGCCTGTTAGAGGAAACTGGGTGATTTGAATTTGGATTGTGACTGGATAAAATTATTAATGTATAGAATTATTTATTCCATACATTGGAGCTAATGAGTGGATTTACAAGGTCTTAGTAGGATTTTTTTTACGTTTGTTCCCAGTGCAGTTATAGTTTATATAGTTTTGGTATTAGGTTGTCCCTTGGTTTAGGCAACTTTTCCATTTATAATCAGATAAATTTATTTGATGTGGCTTTTTATTATTATTTATTTATTATTTCTTATTGTTTTATCTCAACAGTTAGTCATTGTTTTACTCACGATCTGGTACAAATCTTATACTAGTTGGACTTAACACAATACTGCCTTGATGCATGTGAAAATTAATCTTGGGTTGCTGATCAATTTCTTAATAATGTAACAAATTCTATGAAATTTAACCTCCTGAATTGTTTGAATTGAAAATTCTAAAGACTATATATAGGTGGTTATGTTCTTTGGTGGTGGAGATTTTAGTTTGATATCGGATTAAGGTTTCCAAAAGCTTGATTATAGGAATTAACTCCTTAGAGAAGAAAATTAAACCCCTGGTAGAGAAGAAAATTAACATATCTGGGCCATTCTTTTGGAGACAACCCAATATCTGTGATTTCCAGATCTGATTATTCAGAAAATTGCAAGAAGACTTGCAGGATGAAAATGAGCTATCTTATTGCATAGAGGAAGGCTTATCTTGATCTAATAGGGCTTATTAAGCATTCCAGTTTACTTTCTACCTTTCAAAATCCCAAGCATGGTAGCTAGGAGAATCAGACAATGAGTGTCTTCTTACAGGGAGGATCTTAAGAAGGAAAGAGTTCTTGCCTCTTAAGGTTGGATGTAGTCTCTATATCAAGGGAGAAAGTCTGGCTTTTGGTATTGGTAATGTAAACAAGACGAATGGAGCTTTCTTGGGCTAATGGGAAAAAAAACTCCTTCTGGCATGCTGTCATTAGGAGTAAACATAGTCTTCAAAGGAATGGGCAAGATTTAGATATGGTTTGTGATCTCTTCTTTAGAAACCTTAGGAAAGTTGTCTTTAGTGAGTATCTTATCTTCCTTTCATACTTCATTGTTTGTGGGAAATTGAAAGAATATAGGCTTTGGGGGAGACACATAGTTTGGTGATACTTCCTTTAGCAACCCTAGACTATTGACTGACAATGTACCAATAATGTATCCATTAAGTCAAAGATAAACCTTTCTTCTCCATCTTTGGAATGGCACTGGAACTTAAATTTCAAGAGGAATTTTAATGCGAGGGAGATCCAGAACATGCACCCTTTCCGATAAATTAGATGTTATTTTCATTAAGATGAGGTAAAAGAGGAGTAAGAAATCTTCAGTCCTTTGGTTTTTTCATGTAAATCTGATTTCTTGTGGTTGATTGATGATTGCTCCTTTAACTATTTTAAACCATTAGATCTGAATTCCTCCCAAGATTTAAATTTTTGCTTGGGGAAAAGCACAAGGTAAAATAATTTCCTGTGAGGAAAAGATCTAATTCTATTATATGCCTATTTAACTCTTGCTGCATCTTGTGATTCATGTGTAAAGATAGTTAAGAAACTGATCCATCAATCTCTTTTTCATTAATTGTACTTTTGCCACTAAATTGTGTGGGGTAGACTAAGTAAGGAAGCGGTTTCGTGGGTTGCATCCAGCCTTGTGTAGTGTACTAGTGTAGTTCACTTCCAGTGAAATAACAATCACGCTATTGGAAGAGGGGGCCAAACTAAATATTTGGAATTTGAAGTGTGCTGTTCAAATCTTATTATAGGTGTTTTGGCAAAAGAGATACTGAAATAGTAGAATTTTTGAAGAAAATAAGAGAGGGTGGCATTCAGGGGTGGAGTTTGGTTCATTGCATTGCTGTGGGCCTATGTCTCCGACTCTCTGAGGAATATCAAGACACTTCCTTTTTCTCTTTGCTCCTCCATTGGGTTTTGGGTTAGCTTTGTATTTTTCAGAACTTTGGTAGGCTGTATACGCATTCTTTTCCCCAACTGATTTTGGTTAGTGGATAGAGATGGTATAAATATATATTCATGTACTGATATTTTGACAGTATATAGAATTATAGATTTTGTAGGCACCTTGTTCACCCTTGTGCCCATTTACTTCAATAAAATTTATCTTTGTTCCTATAAAAGGTGATATATTGATGAGTAGATAACTACATAATAGGGTGAATAGTTTTCATTGTAGTTTTCCTACATAATTGACTGTCATCCATATGTTCAGAAGGTTTGGTTCTCATTTGATTCTTGCATCTATGAAATATGTTGTCACGGATTGTGTTATATACCTTCTATAGAGGTCAGCATATGTTTTGTTGCCTATTAATTGAGAAAGATACTTGGTCAAACATATGTACACAAGGACACACAGATACACCTTGACCACGTGTGATATTTATCCTTACTCAGGTGTTAGTATTCATGTTGATGATCAGCTAGGTTCTAACCTGCTTTCCCCTAATAGCTTCAGAGTTTTGATGTTTATTCTGATTGTATTAGATTGCAGAGGGTAATATGTGGTTGAATGACACCATTGGGGTTATTCCTAAAAATTCTTGGGCAATAGATCCATTTGGCTACTCAGCTACTATGGCTTATCTTCTTCGTCGTATGGGATTTGAGAACATGCTTATCCAAAGGACCCACTATGAGCTGAAGAAAGAACTTGCTTTGCACAAGAATTTGGAATATGTATGGCGCCAAAGTTGGGATGCTGAGGAAACTACTGATATCTTTGTGCACATGATGCCCTTCTATTCATATGATATTCCACATACTTGTGGCCCGGAGCCTGCTGTCTGTTGTCAGTTTGACTTTGCTCGAATGAGTGGCTTTTCTTATGAACTCTGCCCTTGGGGACAACACCCAGTAGAGACCAACCTAGAAAATGTTCAGGAGAGGGCACTAAAACTACTAGATCAGTATAAGAAGAAATCAACATTATACCGGACCAGTACACTTCTGATACCTCTCGGAGATGATTTCCGTTACATCAGCATTGATGAAGCAGAAGCACAGTTTAGGAATTACCAACTGATATTTGATTACATCAACTCTAACCCCAGCTTAAATGCAGAGGCAAAATTTGGTACTTTAGATGACTACTTCCAAACTCTTCGTGACGAGGCTGACAGGATAAATTATTCTCGTGCTGATGAGATTGGCTCTGGTCAGATTGGAGGTTTTCCTTCTCTATCAGGTGACTTCTTTACATATGCCGATAGACAACAAGACTACTGGAGTGGTTATTATGTATCGAGACCTTTTTTCAAGGCTGTTGATCGGGTACTAGAGCAAACACTACGTGCAACGGAAATCATGATAGCTTTGTTGCTTGGTTACTGTCAGAGGACACAGTGTGAGAAGTTTCCAACTGGTTTTGCCTACAAGTTGACAGCAGCAAGGAGGAATTTAGCTCTTTTTCAGCATCATGATGGGGTAACTGGTACTGCAAAGGATCATGTTGTTCAGGACTATGGATCTCGGATGCATACTTCACTACAGGACTTGCAAATCTTCATGTCTAAAGCTATTGAAGTACTGCTTGGAATTCGCCATGAAAAAAATGATCAGAACCCATCCCAATTTGAGCCACTACAAGTGAGATCTAAATACGATGTTCAGCCGGTGTACAATCCAATCAGTGCTAACAAAGGCACTTCACAGTCAGTGGTTCTGTTTAATCCTTTGGAGCAGATAAGAGAAGAAGTTGTAATGGTTATTGTTAACAGGCCAGATGTTTCTGTTTTGGACTCCAACTGGACTTGTGTACAAAGCCAGATTTCCCCTGAATTGCAGCATGATAAAAGCAAGATCTTTACTGGGAGGCACCGTGTCCACTGGAAAGCTTCTATTCCTGCAATGGGGTTGCAAACATATTACATTGCTAATGGTTTTGTTGGGTGTGAAAAAGCAAAACCAGCAAAACTAAAATATTTATCTGATTCCAATTCATTTTCTTGCCCAACTCCGTATACTTGCTCAAAAGTTGAAGGTGATGTTGCTGAAATTCGGAATCAACATCAGACTCTCACCTTTGATGTCAGGCATGGCCTGTTGCAGAAAATAAGCCGTATAAATGGTTATCAGGATGTTGTGGGTGAGGAAATAGGTATCTATTCTAGTTCGGGAAGTGGGGCCTACCTGTTCAAACCCAATGGTGATGCTCAGCCTATAATTCGATCTTCTGGGATGATATTGATTTCTGAGGGTCCTTTTATGCAGGAAGTATACTCCTATCCTAGTACGGCATGGGAGGCATCACCCATCTCCCACAGTACTCGCATTTATAATGGAGATAATACAATACAGGGGTTTGTCATTGAGAAGGAATATCATGTTGAGCTTCTCGGCCGAGATTTTGATGACAAGGAATTGATTGTTAGGTACAAAACTGATATTGATAATAAAAGAATATTCTATTCTGACTTAAATGGCTTTCAGATGAGCCGGCGAGAAACCTATGACAAGATCCCATTGCAGGGAAACTATTACCCTATGCCTTCACTTGCATTCATGCAAGGTTCCAATGGTCATAGATTCTCCGTTCATTCCCGGCAGTCGCTTGGTGTGGCAAGCCTTAAAAATGGATGGCTAGAGATTATGCTTGACCGTCGTTTGGTACAAGATGATGGACGTGGTCTTGGGCAAGGAGTCACGGATAACCGTGCTATGAATGTAGTCTTCCACATCCTTGTGGAATCCAACATTTCCTCCATATCAAATTCTGTTTCCAACCCTCAGAGCCCCTCTCTCCTTTCGCATCTTACTGGTTCTCACTTGAACTATCCGCTACATGCTTTCATTGCCAAGAAGACACAGGAGGTATCTGTGCAGCCACCACTGAGATCGTTTGCTCCTTTAGCCGCTTCCTTGCCATGCGACTTGCATATTGTGAATTTTAAGGTTCCCAGGCCATCAAAATATTCTCAGCAGCCACCTGAAAGTTCTAGGTTTGGTCTAATCTTACAGAGGCGACATTGGGATTCTTCATATTGTCCGAAGGGCAGGTCACAGTGTGTTAGTGTTGCCGATGAGCCTGTAAATTTGTTCTCCATGTTCAAGGGACTGTCAGTACTTCACGTAAAAGCAACGTCTTTAAATCTCCTGCATGAAGACACAAGTGCACTTGGGTACCCTGAGAAGTTAGAAGATGTTGCCCAAGAGGGACACATTATTCTCTCTCCCATGGAAATACAAGCATACAAGTTGGAGCTGCGGCCAAATGAGTAAATATGGAGCAGTGATTTAGGTACTTCGTTCTCACTGATACTTGATCGGATGGGTTTAGAAGCAGAGAAGAGTGATTTTTGAATCCCATTGTGTCAACATGGGCAAGATTTCATCAATCTGATGCCATGCAATGATATGTGTCTGATCTGGTGAGTTAAAGGCAGAGTCTGCCTGTAAAAGTAGCAAACAATTTATAATAGAATGAAACGAAGGATTTGTCAGGTGCTATCCTTGCTGAGGAAGTGTTATTAACTACATAATAGAAAGTTCATCTGTCTCATTTGTTTAAGTTTATGATCTCTTTCAGACCTAGAGTTAAACCAATGAGGTTCAAATTTTGCTCTAAGCATGAAAAGTTTGTGTTAATAACTTTTAGTTAAGATTCAACAGTGTACTACAAGAGTTTAATTGATATGTATTTGTTGCTTTCCAAAGAGTTTCTGTGTTTCTCTTCCATATTATCTTGATTAGTTACTGTTAATATTCTTCCAAGGGCAGGTTTAAAACTTGAATATTTACATTAACAGGAATGGATGAACAAAATCCTCATTTACAAATCTCGGAATCCGAATCACTCCTACTTTTGAAAAATTTACACAAAATAAGATATAATAGAAAACTGAGTGCACTTGCCAAGGCCAAGAGCCAGTAGTATTTGTCAATCCTGGCTTCGCTCATATCATCAGAGAACCAGCTGTGTTTACTACCACTTGAACTTGTGAAAGCTTCAACTAGTGAGATGAATAAAGCACTCATGAAACTTCCCACCCCAAAAACACTTGTGTATAATGCAAAGGCCATTGTTCTCATTCTTACTGGAACTTCATTGTAGAAGAACTCTTGCATTCCAACAACTGTGAAAATGTCTGAGATCCCCAAGAGAATGTATTGAGGTAGCAACCAGAAAATGCTTAGTGGCACTGTTTGATCTGTCTGTGAATCAACTACTACATTTCCCATCTCTTTGCTCATCTCAAGCCTCTTTGTTTCCACAATTGCAGCTATTACCATGGCTATAATGGACAGAAACATACCGACTCCCATCCTTTGCATAACATTGATACCCTTTCCGTTTCGGGTTATCTTCTGTGTAATTGGTATCAAAATCGTGTCGTATAAAGGCATCAGAAGGATTATAGAAACTGTGATAGCACTTTGTAGCGTTGCAGGTGGGATTTTGAAGCTGCTACCTATGTTCCTCTTCATTGTCATGCCTTGCTTGGTAAAGAATGTAACTGGCTGTTGGAAAATCACAGCAAACATAAGGAGCATTGTCCAAATAGGGAAGAGCCGTATCACTATTTTCGTATTTTCGGCAAGATAGTTTTCCTTTTTGGAAATCTCATCCTCATCCTCATCCAGGTCCTCCTTATTGCTGCCCAAGTTTTGACGACAAAGAGGTTTCTCTTGAAGCCTAACAGCAAGTAATTAAAATGATAATCAGAACTCATGATCATGCAATTTATTTTGAAATTCAATATAATAATATACTACTACTTACTCTAGCTCCTCCAAGTCAGATTCTTCCTTTGATAAGGTGGTTTTCCTGCATGTCAGCTTGGAAGCAACTGCTTTGATTGCTCGAACAATGCTCGGAAATGGCGATTTAGCATCAGTTTTCTCATCAGATATATAGGTATATATCCGGCTTCCACATAAGAAAGCTATTGTTGATGTAACCATAGCAATTGTAGGGATGGCGAATCCGAGTACCCAACCGTAGGTGTCTTGGATGTAGGACATAACAGTGACACCTAAGAGGCTGCCACTACAAACCCCGAAGTACCACCAAGTGAAAAACGAACTCTTCTTGTTTGACTTGCAGTTGTCTTTGCTAGTTGGAAACTCATCGTCGTCGTCGTCATTGTCAAGTTGGTCAGCCCCAAATGCTTGTAAAGACGGATTGTATCCACCTTGGCCTAATGAAATCAAACATAGGGACAAATACAGGAAAGCAGAGGAGCTTCTACTGCTAGTGTTGCTGCTAGTAGAGGAAGATGTCCAAGAAAATGCTGTCGATGTCAATGCCCCAAGCCCCTGAAAAAAAAAAAAAAGCATGCAACAATCAATCCAATGATCCATGATCGATAAAGACAAAAAGTATTTTAACATATAAAGGGTCCAGAGTACTGTGCATGAAAAGTATGAAAAATCAAATTGATTTTTGGAAAAATTTTAAACATGGATGACATGTAGATATGTAGTGGTATATCCCATCAGTGAAAAAGAGAGTCCTTGCCAATCGTCACTAGATTGTAGGACTTGACCACCTTTTTTTCCCACCCACTCAGCTACTATATACATTATACAGTATATTACTTTTAAAGGAACTTTAGTGATACATGACTAGACTTATTTTTCTCTACAGAAGAAAAACGTTAGTGATGGGTGTGACTCAGAGTCCAATTCCTTTGGAACACCTCACCGGGGCGGCCAATTCTTAATTTGGTAGGATCACCATCATAGATACAAGGATCAAAAATAGAAAAATTAATAATTTTAAGAACATATCATGCATCTATTCTTGATAATATTTAAAATTCTTGATAATCATTTTCCATCCTGAAGAAAGCTCATTTTATATTAACTAAAGACCCTTATAATAGGATTGATGTAACCAACATGAATATTAAATATTAAATACTAATGATAGAAAATCCAAGAATATATATATATATATATATACCACCTAAGCAGAAATCTCCCCAGCAAGTGATCAAGAATATTATATGATGAGAGATGAATAGTGAGATGTGGACTACTACTGACCATAACATAGATGGAAGAGAAGGAGATTATAGTTGAATAGCGATCCCAATAAGAGTCAGCTAGAGTGGCGAGTAGCAGAGGCATAATTGAAGTGAAGCCACACCAGCTGTTGACCGTCTTTGCAGCAGAAGAGTTGCTCATCTTAACCACATCTGTCAGATACGTTACTAGATTCGATGCCACCCCCTTGAAAGCAAACCTCTCCTTCCCTGCTATCACTGTCAAAATTACACAACACAATGAATATTTATTATTATTATTTGTTCAAGAGAAAGAGAGAGAGAGAGAGAGAGTACCTATAAGCATAATACATGACTTGTTGAGGCCTCTGCCTCTGCTGGTTCTCTGTCCTCTTTCCATGATGTGAAAATCAGAAGAGAGGTATATATCTTTGTATTAGCAGAAGAGCATGCAATATCCAAAACTGAAAACAAAACAAAAAGCTTATCTGGGAATCTCCACCATATTCATATCATTAGTGTATTTGATATAGCTGTTTGTTTTCACCTCTATGTTTCAGCCACCTCTACTGTCTACACCAACAAACATAATATATATATAAAAATATATGACTTGAGTCTTGTTGAGAGACAGAGATTGTATTATTGTCTGCTTTTAAAAGCTTTAATGGAGCACTACTACATCCCTCCCAATCAGCGTTTTAATTTTTTTATCGAGAAAAAGTTAAATTAAACCCCACTTTCATCAGTTGGATTTTTTGTTGGGGATGTTATCGAGAGAGAAGAGCTCATTTGAGTGGCGATTTGCATGTCACTGCTGGCACCACTCACTCGACACGTGTCCATTTTGACAAGTGGGAAGCCCTTCTTCTGCCAGGTAAATTAAACAACATCATGATATCATCAATTGTTCATATATATTATCCACGTACATATATGTTCCAAAATATTAAACCTAGCTATCTACTTCTCATGCAAACTCATGACATATATCGCACGCTATATATTCTGACACTAATCACTAATGACAAGTAAGCCTATCAAATATTTATTAATCACTTTAGCAAAATTATAAACCACCCTAATTTGGATATATATGAAACCGATCAAAATATATAAATGATGTAACTGATCAGTACTCACGTGTTAACGTCCGTAATGGGAGAAATTGTGAAATCTCTTTCGACAAGTACTTTTTTATAAAGATAAAGAGAGTAATTAATTTTCTTGTATACAGC